>OZ025261.1:9041876-9261860 GCA_964019135.1 Arenicola marina | reverse complement strand
TACATGACAAGGTACCTAAGCTACCATCCACATAGACAAATTGTCAAGGACGTTTGTCAAAGTATCTTGGAAGTCACAAAATTATGGACAAATTATATATGAGCAGCTTTAGTTTTTAAATGGCTAATGAAGCATTTGATGCAATTAGGCGCTGGTGGGGAGGAGATCATGGAGGAGGGGTGGGGGGTGGACAGGAGTCAAAACTGAGGCATAGTATTGAAACGTCTGTGAATATCCCTTTCTGAGAGATAGCTGTCCACACGAAAAACTTTATTCAAATGAGTTGCTTTTGTCAATGGTTCTTTGTTCGATCTGGGGTGACTCATTATGTATCCATGTCGCCTTGATATACGGGGGCTCCCAAAGCTGCAATGCTGGACCCGCCCGGCCCCCACCCCGGCCCGCCCGGCCCCCACCCCGGCCCCCCGCCCGGCCCCCACCCCGGCCCCCCGCCCAGCCCTGGCCCCGCGCTCCGGCCCACTTCCCGCGATCGATACGTTCGGCGGCTTCCACGGAGCGCTGGACGACAATGTGGACGCCAGTCTGTCACCCGTCACTGCCCTTCCCCCCTGCCCTCCCTTCTTCTTTCCCCCTCCCCTCATCCCCCTTGTCTCCTTCTCCCCCCCCCCCCCAAACCCCTCCCCTTTTCCCACTTCAGATGGCGTTGCATATATTAATTTCGGGACGCCCCATCCCCCCACGCGACTCACCCCCCTACAATAGCAGACGGCGGCCCCGGAACATGGATGGCTAAGTGGCCATGCTGCTGCTGGTATCACCCGCATGAGTCTCAAGCCCCCCCCCGCCTCCCCCCCCCCCCCTCCCTTTGCCTCGCTGTGGACAGTTCTCCACGCGCACCGGCCCGGCTTCTCTAGCTCACTACCGCCCCCACTCTCACCCTCCAATCCCCCTCCCTCTCATGCCCCCGTGACACCCGGTTATCTGCCCTCTTACTTTAACAAATGTCCCTTTTAATATCAGTCAAACTTCGGCCGCCCCGGAAAAGCGCACATCACTTCCGAATGATACGATTTCACCATTTGATTTTGATTTTCTCTTCGCAATTTGACCCACATGTCTGGTCTGCAGGAAGGGCTTTTTGTGGTCACACTGCGGTAAACCAACCCCAGACAAGCCCCCCATCCAGCCAGGCCGAAAATTGAACCTGACAGTTGGACCATCGCGTCGACCCATGGTTTTAATTTACAGCTAATCGGAGGACCAATAGGGGTAGGTCGTTATTTTTTCCGTTTTTGCCCCAACCGTCTGACATTGGCTGGCCCGGAATGCTTCCGGCAGGCTGCAACCATTGGCTGGGGCAGTTGGCTGGCTGAGCCGATAACATGCTTACTGTACCCCCGGATGTGCACCCCCCCCCCCCCCCCACCCATTGGGTGCAATTCTCCCTTCGAAAATACGCGGCCTGTGGCGTATAAAAATATATTACGTGATATAACTCAAATAGTGGTTCCTCTGGATCGGCTGTCGGATTGGATGACTGAGGCGGATCCGTAGACGATCCAGAATGTATGTACGCCTCACACACTTTAGCCTCCTTACCGCCTTCCTCCCACTGCCTCCTCACCACCTACCCCCCCCCCCCCTCCCACCACCCCACAAAAACTAGACTTTTCCCGGAAGTTTAATGACTTCCACTTATACTCCCCCCCCCCCCCCCCCCCACACACACACACATCCCAACACTCCCTTCCCACCATCCACCCCCTTCCTGCCTCGATTGGCTTCTGGTTGTTTGTTGATATACTCACATCTGCACGGCGAGCTCGACAAGAAATGGCTGGCATAGGGAGAACCATGGCCACCGAACAGGCCAAGACATAAGACAGCAACAGCCAGCCGCTAGTGGAACGAACGATAATTGCTTTGACTTCAAAGAGGCCCCTTTAAATACGTGTTTACACGAGCTTTATGTGAAGAAGAGGCTGCCATGCGCAAACGGTCTTGACGCTGTGAAGCCGGAGTTGCTTTCCGTTGGCCAAAACTACGGGCGTGACGTCACACGGCGGTGTATGAGCGCTAAAGCCGGGCGGCTCCGGGCGGCTCCGGGCGGCCACTAGGCACCCGTCAAGGTCAAATGTCATGCCGATAGTCCATTTTAAATTAACGCATTTCTCTCTGACTGACAGGCATGTTTGTGCCGTTCTCCGTCTTCACTCCCTCCCCCCATCTGCTATGTTTTGTCCTTATCTCTCTAATTCTTTCTTATTCTGCATCGCCTTCGACTCAGGCAAGATATTTATCAACATGGACAAAAACCGGAGACCAGACAGAAGCGAATACTATCTCGCCGTACGGCTTCGATCGCACATACTGTTGTGCATCAGTCGTGCTTCAGTCGAGCCCCTCCTGTCGAAATCCTGCAGGATGCCGGTTCGATGTTTTTTGACCTTTGAGATCACCTCCCTTCAGACATCCCGACCAGCAGTCTTCGGGAGTACCACAGCAACCATGGCAACGGAATCCGAGGTTTTTACCTCGGCACAGACATGGACTTGTTTTCTTACACCAGTTCCCTCGGCCGATGCATCAGACAGCCGATAAGTTAAACCGTGAAAAAAAAGTGGCAGTCTACTTACTGACGGATAGTTTTTTGGCTGAATCACATCCATACAACAGGATGCCGTGATGACCTTGCCTTATAGTTTTTCTCCTGGCCAGTCATGAAGATCGTAGGGTAGATAATATTGCAAGGCGCCGGTAATAATATTGGTACCAGTGCTCCTGGGCTCTAAACCGGGCTGTACGGTGACTTCTAGGAAAATGAGATAAGTTAAAACTCGACTTGAGAAGCCATCCGTGAAACGAATCTGTGACGTGTTCATGCGTAATCGGGCGCACTCTGAGGGTACCTTTAAAAAAGGAAAATAATCCCGACGCAGCCTTAGAGGAATCGGTTAAGTACTGTGTATCAAACGCATCATATTTGTCCCCTAATATACCCAGACATATGGGTGACTATCACCGGCCATTAGCAACAATAGTTTGTCATACTGATATATCTTACACCACCTCTAGCGTTACCATGCGCCCACCCCCCTGGTGTCATAGCAACCGCGTGTTTTATCCCGCCTTGGTGCAGCCTGGCTCCAGATCCGGGTCTTAATGTACAGGTTATATGATGTAGTGCTTTGTCTATGCATTGTGTAGGAAGTTGTATATTGCTGGTGACGGAGGCGCTGTTATAACTGGGCCGGGGGAGGGGGGTCTGTCTGGCGGTGACTACTCACAGGGGGTGAGTCCCACATGGCAGCGAGCTGCCGATGGTGATGGTGATGGCGCTAGTGGCATTCAGCCAGGGAGGAGGAGGAGGAGGAGGAGGAGGGGGACGGAGATGAGGAGGGGGAGGGGGACGACGGGGAATAACGCTGGACAGACGGAACCATACTGCCGTTCCTCCCTTCCTCCCTGCCTCCCTCGTCCCCGACGTCATGTGACTCATATACACACACATAGAGAGAGGGGGGTGGAGGGGGGGGGGGGGGGTGGGGAGGCGTAGCGACACACAGACAGACCAAGACCCACTCGCTGGTTCACGGTCCATGCGGAGGAGGCTGTGGGACTGACTGGCTGGCTGGACTGTGGCTGGCGACCGACCGTCTCTCACCCCCCTCTCTCTGTCTATCTCTCTCCTTCTCTCTCATCATCAGCCCTCTGTGCCGACCTGGCTCCATCCAGCGTGTTATATAGCGGTTGGTGCCACTGACATCGTCGGCGGACCCGTAGGAGACATTAGGGAGGCCACCTTGTGTACAGGAAGGCGTAACAACGGGTTATATAGCAGAGGCAATCAGGCAGCGGAGGCCGGGAAGATAACGCAAGGACTGACTGATATCGCGTGTGATTGCCACTCTTGACCGAATCTGTTACAGCGGGATTCATTAAGGGTCTTTCCTAGAAGTTTGGATATTACTCTCTTGCCAAGGTAAAGTTGGTTTGATGGCGCCTTGTCGTCTAGTGGTGATGTCGTCTAGTGGCGTGTCTCCATAACAAGTACGGGTCATTCCCGCAGCATTTTTTAAAGCCTCGCTTTTTTTTTTATCTTATTATCCCAATATCTAATTAATTCATTCACGATCTATTAATCGTTCTATTTGCAACAAGCATGTTGCTCGATGTTTTTTTACATGTGTCACCCCGCAGATCTCGCTGTGAAGCACTGTCTCCCGAGATTCAGAGCCTGCCCTCGCCATACTCCCCTATTATCGCTCATTTTTTCGGCCATCCCCGCCGGCCGGCTTGTAGGCATACGCAAGGCCATCGTGAACCTCATCAGCAGCCGGACAGTGACGGGTGAGAGCAGACAACGGCATGGCGGATTCCGGGGACTCTTTCTTCTCCGGAGTGGGATCCCCGCGTCCCAAACCCCGCGTGAAGACGTACGGGATGTTTGGCTACGTGCCGGACGCCTTCGATGACAAGTCGCTGAAAGTCGGCGAACAGGATCCCAATTCGCGGAAGAACGTCAAGGGAGCGGCGCTGAAAGCCAAACAGGAGGAGGAGGAGAGGAAGAATGAGGAAGAGAAGAGAAAGGCGGAGGAGGAGGAGGCAGAGAAGGCTGGACAGAATGGAGACGCGGTGGACGGGGGTTCTCCCATCAAGGAGGAGACGGCGGCCATGCCCCATGCGGTCCATGAGGCGGTGAGTGTCTTGATACTTGATATTTGCCAATAATTAATTTTCATGTAATATATACCATATGATGAAGTGCATGAGGTGGTCAATACATTATAGACGTTGATATTGATAGCCATCCATTCAGATCTGACACGAAAATGACTTGAATTTGCCAATAATCACGAGGTGCATGAAGCGGTGTCTACTTGTAAGACGCTGACATTATCACCCGGATGTGTCGTTTAATGTTGTCATTAAAATGAGTTGAAGTGTCATGAAATACACAGACCACCACACAATATATCCATGCAATACAGACTAAGCATTGCAATTTGCCACTCAAAATTACTTGAATTTTTATAGCGGTTTGCGCAATATATTTTCAAGGTCACGAGATCGTAGTCTTGGCGACCTTGAGATTCAAGACCTTGGGCGCCATCTGGCGACAATATCGCGTTGAAGACTGTTGGTCAGCCGTTAGGGCAAATAGGGAAATTTCATACACGTAACTCAGTTTCATAACATATGACAAGTTTCTGTAAAAGTCAATGTGACATATCTGTGCGTCTCATATGTGTGCACCGGTATCCGTATTGACACCAAACGGCATAACCATGACGTGTATACCACACAAGGCCTGCATACAGTCACGCCCGTACTACGGTCCGGCCTGTTCTACTGTCAAGCCTGTTCTACGGTCACGCCTGTTCTACTGTCACGCCTATACTACGGTCACGCCTGTACAACTGTCAGGCATGCACTACGGTCACGCTTGTACTACGGTCAAGCCTGCCTGACGCCTGTACTACGGTCACACCTGTACTACGGTCACACCTGTACTACGGTCACACCTGTACTACGGTCACGCCTGTACTACGGTCACGCTTGTACTACGGTCAGGCCTGCCTGACGCCTGTACTACGGTCACACCTGTACTACGGTCACACCTGTACTACGGTCACGCCTGTACTACGGTCAGGCCTGCCTGACGCCTGTACTACGGTCACGCCTGTACTACGGTCACGCCTGCACTACGGCCACGCCTGTACTACGGTCAAGCCTGCCTGACGCCTGTACTACGGTGACGCCTGTACTACGGTCACACCTGTACTACGGTCACGCCTGTACTACGGTCACGCTTGTACTACGGTCAAGCCTGCCTGACGCCTGTACTACGGTCACACCTGTACTACGGTCACACCTGTACTACGGTCACGCCTGTACTACGGTCAGGCCTGCCTGACGCCTGTACTACGGTCACGCCTGTACTACGGTCACGCCTGCACTACGGCCACGCCTGTACTACGGTCAAGCCTGCCTGACGCCTGTACTACGGTGACGCCTGTACTACGGTCACACCTGTACTACGGTCACGCCTGTACTACGGTCACGCCTGTACTACGGTCACGCTTGTACTACGGTCAAGCCTGCCTGACGCCTGTACTACGGTCACACCTGTACTACGGTCACACCTGTACTACGGTCACACCTGTACTACGGTCACGCCTGTACTACGGTCACACCTGTACTACGGTCCCGCCTGTACTACGGTCACGCCTGTACTACGGTCACGCTTGTACTACGGTCAAGCCTGCCTGACGCCTGTACTACGGTCACACCTGTACTACGGTCACACCTGTACTACGGTCACACCTGTACTACGGTCACGCCTGTACTACGGTCACACCTGTACTACGGTCACACCTGTACTACGGTCACGCCTGTACTACGGTCACGCCTGTACTACGGTCACGCCTGTACTACGGTCACGCTTGTACTACGGTCAAGCCTGCCTGACGCCTGTACTACGGTCACACCTGTACTACGGTCACACCTGTACTACGGTCACACCTGTACTACGGTCACGCCTGTACTACGGTCACACCTGTACTACGGTCACGCCTGTACTACGGTCACGCCTGTACTACGGTCACGCTTGTACTACGGTCAAGCCTGCCTGACGCCTGTACTACGGTCACACCTGTACTACGGTCACACCTGTACTACGGTCACGCCTGTACTACGGTCACACCTGTACTACGGTCACGCCTGTACTACGGTCACGCCTGTACTACGGTCACGCCTGTACTACGGTCACGCCTGCACTACGGTCACGCTTGTACTACGGTCAAGCCTGCCTGACGCCTGTACTACGGTCACGCCTGTACTACGGTCACACCTGTACTACGGTCACGCCTGTACTACGGTGACGCCTGTACTACGGTGACGCCTGTACTACGGTCACGCCTGTACTACGGTCACGCCTGTACTACGGTCACGCCTGTACTACGGTCACGCCTGTACTACGGTCCCGCTTGTACTACGGTCAAGCCTGCCTGACGCCTGTACTATGGTCACACCTGTACTACGGTCACGCCTGTACTACGGTCACGCCTGTACTACGGTCACGCCTGTACTACGGTGACGCATGTACTACGGTCGCGCCTGTACTACGGTCACGCCTGTACTACGGTCACGCCTGTACAACGGTGACGCATGTACTACGGTCACGCCTGTACTACGGTCACGCATGTACTACGGTCACGCCTGTACTACGGCCACGCCTGTACTACGGTCACGCCTGTACAACGGTCACGCCTGTACTACGGTCACGCCTGTACAACGGTGACGCATGTACTACGGTCACGCCTGTACTACGGTCACGCATGTACTACGGTCACGCCTGTACTACGGCCACGCCTGTACTACGGTCACGCCTGTACAACGGTGACGCATGTACTA
Source organism: Arenicola marina (assembly GCA_964019135.1). Classification (NCBI taxonomy): domain Eukaryota; kingdom Metazoa; phylum Annelida; class Polychaeta; family Arenicolidae; genus Arenicola; species Arenicola marina. Next base: position 9,254,483 of record OZ025261.1, on the reverse strand, counting down.
CGGACACGCCTGTACTACGGCCATGCCTGTACTACGGTCACGCCTTTATTACGGTCACGCCTGTACTATGGTCACGCATCTACTACGGTCACGCCTTTATTACGGTCACGCCTGTACTACGGTCACGCCTGTACTACGGTCACGCCTGTACTTCGGTCACGCCTGTACTATGGTCACGCCTGTACTACGGTCACGCCTGTACTACGGTCGCGCCTGTACTACGGTTACGCATGTACTACGGTCACGCCTTTATTACGGTCACGCCTGTACTACGGTCACGCCTGTACTACGGTCACGCCTGTACTACGGTCACGCCTGTACTACGGTCACGCCTGTACTACGGTCGCGCCTGTACCACGGTCACACCTTTATTACGGTCACGCCTGTACTACGGTCACGCCTGTAATACGATCCCGCCTGTACTACAGTCACGCCTGTACTATGGTCACGCCTGTACTACGGTCACGCCTGTACTACGGTCACGCCTTTATTACGGTCACGCCTGTACTACGATCCCGCCTGTATCCCATGTAATGCTCATTCAAGTCTCACTAGGTTTATTGGAGCAATTTAGCCGAAAGCATAAAAGTGGCCTGAAACGTGTACATGTATCCTATTTCATTAAACAGCACATGGGCGCATGGATACTTCATAGTTTGCAATGCTGAGACTGCGTGCCTGTGTATGTTAGTATTTGACACTGACATGTATCCATTAAATTGATGATGACATATCGCGACATAATTCTAAACAGGCGTGTGAGATTGAACATATTTCATGACACCTTTATGACCATCAAGGACCCTCCGGCACTGAACCGGTCAGCTCTCCAGGCTGCAATTTGTCTTTCTGTTCACGCTATTTCATTTCATTTGGTTACACTCCAATTAGTGACCTTGGTTTGTACAAGTTACAGGTCGCCGTTGGTACAGTAACATACCTGGCTTTGACCTTGAGTGAAACGGGTATCAGATTGGTTGGTTGTATATTCAGGACGCTTTAACCACTTGTGGTCATATCGCTTCAATGGGAGAAAGAAGAGAGGGTGGTGCTATGTCTCGGGGGGTAACCCCCTACTCTTTGCGACGAAGGACATGAGATCTTTATCCTGCGACCACACAGACATGACCACAGCAGGGCTCGAACCACCGATCCACGTGCAATTAGGCTCTCAGGTGGCCAGAGCACTCAAAGCGAGCGCTCTAACCCACTGAGCTATCGAGCCGGCCCCCGGGTATCAGGTCGCAGTTGGTAACACTGTCACTTTGGTTTGGACAGCTGGCAGGTCGCATTTTAACACACCTTACTTTGATATTGCAAGTCGCAATTGATTGCTGGCTTGCGGATTTCACTCTCATTGCAATTGCGTTTGCAGAATAAACACGCAATGCAATACAAGGGGTCAACTGGTATTAAATGAACATTTCATTTCAAGAGGGTTTTTTCAAAGTTGGAAGTACTGGACGTACCTTTTTCCGCCTCCCAAAACAAGGATTTTAGATTTTAGGATTTTTTAGTAAAGGATTTTTTAAGTTTATATGTGTTCAGGTCAAACATTACGGAATTCATATACCAATACGCCACAACGCTGAATGGCTCACATTTTCGATTTATCAAGGTGAAGTTTAATTCCACGTCTGTTTGCCATTATTTAGTAGTCTTGAAGTGTCTTCGCCACTATGTTTGTCCGTTGACCTAGATAAGAGTCCCTGGCTCCGCTACTCGCAATCACCTGACACCCTATTTAGATTTGTCTGGCTTTCTCAAGTGAGCCGTTCGGCAAGTTGTAAATCTCGTCCAGTTGAAGTGCGGTGCATGTTGGCGGATAATGTTCCTTATGGAGCGCCATCCCACCATTTATGCTCTAATTTTTGATATCAGGAATTCGTATACGCACTGGACCGAGTTCTTGGTATCCACAATTCGCTTGACCTGAATAATGGAATCTCGCTCCGGAAGTCAAGTTGATGCAGGATTTTTTATGTTAAAAATCAACTCTTGATATCAAGAAATAACGTTCTGCATTCTTGATATCAAGAAATAAAGTCTGGATTCTTGATATCAAAAAATAACGTTCTGCATTCTTAATATCAAGAAATAACGTTCTGCATTTTTGAAGCCAAGAATTGAAATGTTGATATCAAGAATTGAATTGTTGATATCAAGAAATGAATTGTTGATGTCAAGAATTGATTTCTTGATATGACTAATCATTCAATATTAGGATGGTCCGCCATAGTCCCCTCTGAGGCAAACTCACAAGTCTTGCAAGTGAAGACCGGTTAGTCCTGAGAGTTTTGCTCTCGCTCTTGGAGACGCAATATTACATGTTGTGGGAGGGGCATATAAAAGACAGGTGCACAGCTACATTTTTATTTTGTCCTGCCCTTCTGTAATTTTTGTTTAATTTTGCGGGGTTGTCAGATGATGATTATTTCCCAACGACGACTTTCCCAACTTTCTCACGGCCCAGAAACAGAATTTTTTTTCACAATATTACATTTCCACCTCCCCCCAATAATTTCTAATAGTGCGTCCCTTACAACTAGTCATTTGCACCCACCACCCCAAGATCCATCTTCACTTCTCCGTGCATGAAATCTCAAGTTTTATACATATACCCTGTGAGCCTGCCTGTCCCGTGCTGGTATCTGCAGGGACGCGTATTAAGGTACAACCTGGACGACTTTCGCCATATATATATATATATCCACCCTCACCCCACAGGTATATATATATATATATATATAACCCAGCGAGGCGCCTATTTGCCAATCGCTTGTTTTTCTACCTTTCGTGACCTCCCCGCTGTAAAAGTCTTTCGAGCTTGTCCTTTTGGGTCACCGTTCTTCGCCCTTGTCACGTGTCCACTCGTACTCTTGCCAGTTGGGGTCTCAGTCAGTTTCACGGCTAGATGTTCTCAGTGTTCTACGCTACAACACGTACGTTTAACGCCTGCATCCTGGTTGAGAAGACCACAGCCCCATATCAGAGGAGACCTCGGCTTCGACTTCCTGCCTAGCGTACATATAACCATGTCTGAGGTAAGTACACGCAAGGAGACCATTTTTATGTCGTCCATGCATGGTTACGTGATCATGCACGCAGGAAGATGTTTGGGTGTGTTCGGGGTATATGTGTTTGAGGTGGGGGGCGAGGAGGGGGGGGGTGGCTGGAGTGCCAAATTACGGTACATGAAGACTGCTCCACAAATGACGACATGGATGTTTGGTGGCGGGGGAGGGTGTACAGCAAACCGACGAGGGGGGATTGGAAACTGATGACTACTTAATTCCCCTGTCTAACCACAGAACTGGGGCTAACCCCCTACGCAGCCCTACCCCCATCATATAACATGTGTTATGGCATGCTGACCGTATGAGCAAATAGGTCAACCATAACTCTCACGACTTGAGGCCACGACCTATCGCCCTAGTTCTTACTTTTATGTCTACGGAACGGCGAAGCTTCAGATGCGGGGCCATATCGGCAGGAGGGGCCTTCGTATCAGGCCAACAGGTCATGGGTTCGCGACAACATATCTGTTCGACTGTTGCCCGACCTTCTGCTTCATATATCTCTAGAAATGGGCTATGTGTAAATCTTTTATTTATTTATCGTGTTTGGTGTAAGTATCACTGCCACCCAAACCCCACTACCCCACTACCCTCCCGGACAAAAAACAAGACGCATGCAGGGCGAATGTGGAGGAGTAGGCGGAGGGGGGTGGAATGGTGGGAGGGACGGCATGGTCTGGTGAATACATGACTATCTTGAAGAAATGTATTTGATAGCATCGATAATGACCCTTGTGTGTATTAGTAACTCATCTATTGTTCATAATGTGTTATATCCGAGGTCGGTTGCACCCGAGGTCGGTTTCATTGTGTACATGTATGTATGAGGGAGAGGGGGAAGGGGGCAAGCCTTATTAGATATCTGTGTACGACGATGTGAGTGTGTGTGTGTGTGTGGGCAAGGAGCGGGTCATGTTCATTTCGCCATGTAATAAACCGGATATATTTGCGACTAAATGTACAACTTGCATCTGACATTGTCAATGGGGTGTAGTTACTTTTTTTTTGCGAAATACTCGATGGGTATTTCAATTTCTTATTTTTAGGAGACAAGCTTACATCGCTTGGTCGTGGGTTCGATTCTCTCGCTTGGCGGTGCTTTTTGTGCATGGAGGTGATATCGCGTAAATGGGAAGGACCATGTGAGTGGGCCCCCAGTGGAGCGCGAACCTTCGGCATGATGGCTGGCCTGGCAGAGCGCGCCTAACAAAGCCAAGGGCTAACCCCCAGACATTGAGGTGGTCCCCAGTGGAGCGCGAACCTCCGACCTCCGGCATGAAGGCTGGGCTGGTTGAGCGCACTTAACAATGCCAAGGCCTAACCAGTCCATCTTCCATGTACGAACCCACGAAATGTATTATTGTAGTAAACGTTGGGCTCGAGTAATATGTAACCCCTAGGCCATTGGTGTGGTCGCAAGTGTATCGCGAATTAGGCTCCGAACTTCTGCTGCATGGCTGGCCTGACAGAGCGCCTAACAAAGCCAAGGGCTAACCTCCAGACCATTTGAGTGGTCTGTGCGGAGGTGCAGAGCGCACTTAACAAAGCCAACAGGCCATTTGAGTGGCCCCCAGCTCCGAACCTATTCTCCATGGCTGGCCTGGCAGAGCGCATTTAACAAAGCCAACAGGCCATTTGAGTGGCCCCCACCGCCGGACTTCTGCTCCATGGCTGGCCTGGCAGAGCTCACTCGAACTAGCCGAGCGCGCTCACCACCAGCCCGCTGTGTTTGTAGAAGTTCACCAGTTGGTTATAAACATGACCACTCACACCACCGCTCTCCCCCTGTGTCCCTCATGGGGATTGCGGGAGTCGTCAAATCAAAATTTGCTTTTTTCACATGGTTTATGATTTCTTGACAGATGGTGGCCGCATGGCCGAATTAGCGTAATGCGGCATTTCCCCGCCCCGGCAGTGAGTCTGGGTGAGGGGATGGGCGCGGGCGGTGGGGGGGGGGGGGGGGGGGGTCGCTTATCAGCTTCGTCCTCTGTCAGGAATTATAGCGAGCCCCAATGATCTAGTGGATCCCATGTGGATTGTATATGGCTCCACTCTATTGCTAAGCGGAGGGGGTTACCCCGGTCATATGGCTCCACTCTATTGCTAAGAGGAGGGGGTTACCCCGGCCACATGGCTCCACTCTATTGCTAAGAGGAGGGGGTTACCCCGGTCATATGGCTCCACTCCATTGCTAAGAGTAGGGGATTACCTCGGTTATATGGCTGCACTCTTTTGCTAAGAGGAGAGATTACCCCGGCCACATGGCTCCACTCTATTGCTAAGAGGAGGGGATTACCCCGGCCACATGGCTCCACTCTATTTCTAAGAGGAGGTGGTTACCCCGGCCACATGGCTCCACTTTATTGCTGAGAGGAGGTGGTTACCCCGGCCGGTTATATTATACTAAGGTTGATGCTGAACTTATTTGGGCGTGAAAAAGCTCTTTGAGGAGTTTTGCTAGCTTCATTGTATTTGGAATTCCTGTTGCCATGACAATGTTATAAGTCAGAGGCCCAATGCACCAGATTGGAGACTGAACCGACATCGATCGCGCCCTATTATATTACGCTACTGGGCGTGTGCCCAATAATTGTGTTGCCATGGTTTCATGGGGAGTGCAGACAGATGTCGGGATGTAATTTCCCCTGACCGGCCTTCGTCTCCCCTGTGAGTCAAGCATTGTGTCACTGGTCCATTGGCTGGGGGCAGTCATTGCTGTAAGCTGTGACTTACGCGGCGCGGTGTCTGCGTCAGCGGCCGGCGTATATCGTTGCCTCTCTACCCCAGACATCCTACATACCACATCAGTGCACGCAGACAAGCGATATTTTTGCGCCGGTATAAGCGTAAAAAGTAAGTTTTTGGAGCCCGCCCGATACTGTATTAAAGCCATTTATATCATATCCCTTTGACATTAGACTACAGTAACTACGGAAAATGTTTTAATATTATTTCGACCTATGTCCAATGTTTTCTTTGTGAGAGCACCACCAGTATGCCCCCCCCCCCCACCACCCGGGCTACGTACCGCTTTGCCTCTACTTACCACTCACCCTCTCCCCACCCTACCGCTCGCTGCCACCATGTACCCACACCCACCTCCCCTACCGTCACGTACCCCAGTGAAGACCCCCGACAAGCAGCCCTACCGGTGGCCAGCCAGCCGGTGGTGTTCAGCCGGTTGTGTTATGACGAGAATTCCCCGGAGGGGCTGAGTCACGTGGCGTCCCCTGTCGTCTGCTCCCAAGCCGGCCTCGCGCCGCGTCTGTCTGTTCGTCCGCTCGATCGATCGATTTCTAGGAACGGTTGCGTATGCGCGTTCCGGGCGCCGCCGCCGCCGCCGCATGGTGGTTGCGGCTGAGCGGTGTTTGCATGGCGATAACGGTTGCTATACAAAGTCTCCCTCTCCTCCTCCTCCTCCTCCCCCTACTCCAGGCCGCGATGGTGGCGCCCCCGCCCCCCCCCCCTCTCTTCCTCCCACTCCCCGCCTCCATCTCTCGCTCTCTCCCGCCCTCCCCCCTTCCCCACACTGTACCCGCCTCCCGCCCGGGTGCCGACTGCATACTGGTGTCTGTCTGTGTGTCACAGTGCTGGAGCCGGTGCATTTATTATTTCATGACCGGCTGGAACTCTCTTTGGGGGGCGGCACACAGGTCGACTAAACACACCACCACCCAAATGTTGATATCGGTCCGTCGTATTGTAATAGCGTCGAGACATCGCACCAGCGTCATCACGCCGTCTGGTGAATGAAATTTATGCCAAAACCACTATAGTACGGAGGCCGGTCGGTACCTGTCTCTCTCGTGCGTAGCTGTTGTACACGGCCTGAAACACATCCGATCTGTTGTGCGTTGCTGCTGGCATTCGGAGGGCGGACGAATGCGACACAAGTGACAAGAACTTCCTGTTCTCGGCTTTCGGATTTCCAGGGGTGATTATTTCCTGCAATACAGATCACTGGATTAGGTTTTCCGCACCCCGCTGCACGCTGGTCGGATGAGATATTGCTGGTAAGGGCATTATCGAGGGCCGCTGGGCGCGTATCAGGTCTGGTGGACGCGTGAGAGCTCTACCAGAACGCGGGAAACGCAGACGGACGTCGCCTCTCTGTCAGCAGCGTTCCAAAGCAGCCTGTGTAAACAAAAGGCGCGAAACAGATCGTCTGCTCTGCCGGCAGGTCCACGTGCGTTTTCCCGCGAAGTACACACCGGTTTCTCGGCACAGGTAACGATGGTTTTCACGCCCCGGTTGTCGTGCAGTTCGTAGCATGATAACAGCAGCAAATAATGTAAATTAACACGAGCATCTTTCACGGCATACGCTGGTATTGCGAGCGGCGTCCGGGCTGGGATTGTCAAGCGGGGAATCGTATTAGCATTGCTGATCAGCGCGACCAGAGCCACGGCACTGGTTAATTAATAAGACTTACTACTACAATAGCGATACGTGTTGTATGTTCCGCGTTCCTCCGTCGTCCAGGGTTTGGGGGTGGGGTGAGGGGTGGGCTCCCTGGTGTAGATTGTGGTTGTCAGGGGTCGGGGGTGGGGGGGGGGGCTCTCAGGTGTAGAGAGTGGTTATCCCACTAGACCCCTGGGTTGGAATCTGGCTCTGAGCACCATCTAATCGGGGGCACGTTTCTCTTTAATCATTCTTCACCGTTCCGACGGGTTCCTTAACCCAATTCGGCCCTTGTGCATGGGCACCAAAGCGACCCAAAACATCAATTCGGTGTTTTCAGTTCATTTCTATCCAGGAGGATAAGTGACCCGCGTTAGATTCAAGGGGCGAGCACCTCTCCTAGGGTTAGCTAGTTTTCGGCTCGGTAGCACGACACATGACCCCACGTATCTACTTTCTATCAGCTGTAACAGACACCCAAAAGCCAAACTCCGCCCTGGGGGCATACTTAATTGCCATCGGGTAGGGGTGGAGGCCAGAGGGGTGGGGTATCCGATGAAGGCTGGGGGCGCCCAGGTGGTGCTTGTTTGCTTCCGTTCCCAGGGGTCACGTGATAACCGCAGTGAGGCCCCCCCCCCCCTCCCTCCAACTCCCTTTCCCTCTCCCTGGCAAAGTACAAGTCCCTAGCTCACTACACTCCTCGTTCCAAGGATAATAAGCAAAAAAATTCAGCGGTGTTTATTCAGCTTATGGCCCATAACCGTGTGTTAGCCCAAATATTACTCTCAATGGGCCTCGTGGTCATGAATGGTCGAAGCATGCTGTACGATCATGGCTGCTATTGCCATTATAGACCGATGACCTGGAGGTACCTTGTGGCACGTGATATGTGACGGTCGCTGGTGCTTTGGTCAATCAATCGAAATTTGATAATGAGAATCCAAGTGGTTGGAATTTGAAGAATTTGAATTCGGAAGTGTAGCATTGGCAGCGATGGCAGTCGGGACAGATCCGGTTGCCCTGGCAATCCGGCTGTTGGGCTGACAGTATCCGGTTGCCCTGGCAATCCGGCTGTTGGGCTGACGGTATCCAGAACGAATGTCGCCAGCGCAAGGTTCCCTCGGGATTCAAACATCCGCTTTGGGAGTTTTCTTTCGAGGCTTAATTTTTTCTCCTCTGATGCTACTACAGACCAACACCCAACCCCCTCGCACCCCCAAACATCTCACCCACCAGCCCTCACACGCTCCCTGGTTGTGTGCAACCCTTGTAATACCCCCCTCCCCCACCCACCTCTATTGTGCCCGCCTCCGTATTTGATTCCCATCCCCCTCCTCTCCCCCTCCCCTCCCCCTCCTTTCGTCCCTCCCCTCTCTCCTCCCCTCTCCTCCCTCCCCTCCCCCCTCCCCGTGCCGGCACCCGCCTTTTCACTACGGGTCGGGAACCCGTCGGCGTCGCTTCTGCTCCCCGCCACCTACAGCCCCTCCCCCCCCCCCCCCCACTCACCGCTTCTCCTAGGCAGTCCTGGATCCGGATGCCATGTGTACCGGATAGCTCAGCTGTGTGTGTGGTGGGGGTGGGGGGACCTGCCGATAGTGGTGCCCCCCTGCCCGACCTCGCCCCCCTCCCCCTATCCTCCGTTAGTCCGGGTTCAGCATTCCAGAACGTCATTCTGGGATTCTCGCACTAACAGACTCTCGCCCCGTGAAGTCTCGCCCCTGATCGAGTCTCGCCCTAGCTGAAATCGTCTCACGCTATATACTATAGTACTGTTTGCTTACCCGGTTGTTTCCGGCCCGACCCCCCTCAGTGTGTCGTCGTCGAGGACTACTCCGAACAGCATCCGGCGGTCAGTATTTGTTCCTCATACTACAGGCTCAAAGAACACTCCCGTGGGTTGTCCGGCAGCGTGAGTGAGCCTGGGGGCGGGGTCCGCCCGCTCCCCTCCCTCCCCTCGGGCCCCTGGGATCCATCCTCTGGTCTGAGGTGGTCCGCTAAACTCTCTCGGCGTTCCCCAGGTGGAGCCACTGTACCTGCCGCCTCTCGTCTCTGTCACACGTACGCATGTCTATAGCATTCACTCCAGCCGGGAGTTCGCGAACTAAACAGCTCGGGCGTGAACAACCAGTGCCTTGCTCCGTCCATATGCGGTGGGGGTTAAGTTTTAAAAACGGATATTCATGTAGCGTTTGATTCTATTTTTGCATTCTCTTTTTATCAGCGTCGTAGTTATAGGAGTTGTAGCAAGTGGCGCCGGGCCGCTCATGCACTTTATTGAGGGTGAGGACTTTGTCCCCCTATCTATCACCCACTTGTGCCTGGGGCCAACGGCGCGACAAACTACATACAGACATTATAACCGTGCGTGTGTATCCGAATGACATGTCACCATTGGATCGGTGAGGAAAAGTGCAGGGACAGAAGCCGCTATATCGCCGCTTAACTTGAAGAGTTCTCTCTCGAAAGGAGCCACGCCCGCCAACTCTCGTGAGGTTCTCGCCACAGGACACGTGGGACGCCTTTACTATAGTTAACCACCATATACAGATTTACTGACAGGCACGGTCGGTGGTAGAGACAATCGGAGACTATTATATATCGATACGCAGCCGTCAGTCACCCTGCAGTCAACATGAACAGCCGAACACCGGTCAAGAAAGTCCCGATTCACTTGCAGGTAAGTTAAGCTTGAACCTCGCAACTTGTGATGTGCATGCATGACCTTTGACCTGTGAAGTATATATTTCCTGGATTTTCTGTCGCTCGGCTGTTTGCTTCTTTCGCTGCGTAGGTAGGAGTGTACTTTCTAGAAAAGCACCCTCTGGTTAGGATAATTTTTTCGTCACTGTTGAACCAGGTTATATGATGATGATTCAGTCTGTACTTTAATGGGTTGCGTCCGCGGTATCTCGCCTACATTTATATCTCCTTGACTGAGAGCTATCGAGATTCCTGCTGTTGCTTTGAAGATGATCTGATGACATCTAAGGCCCGCTGATAGCGATCAGCCCGGTCATCCATTACTGCTGATAAGAGTTACTGTGGAGTTGTGTATTCTTTACATTACATTACTTTGGTGTAACATTGGCTTGACCTTGCAACTGGGCAATGGTCACGGGTGAGTTTTTTGGGTGATATTTTGGCGTGATTTTTGGGGGTAATTTTTGTGGGTGGTTTTTGTGAGTGATGTTTTGAGGTGACTTTTGTGTGATTTTTTTGGGGGGTGATTTTTTGTGTGATCAAATCTTAAAGCAACAGCATGGCGGCGATAACTGTCTGTATTCATCCGCAGCCGATTGCTCTAAATAGGGAGATAGATTAATGTCAGGGGAGTTATGACTGAGACACTGAACTTCATTATGTGCAACATATTGACCGTACGTAACCTTGGTATCGCCCACCCCCACCCCCACACCGCCGCCATCATGCACCACTGAGCGTCTCGCTCTTCATTGCCTCCATGCCCCCATCCTCCGTTACCACAAACACCCGCTAGGTGTCCTTGCCCTATGCCTTGACACTCCTTCCGGGCTTTGCGGCAGCCCCCCTGACGGCCAAATTCGGCACTATCGATAATGTCTGTGTGGCGATATAGGGATCGAACAGCCACGTCACTGTGTTATTAATGACATTGTTATCACGTGCCGCTCATAGGCCTGATCGCCCTTAAGGAGGTCACATGACCTCGTACCGGAAGTATCGCCATTAAAGTGCCGCCGGGCGGATCGACAGTTGAACTTACATTCCAAGTAGTTTCGCTCCAGTGGTTTTTCTCTGCTTGTGTAGCTGTCAACAGGTCGTTAAGATTTTTTACCGGGTAGAGGGTTTTTTTGGGGGTTGTGGAACGCTTTTTCTTGTACTTCATGTGCTCTGCTCAGTGAAGTATGTAACGAGCGACTGCATTATAAACATATCACACGTTCCTACTGTAGGGCTTCCCGGAGGGGGTTTTGGGGGCAGGGGGCGGGGGGGGGGGGGGTTCGGGGGTCAATCAAGTTGCATTGACCATTCCAGTTCATATTTGCGAACAGTACTTCATATTGTCGCTCTCCTGATATATATGATGTATGCTCCGGTTATAACGGAACAGATCAAGTGTTAAAGTTCTTTAACGTACAGCTAAAATCGGGTGTCTGCCAACCATTGTGATGAACGTGTCTACCATTGTTTATCCCGTGAATGTGATTGTCACTATGAAAAAAATCGAGTTAGAAGTTCTTTAGCTATTTATTGCCCCTTTACTTAGTACCACTTGGCAAGAAGATGAAGACGAAAATATGTTTATGTACCTTTGGGTCTTTCAAAGTGTACTTTGGCCCAGGCCTTTGGGTAAGCTGTGCACAGATCCTATTCTTCCTGGTTCACGGCCCTGTGCCCGGACCTTGCCAACGAGTCAGAGTGCATTATCTAGCTCAGCTTGTGACCCGCAGATACGGACATCTGTCGCCAATATATGGATGTTAGTTGATCTGATCACCTGATCACCTCGATCTGCATGCGGCGGCTGCACAGTAAACTGGGGCACCATCACCACGGCTACGGCAGAGTGACTGACTGGTCCCCTGGACGCATTGATTGATTGAGGGTAGTAGCGCCACAACGTTTGCATTTCCAGCGGTTTGTTTGGTGAAACCATTGCCTTTACTGGTCACTGGTTTACTGGACATGGTAGACGTATCTGTGGACTGGAGGCCAGTTGGGGTTTCTTTGTGTCAGTTGACTGTGGCTTCTCGGAATGCGATGAATTGTTGGTGTCCCATGTGACTTGTGCGCTCATGAAGGCCACATTGAGCCAATGAAGTCCCATGAGGATAGCTGACACAGGTCCCGGATGCTGGTGCCCTCGACTCGAACCCGCGACTTGTTTGCCTGCAGCTCAGCGCGCCGAGCATTGGATTGGGAATCCACGGAAGGAAGGCAGGACTGAATGCTTCGCTGTATCCACTGGATGTGATAGGAACGTGTATAAGAAGCATTGAGGAGTCTCCGTGGCTGAGTGGTAGGGCGCCCTACGTCACATCGACACTTCCCGAGTTCAACTTCCGCTCGAATGTACCAGGAATCTGGCGTCCAAGGATCACGTGGAGGGGGAAGGGGAGGAGGTGCGGCCGGGAGTGAGGGTACTCGGGGGTGAGGATCCCTTGAAGTCTAACCTTGAAGCGGCGAAACTATGCGACCGAATCTTTACAATGAATCATAGACGAGAATCACCAAGCGTTCCCGGCATTTTGCTGGGGGGTTTTTTTCCTTCTGCTTGGCATGGAAAAGAGAGAATGGATTTATCCTGTGATTATCTGGAGCAGGAGCCTTGGATGTCATCGGTGAATTCACCGCGGAGAGTTAACGGATCATCGCGGTGATAGATGTAAACGGCTCGACTGCCGCCCCATCTGGCGCCCATCGCCAGCACCACGCGCTGGAGGCCCCCACTGGTCACGTGTTCAGCCGTAGCCACGCTGTGTGTTACACCTGTAGATTGTCTATTACCTGACGATGTCCGTGTCAGCACGCATTTTGAGAAGTAAAACAAAACTGGACCTGTGGTACACGGCGGAGAAGGTGGATTAATGGCTTATCGGAGCAAATGGAGTGTGTCAATGGTATATAGCTCTTGCCTTGACGAACTCCTGGATCGTTTGATCTACGCTTGATACCAAGCTCAGGTGTTGATAATACACTCTATTGTAGTTTATGCATTCGATGCCAAACCGCTTTTGACCGACGCCAACAGACCTGTTGGAGATTTTGAGCATTCTTCAAAGAGATTAGAGGTTCCCCCCGGCACATGGCTCGGCTCTACCCATGATCGATCTGCGCCAAATCAACAAACCAACCCACAAAATCGATCTGCTGGAGGACTCTCCATGGTCGATGATTGTTTGACCTGTCGTTAATGATGCCGGTCGAGGCGGGCCTCAGCCTCTCGGACTACTGCTGGTGTTGCGTGGTGCAGCTCCGCCATTGCTGTCGGGAGATGACGTCATGGGTGGCCACGTGGAGGGGCAAAGGCTCCGGTGGACCAGGGTCTCAGCCTGAGCGACGCACGAGCATCGAGCGTCAAGCATGAGCAGGATGCGGCCGGGACGAGCACCCCAGGGGTGGGATGGGAACTCCAGGGTGGGATGGGAGCTCCAGGGGAGGGATGGGAACTCCAGGGTGGGATGGGAACTCCAGGGGTGGGATGGGAATTCCAGGGTGGGATGGGAGCTCCAGGGGAGGGATGGGGAATCCACGGGTGGGATGGGAACTCCAACGGTGGAATGGGGTTGACCCACACCCCATCATGCTACGTATCCGACCGTTTATTCCACCACAAGTACACTACACGCTGTCATTACCAGCAGAGGCCTTGCTGTATGTGTTTTATATGGAGTGACAAAAGTATGATTGTGATGTAAACAGAATGTTATGGCGGTAATAACGTTGTCTCTATGGGATGTTTTTGACATCGAGGACCATGGAGTTGGCTCAGTTGGAAAAAAAAGCACTTGGGGCCTGGGATGCGTTCCGGCTCATGCATATTGCAACCAGAAAATGTTTGAGCAAGTACTAAAACACGTCTGTGCAGTGACACGGTGACAATGTCACCGTCATGGGTATATCATATTGACCCGTAGCGATGTGATTCGCAATGAAACAACGGTTATGTCGTGTTTATGTCCAGCACCGGGATGGCCTCCTGGCAGTCGAACGGGTTCTTAGAACTGGTTCCACTTCACACCGCCATTGGCCACTGAAGTCCCCCCCCCCTCGCCTGCACCTTCCCCTTCCCACACACGACCTCCATGGATGCCATGGCCCTATTCCCACCGCGGAGGAACAGTCACCGTGGTGGACCTCAGTGGAATCTACCACCCGTTAGGCACGAGGCCCGGCATCGGCGGGACGAGAACGGAGTGATAATGGTGTTTGTGTCGTCATCATCACCAGGGGGATGATGAGTCACGGCCCCCCCGCGGCCTGCCGGGTGCGTGATGGCCGGTCTGACTGCCGGGTAAGCGGGCCGGCTGACGGGCCGCTATTGTCGACGTCGCTTGCCGCCGCTGGCCGCTCACGCTGCAATGGGGACGGCTGCGGGGTACTGGGGGACACAGTACTTTTCACTCAGCGGTGAGAGGGTGACTCACAGTGTCATCGGTGGCTTCAATGGCATCGAAGTCCTTCATCGGGCTGATCTAAATGTATTGCTGCTTCCTGTCAAGGCTCATTGCTTGGTTTCTCTTCCTGTCATGGCTGACTGCTTGGTGTCCATTCCTGTCATGGCACACAGCTTGGTCTCCATTCCTGTCATGGCTCACTGCTTGGTTGTTATTCCTGTCATAGCTCACTGGGTTTCCCTTCCTGTCATTCCTGTCATGGCTCTGTTTGGTTTTCCTTCCTGTCATGGCTAACTGCTTGGTTTCCCTTTCTGTCATGGCTAACTGCTTGGTTTCCCTTTCTGTCATGGCTCACTGCTTGGTTTCTTTCCTGTCATGGCTCACTGCTTGGTTTCTTTCCTGTCATGGCTCACTGCTGGGTTTTCCTTCCTGTCATGGCTCACTGCTGGGTTTCCCTTCCTGTCATGGCTCACTGCTGGGTTTCCCTTCCTGTCATGGCTCACTGCTTGGTTTCTTTCCTGTCATGGCTCACTTTTTGGTTTCCCTTCCTGTCATGGCTCACTGCTTGGTTTTCCGTCCTGTCATGGCTCACTGCTGGGTTTTCCTTCCTGTCATGGCTTACTATCGGGTTTCACGTCATGTCATGGCTGGCTGCTAGGGTGCTTGCCGTTAATGGATGTGCTGAAGTAAATTCCAACGGCCAAAAGCTGGCCGTTTGGTTCCTCATATCATGGCTTCTTCGTAGCTCATCCTGTGGTTCATGGCTGCTTGGTGTGTCTTCCTGGCATGGCAGCCTGCTGCGTTCTGTTTCTGTTGCTGGTTGATCTACAGTAGGTGACATATTATTATCTGTTATAATGTCGTCATTCCCCATGAAAATAATGGCCAATAAATGGCTTCAGTAAGCAATGCAACTATCATGTGTTCCTTCTTCCTGATCGATTCTGGTCGTATCAACATCTAATCGTTCTCAAAGGAAAAAATCTAATTTGTTCTAGCCTGGCATCAATCAGTATTTCGCGTTTTAATCCAAACATCGATGTATACCATCGGGATATAGAGTCCCTGCATATTAACTGTCACTGGATAGGTTGTAAGGCATGATCCACACATAACCAACTCTATTACATGCTATGTGGTAGTATATTAGTGGCTCAGCCCTCACGGAGACTCGATGGAGTTGCTACGCTGTAGTATATATATAGTCTTACAGTCTAGGGATTTGGCATGCAGTCGCATTATGTAGTAGGACAACATGCAATTGTAAACACATTACCTGTCAAGGCCACACAGACCACTGCACCATTGACTTCATGGATTAACATGATCGTAAGCGAAGGATCGCCAAACGATATAAATATACGTGTCTATGTGGAATACTAGGCTGCAGACCAGGTCGTCCATAGCGATATCTGGCTGGGACTAAATATTTACTGTGTATCTTCGCTCTTTTATTGCCCGAGAACAAACATCAAACAGGCATCGAACCCTCGTTATTGGTACGGGAAAGGGGCAAAACACTTGGTGCTTGTGTGCTCTGTGTCATACTTTAATAGATGGATCGTCTCCGACCTGCGTTAGTCGTGCACGTTACATGGTAAAGATCTTGGTTGAGAACTTGTCCATATCTCTGCTAGGACTGGGCGAATGGAGTATACGTGTTGTCTCAGCTGCGTTAGGTATATGTGTACTGAGACTAGGATCGTCTGATTTGGTGGAATGGTTCGAGAGGGCGACTCGCTGTGTCTTCGTCAGGTTGAATAGCGTCGGATTCCTCTGTCTGGCTAGTTAGCTGCTCAGATGCTAGCTGCACAGTTGGTTTCATTTCCTACCAAGGATCTCGTGCTATACTAATTTTGTTCATACTTTCTCTTTGAAGTCATTTTATTCTCATATATTGCATATGTGGTACGTACTTGATCGAAGGTGTAATACCTGTGCCGGCATATCGACCTTCATGCTTTGTTTCCGAATCGCTCACATATTGCTCACGTGGAGCATCCATTGTGTTGCGTTGTGGATGTTTTATCACGTTGCAAATGGTCCAGTTTAACACGTCACTTCCGGTGTATCTCGTGTCGCGTTTCATGGCTGATGTAATAGGTAATAACCAATACAGCCGCATACGTGATGCGATACCAGTTCAATCATATTATGCTTGGCCCTGAGACGAATCAGACCGCCACAAATATATCCATTATACAAGATCTATAGCTTAGTGTAAGCCTACACCCCCCAACCCCTCCTCGCTTGTCCCAGCAGCTGCTCTTTACCTGCACCAGCCGAGGTTGGTTTATTTGGTTGGTTGGTTTATGTTTGAGGCCATCTTTGTGCGGTCAATACCTGACCATGGTTTATTTAGTAAGCGCTGCTGGAAGCAACAAACTATGGGCGTGATCGATTCGCCTCTTCCAACGTCTACCTCTTCCGGAAGAGTGCATTCAGTACGATCGTTTTGCCTCTTCTATTCCAAGAAGACCTCTTCTGCTCTTCCGCCCAGGTAGGTGGAAGAGAGAAGAGGTAGAGGCTATTCCAAGATGGCTGAAGCTAACTATGCAATATTCGCTCAGTGTGACAAAATAGGTTTTAGGGGAAATACATGAATAAAACAATGAATAAAATTCTGTGAAACATATGTAAGACCTTTTATTTTGTTATTTGAAAGATATGTTTCAGGTATATGAGGGCCCATATATGCAGTTACCCATGTATCTATCTGTTGAAGTTGGGCGATAATATATGGACGTGGGCGATAAATTGTGAGCTATAAGTGAGTTTCCGTTGGCCATATTGAAACTACTCTTCCAACTCGTCAGACGCGATCGATTCATCGCTCATATTCTCTATTCTTGGATGAGCTCTTCTTTTCCTGGAAGAGTTGAATCGATTAGACTCTATGAGTTGATAGCTGGTCAGACGACAAACCAGATCAACATGGCGCCTCTGAAGATTGCCCTTTCTGTTTATTGATGCGATGGTCGGGCTTTCCAGCTTCCTTTTGGGGGGAGCGGAGGAGGGGGGGGGGGAGTAGCGATAGGAACGTTTTTAAAGGTACTTCCTCTGCACTTTGTCTACATGACCCCTGACAAACACTCCATACGATCAGAGTGAGCTATCTGGGGGAGCACAAGTCATCCTTTTGGAGCAGTCAATTCCATCATGGATCCGTCCACTCAAACCATTGGGATTTATCTGGATCCGTTCCCTACCCCCCCCCCCCCCCCACCTCACCCTTCATCTCTCACTCTCTCTCTCTCTGGCCACGTCCTAGCTCATGGGCAAGGTCACGTGGCCGCCATCCGGGGTCATGAGGTCATCCTTCCTGGGGCCAAACGCCTGGGGACTAGAGAGTTTTGTTATAATCAGGTGCTAAAATAGTACTTGCCCCTCCACCCCATATCCATATGCTTTATGTGTGTTCCCCCATCCAGAGTACCCCCCCCCCCCCACCGCCCCCCAGGTGTTTGGTGGCGTGCCGCCGACATCATGCACCACTCACTACTCATACCATACAGCCAGTTGATAGCCAGTGACACCGCGCACGGCACGCTTATCAGGTGCTAAAGTGGGCTCTTGGCGGGCTCGCCACGTGGTCGGCCATTGACCGCTCGTGTTCTGCCACCCTCACCCACCTCTACCTCCCCCCCCCCCCCCATCCACCTCTACCTCTCCCCTCCCCACCCCTCTGTCTCCCCCCTCTTCACCCTTTTCTCTCCCTCCCTCTACCTCCCTCCCTTTGCTCTCCCCGCTCTGTCGCCCCGCCTCTCCACCCTTCTCTCAATCTCTCTCTCTACCCTCCCCCTCCCTCTCCCTCTCTATCCCCCCTCTCTCTCTCCCCATTCTCTCCCCCCCCCCCTACTCTTTCTCTCCCCTATCCCTCCCCACTTCTCTCTCTCCCCCCTCTCCCTCTCACTCTCTCTCTCCCTCTCCCTCTTTCTCCCCCCTCCCTCCCCTCTCCCTCTCCCTCCCCCTCTCCCTCCCGCCCTTCTCCCTCCCCCCCTCCCCCCTCCCCCTCTCTCTCTCGCCCACCTCCCCCCTAGACCATTCAGAAAACCACACCTCGACACCCGCCATCCCCCATTGTTGTATACATTCAATCTGGATAGGCTTTGCGGGTTAGAGATTAGGCCAGAAGCCGCCAACACGTGGTAGTAGTCATGATGGGGCAGACACAGGTGTTAGGCTCTAATGCTTTCAGCGCAATAGTGGGCCGGGTGTTGGTCACGTGCTTAGATCCATTGCGTGCAGAACCATGTCCCAAAAAGTGGACCTCGGGAAAGTCTGAAGGTATAAAATCTCCTTACCATTCTCGTACACAAACCTAAATGAAAATGCCGTTGTTTACAAGTGACATTTTTAAGAGGATTGTAGTAAATGTAAGGCGTGAGTACTATGTGAGCCATGTGTAAACAATGTCTGCCCATTATGTCTGCCGACGAGGGTTTTAAAGGGTGCTATGCTCCAGATGGGCACCACATGCATAAAGACAGATATCTTCGCATCAGGCATCACCGAAATACAGGACAAGAAACTGACACGTTTCTGCATATGCATTTGAACGTTCGGTTGTAAGTAGTCCGCTCTGTGGGACATATAGCGAGAATAGGAAGAATCGATGGGGAGAGGAGCCATGTCTCCAAGAGTAACCCATTACTCTTTGCGAAGGACATGGGGTCTTTATCCTGCACGAACATGTGAGAGTCGAACCACGCACCGGCCGAATGAGGGGGTCCAGGAGAGCAAACTCGACAACAGCGAACGCGCAATACACTGAACCACAGGGTGAGCCCCTTAAACGGAAGATGCACTCAAATAGCCTTATATCGCATAGCCAGTTTAACATTACTGAAGTTTTAAAGTGTTCCTGCCACGATTTTGTCTTGCTTGGTTTAGGGAAGATAAACAAATAACAATTTGTTTTAATGGGAGTTTACGTTTCTTTTTTTTATTCCACGACATCACTATAAACGCGTGCGTCAAAGTAGTAAAAGTGAGATCCGGCGGGTTTATTTCTGGGAGCATTGCATCTGAGCTTTATTTGAAAATTCCCCAATGATGTCACAAGATTGACAGGTGAGCTTTGATGCAGTGCGTAGACATCTGTGGTCGAGGGCGTGTATTGTTTTTATGGTTGAGTGCGTTTCTTTGAGTTCAAGCCAATGAGCAGAGAGAATCTGAGTCCCAATAAAAAAGCACATACGTTTGTATTCCCCTTTGACGTCACTGTCCTCGCTCACAGACGTTAAATTGGTAGATGCGAAAACGAGCGGAAAAAGTATGCTCTTCTACTATTTGGGGCGTCACAGCTCGATAATGTAAGCGTGGAAACACTGAAGATTCGTATGAGCTAAAGTCGTTCTGGCGTGGCACGAACACTTTAAAGTCCGCCGATATGGGATGAGGAGATGATTGTTTTGCTGCTTTGGTGAATGCGCTTTGAGTGATGTTAGGGGATAAAACGTGCTATGGTGACACATTATGATAATTGGCCAATCGCAAATAACGTTGAGTTTTA
Organism: Arenicola marina; assembly: GCA_964019135.1. Classification (NCBI taxonomy): domain Eukaryota; kingdom Metazoa; phylum Annelida; class Polychaeta; family Arenicolidae; genus Arenicola; species Arenicola marina. The sequence continues at coordinate 9,234,393 of OZ025261.1, read as the reverse complement.
AGTGAAGCATATAGAGCGGCACCAACACTTTCAAGTTATTAAACTCCTGCAAGCCCGCTTTTTTGAGACAGCCTTGTGGAATGTGAGCGGAAATTAGCGACTGAACTCCTAAATATAGATCGAGCAGGCTTAAGTGCAGCTTTTCTTTGCCTCAGCGATGTAATCCCATGCCCAGCTCTGTCGACCTACCGCTGAGAATCACTTATCCATGCCTTGAAGTTGGAAGCACTTCTCACCGTTCTAGATAACATAGATAACATTTTTACAACATTTCAGCCGGTTGGAATTGAAAGGAGGACTGTAAGGAAAATCGGTCTGTAGACTGTGGGAGCTTATATTTCAGATTAATGTGCGGACTCCTGGCCTTTCCCAAATGTATCTTACGGAGAAGGGGGATTCCAGTGTTCGGTGTAGACAGAGGCGGTCATCCAAGCCAGAGGGTATATTTAGCGTGCCAACAGCAGAGCAAAAGGTTGCGGGTTCATACCCCACCCGTGTCTGGGACCGTTTCACCGGCATAAAGTGGCATAGGACCCTACATCGTGCCAACAGTGTCGATCAATTCATTACAACGAAAGAGTCGCCGTTAGTCACTTGGCATCAGATGGGTTCGAACCTCCTGTGTACAAAGGTGGCCTGATTCACTGCATGCTTTCATTTGATTAGAAAACAGGCCAGAACTGGGTTGTCAATAACACGATTCCTGCACCGACGATTCCTGCTGATTGTGTACCTGAATGCCACCAATATATTATACAACCGATTCATGCTTCTAGATGACCCTGGATGTCTGTAGTGAGAGCAGTCGTAAGATGACTCATGATATGTATCAATAGATGAATCGTAAGATGAGTCGTAAGGTGAGTCGTAAAATGAGTCGTAAGATGAGTCATAAAGTGAGCCATACGATGGGTCGTACGATGTGTCGTAAGGTGAGTCGTAAGATGGGTCGTAGGATGAGTCTTACGACGAGTCGTGCGATAAATTTTAAGACGAATCATGAAGTGAGTCGTAATATGAGTCACAACAGGGAGCATAATACTCTAGATGACTAATACTATATATATATATACCTTCAACCCACGACATGCCTTCATGCACATGGTGAATAAACGCCCCTGATGTGACACCAATATACGCTGCAGAACGTTATTTGGCCTCATTTATTTACTATATGTTAGATGGACGCAGCCAATTGTACGTCACATTTGCTGGTCTGACGCAGGATTCAAAACCAAGTTCAAGAAAACTTGTACCTGAGCTGAGTCATGCAAACTAAAATAGAATATCATGCTTCCCTCCCACCAAAAAGTTTTCCTTCGGTACGTCAACGTAATGACCTATTTGGATTCGTAATGTGAGCGAGTGAGTGGGTGTGTGTTAGACGGTGAATGCGGCTCCGAGGGTGGTTCAGCTGGTAGGGACTGTGCAATATCTAGACACGGCTCTTCCCACTGCCTGGAGAATGGCAAAACGGCAGAATCGGGAAACGACATCGACGGGAAGTAGCAGAAAAATCCACACTACCTCTCCATGAACTCTGTCTGCAGGAATGCAGGCGGCACTGAGCGTGAGACCATGCAGGCCTCTTGCAAAGGCGAGACCCTCTCCACAAACCTCACAACCGATAATGAAAGGTCAATAACGGGGTAGCCGTGACGGTGTAGTGGCTGGAGTTGCAAAAAACTTGCGAGATATTTTGTACAAAAATATCTTATTATGTACAACAGACTGGGCCTCCAAACCAATCATGATGAAACTGTCAGCGGATGTTGTATTCGTCGAGCGGAGATGTGTTGGAGCCGGCCGTGCCCACTGACGGTCGAATGGCATTTCCTAAAAGCCGAAAATAGATAATGTGATTCAGATTATGGGACAACTATTGGAACGGTGTTGTCATGATAATTTTTTTTAACTAGGCCTACCGATGTGACAAAATCTCACACTGTAGACCGAAAACTGTCCGAATGTTACGCTTTTTCACATATGAGAGGAGCCGAAAAAATGATGTCCTTATGACCGCATTGTGCATTAGTCCCAGTGTACCAATGGGTATATCAATACGAGGGTCTTGGACCTATGTATGATATTATATAACATAGGCTAGTCGGTCTCTTTTCGTAATATTGAACTGATCAATGGCTGGCGTCTACTTTTGGCAGCGTTTCTGTGGATCTTCCTCGTCAGCTTATTGGCTGTGTAACTAGATAACTTTCTGCGTCAGTTGCCTGTTTGGTTGTCTGTCTGGCTGGACCCACCGTCTAATCTTCTTTGGTTGTCTAGCCTCACTGGCTGTCTGGCTAGATACAAAAAATCCCACATTCCCAGATATATTGATCGTCAGGGAAAAAGTGAAGCAGGGATATTTAGATTTGTAAAATTGATGTCGTACAATGATGCGCCTCTAGATGTCCCCACCGTGGTCTTCTGGATATGGATCCGTATTTTATTCGGTCTATCGCAAAATATAATTTACATAGGTAAATATTACCGAACGCTGGGATGGCGGGAATGTGAAACAATGACTTCATGCATATGAAAATGTTTTCTAATATCGTATAACATCATAAACATAAAAAATGCGCTTAAATATCACCAAACCAGGAATTATATTTTTAGAAAAACACGACAATATTTCAGAGGTCGCTTTCATATCTCTGCGATCGTGATCAGCGCGCCTTTCCTGGGTGGGTCCTTTCCTTTCCTCTCTGAAGAGCCCGGATGTTCTTTGACTTCCTGTGACTTCCTGGTGATAACCGATGCTGATGACCTGGTGGATACCATCCCAGACGAGTGTCTGCTTCTGCCGCGGGGTGGCGCTGCCGTGCTGGCAAGGTCCGCCGGGGAGCTGTCGTCTGCTCTGTGTCCCTAGCTAGCGTTGGTGGGGGAGTGGTGGTGCGGGAGTGGTGGTGGGGAGAGAGGAGACATGTCTGGCGTCTGTTTTTTTCTAGGGCTGCTCATTGCACCGGCGACTAGACGGCGACACGGTGGCGCCAAGATCTGGCTCAGCCGGTAGGGGTATTTGGGTCTCCATGGCAACTATTAACGTGTGAGTGGGTCAGTTGGGTGACGCCATGCAGAGACTGGGCAGGGTGTCCGCCCATATATAGCCTGCTCGTTTCTTATCAGCTCAAGTCAACTGTCGCTTTCAATATGGTGCGGTCCATTTTAGTTGGGAGAGAATACCTTTTGTAATCTCTAAGATTGGCTTCCAGGAATTCTTGGAGATTCGCGAATAGCTGTTGGCAATTGATGGGGATCGTTATCCGTACAATTCCTGGTTCAACGCGAAGACCCTTTTCCTATTTACCGCGATCCGTTATAGGAACCTGTGAATTCCTCGATATTCGCGATATCACTTTTAATGTGTGTTTTTCGCGCCCTTGACGAGTCCCCATCTTGAAGATTCGATATTGCTCTCCCTAATTGTTGGAGATTCGCGATTCAGAGGGGGTATTCCCTCCCCCCGTTTTATTCAGTCGACGCCGGTTTCAAGGATCAGCCCGTGCTCAGTTCATGCTGCCCACTCTATGTAGTTTTGCCGCTTGAACCCCATATGTACCATCGCCCAGCGTTTCGGCTCCGTAACCATGGCAGCGATAAGGTCAGCTATTGGATGACCTACATTCACTGGTGTTGGCGGTATTTCTGTAAAAATATTCTCAACAATTGCAAGTATATATTGGTGACGGCGGAAGCATTTGTTCTTACCGCCGGTTTGTTCAATAAATACCAAAGGCCTTTGCAAGATGTTGAAAAGGTCGCACGAAAGGGTTATTCTACTGTATAACCTTCCTAACCAAACAATAAGTAAACCCAAATCATATCAATATGGGATTATTTTCGAGGCCCCGATATTTCTTGATCCCTCATTTGCACCTTGACAAACCGAAAACCTATGTGAACCGAATACATCCCAATACATCCCAACGTATCCCAAGCACGATAAGTTTAGCCATAGTGTACTTTATATGAAATGTTTTCGATAGGACATATATCTCCCTTAGTCCTGGGTCATGTTCCTGCAGGACTGTAATGTTAGTGCTTTATAATGTACCGAGTGATCCAAGCCGAAATATGCGGACAGCGGAAGTGAATCTAGTATAGCTGCATATATGCTGCGTATTTCCTCTCCTATAATGAGGGTCTGACCGCGAGCAACAAGGCTCTGATCTCAGTGGTGCTGGGAGGTTGACAAAATATCTGCGCATCTACAAAACACATTCTCACCTGGCCAGAATGGGAGTTTTGCACCAACTCTATAAATATGTTTGTGTCATGAATAGCCCATATCATGTCATGTTAGTGTCCAAAAACATGTCAAAGACGTCAATGCAAATACATGCCCTTGACTCGACCCCCTCCACCCACCCTCGCTCCCCCTCCACCACCCCGTTGCGAGGTCCGGTGTTCACATTCTCCGTCGCCAGGTGTCGGTGTGGTCGTTTCTGGTGGAGGCCCTGGAACGCGGGACCCATCTACCACCGACCTCGGGGTACCAACCATTGACCCTCTGAGGCCGATCCAGTGGCTGACCAACTCGACCCAGGGACATAACTACTGCCTCAGGGCACGATGTCTTTAAGACGTATGCATCATCAGAGCATATAATGCTGGCGGCATCTCATTCCTGCACTGAATACTGATGAAGTGGCAGTTGCTCTTTATGATTGTAGCGACAAACCGTGCGTGGCTGGGCGATAATGCAGAACCACGTGCGGTCAGGATGGGATTGGTGCCAACAACCATCTTAATGTCGCTCACCCGAAAGAACACAACCATATAAATACTGTATTGTGGGGCTGAGGGGTGGTTCGGTGGGAGGGGGACGGATTCAACTGGTGACCGCGGCCTGAACCGCAGTTGGTCATGTGAAGTTGTAAGAAAGCCCGACGACATGGTCTGGAACAATTAAAAATGATTCAAGCGTTTTTGCCCGCCCAAAATCTTGTCATTTGTAGCATTTTATGGCGTGAGTTCATGCAATAATAAGGATTCCTTATCACTATAGGGCGGCTAGTACAACAAACCAATAGCCCACACACAAATCTGTGACATGGTACACGTACAGGCTAGCTTGCAACTTTCGATCAGCTGTCAACTGAAAAAATATTCGTTTTGGCAATAAGTAACCGTTAGGTTTGAAGCGAATGATGCAGTTCCGTTAAATGTGAATGTTCATCTTTCATTTCAGCATACTGTGCAGCAGTTTATTATTGACTTTCACGAGTTCTCTATCCTAGTCGCTGACGTGTTGTTTGGCTTGTGTCTTTACAGAGCAGCCAGAACCGACTGTTCATCAAGGGCGGGAAAATTGTCAACGACGACTACAGCTTTCTGGCTGACATCTACATCGAGGATGGAGTCATCAAGTGAGCAAATTAATACGTTTGCGCGTTTTATTAGATCTAAACTGTGTGGTGTTATTATAACTATGTTGTTTGAACAATGCACTAGTTTGACATACCGTATATGAAGGGACATTTAAACAATTTCCGTACACCGTGTTTACTAGTTACAAATACAGGGGCGAATCTAGGAACTTGCAAGGTTGGGGGGTGCTTTCTGAGAACCCGAATTTTTCCAGTTGCAACCGCCCTACACCCCCCTCCCCTCCTAGATCCGCCCCTGCAAATAGGTTAATAAACTGGGGTACCTGAGCTTTCATCGAGAAATCGTATTTATCTGCATTGACACCTGGGATTTTCAGAATATGAACGGGTCGGTATGTGTGCTGAAGTCGTGGCATGGAGAGAGGAGGAGAGTGGGCAGGAAAGACGGGCCGGGCTGAGGAGAGGGAGTAGGCAGAAGTAAGGGGGGGGGGGGGGGGCGGGGCAGTGGTATGGGATATAAATAGGTAGAACAGATGGATAAGTCTCGGCTAAGGACAGAGAATGTTGGGACAAGTAGTGGTCGGATTATCATAATAAACATAATCAAAGCATTCATTCAGGGACTTTATTTAGCACGTACGACATGTTAACCTCGCGTAACGATGCCACATAGCGCTTACGTGGTCAACAGGGCAGTGACTGAACTTTTTGTTTCTTTATGTAAACCCCACGTGGTAAATTCCACTGCGTATAATGCGGTGACGTAGAGGCAGACACGTTAATGAGGGTATTTTTGTTTCAGGCAAGTGGGCACCAACCTGGTTATTCCTGGCGGATCACGCACCATCGAGGCCAGAGGAAAGCTTATCTTGCCAGGTGCGTACTTTGTTACACTGCGGCCGTAAAAAGTAACTTTTGCTTGGAAGTCCTATTGCATGCAATGCAACTAAAGCACCTAACGTCACGAACATGCAGGGAATGATGTGTAACTACTCTCTCGCGGCTTGATTCACTGGTCGTTCCTATTTTTAGTGTAATTCATAGTTTACCCTGTATATTGGTCAGGGATTTCTCCTGATTGTATAATCTGGACAAGTACTCAACATGTTTCAATGCGAAAAAATAATTGGACGATTTAAAAATACTACTCATAATTTGCTAAGGATCTCCTCTATGCAGAGGTATCTGAGTGTATAACAGGTGACTGTTTTCTACTATAATTCAAAGACCATGCATGGTGGCACACGAGTAACAGAATGGGGAAGGTTTATCGGTATTATAGTAGAATTACACAGTCATCTGTTATACATTCAAATATCTCTGCATAGAGGTGATCCTTAGCAAATTGTGGGTAGTATATTTAAATCGTCCAATGCTGGTGCCATTGGCTCCCGGCACAGTGGCGCAGCTATCGTTGACGCGGAATATGTGGTGCTTCCCCCTTTTCAAGGGCAATCTTTGACGTCAAAAGTCCCCCCAGACCCTCCTTCTCTCGCGGCTGTCTGTGTTAACTGTATTTTGAGGCCTGTTTCGCCATTTGCACTAGTCGTCTCTTGTTTCAAATGATCTGCCGCTGTACCCTGTATTTCTGTGATTGTCTGCCGCTGTACCCTGTATTTCTGTGATTGTCTGCCGCTGTAGTCTGTATTTCTGTGATTGTCTGCCGCTGTAGTCTGTATTTCTGTGATTGTCTGCCGCTGTAGTCTGTATTTCTGTGATTGTCTGCCGCTGTAGTTTGTATTTCTGTGATTGTCTGCCGCTGTACCCTGTATTTCTGTGATTGTCTGCCGCTGTAGTCTGTATTTCTGTGATTGTCTGCCGCTGTACCCTGTATTTCTGTGATTGTCTGCCGCTATAGTCTGTATTTCTGTGATTGTCTGCCGCTGTAGTCTGTATTTCTGTGATTGTCTGCCGCTGTACCCTGTATTTCTGTGATTGTCTGCCGCTGTAGTCTGTATTTCTGTGATTGTCTGCCGCTGTACCCTGTATTTCTGTGATTGTCTGCCGCTGTACCCTGTATTTCTGTGATTGTCTGCCGCTGTAGTCTGTATTTCTGTGATTGTCTGCCGCTGTAGTCTGTATTTCTGTGATTGTCTGCCGCTGTAGTCTGTATTTCTGTGATTGTCTGCCGCTGTACCCTGTATTTCTGTGATTGTCTGCCGCTGTAGTCTGTATTTCTGTGATTGTCTGCCGCTGTACCCTGTATTTCTGTGATTGCCTGCCGCTTTAGTCTGTATTTCTGTGATTGTCTGCCGCTGTACCCTGTATTTCTGTGATTGTCTGCCGCTGTAGTCTGTATTTCTGTGATTGTCTGACATTGCATGTGGTATATGTGTACTTTGTAACCCCGCAGGTGGCATCGACACCCATACACACATGCAGATCCCGTTCATGGGGACCACCGCCGTGGACGACTTCTACCATGGCACCAAGGCGGCCGTGGCGGGAGGCACGACCATGATCAGTGAGTGGCATTTGGGGCGGTGGCGTGTGGGACGGTGGCATGTGGGGCGGCGGCATGTGGGGCGGTGGTGTGTGGGGCGGTGGCGGGTGGGGCGGCGCCGTGTGGGGCGGCGCCGTGTGGGGCAGCGCCGTGTGGAGCGGCGCCGTGTGGTGCGGCGCCTTGTGTTGCGGTGGCGGGTGGGGCGGCGCCGTGTGGGGCGGCGCCGTGTGGGGCGGCGCCGTGTGGAGCGGCGCCGTGTGGGGCGGTGTAGGAGTAAATAATGGCAAACTGATGCCCTCAAACTGTGGTACATTATGATGCTGGCGACTGTCGTAGTTAGACTGTCGTGGGAGTACGTTATGATTACGGGTTGGCATTTTTGTTTTCCGTCACTTGTCACGTTGGGTGGGGAAAGACAAGTCTTTTGCGAGGTCATAAGGTTTATTTCACGTCTAGATATCGTTTGAAAATAAGGTGCCAGGTTCTTTAGGCCTATTCCGTTTTGATCACGTTGATATCTGTTTTTGTGGTGTATGCTTTTTGTAGTTGCCCAAATTCCAGATTTTATCATTTTCTCTTCTCTCTCGTGCAGTTGATTTCGTCATTCCCCAGAAGGGGGAGTCACTGTTGACTACTTACGACAAATGGCGCGAATGGGCGGACGCCAAAGTCGTCTGCGACTACGGCCTGCACGTGGCGGTCACGTGGTGGAGCGATCAGGTCGCCCAGGAGATGGAGGAACTCACCAAGGAGAGAGGTAACTGTGATCTGCAATTCCCAAGGCTTAAAATATGTATATCTAATATTTTATCGCCATCACGGCTGCCGATAACTTGGTTCTATGGTTCTAAGGAAATGTATTAGCATATTGGTATCATACGAGCCAGATAATTGTGTACACGCAAGGGCTAAACGGGGTCAAGGAACCTCCCGGACGATGACTGATGAATTGATGAAACATACTCCATGTTAATCCGGATTTGAATCCAGGACTTATTGATCAACGGTCTATAGTGCGCTAGCCACTACACCGAAGAGGCCTCCTCGACGGACAGGAATTTAACCCTCTGTATGTTAATTTCAGGAGTCAACTCGTTCAAGGTGTTCATGGCGTATAAAGACGTGTTGATGTTGGATGACCAGGAAATGTACCAGGCATTTAAAAAGTGCCGAGACATTGGCGCCATAGCGCAAGTTCACGCCGAGAACGGGAATCTCATCGCGGAGGTAAGCTACGCGGCAGACGAACGACCTTGACCTTTAACTGATATTTTAGATGTGTTTACGCGCCATTTTAGTAATCTGTCTGGTTTCATTCATTCATTCATCGCAGCTCAAGTTAATTGATTTGACGCTGCGGCGCGATTGTTGAGGAACATATTACTTTAATATGATAACAGGCAGTCACCTCCATTATAATGTAACATAATAATGCATCCATCGAATTTTTGCGACCTTGAACCCGAGTGGAGTTGACTTACGTAGTCAAACACATATCTGTATTAGATGAGACATTGGCTCCCATCATTTCATGAAAGTTAAATGTTTTTGCGGTTGTAGAAATCTGAGGAGATTGCCAACCTAGGCATTATGGGACCCGAGGGTCACGTGCTCAGTCGTCCCGAGGAGGTGAGCACAAAGACAACTGCTTAATTATGATTGGTCAAAATTTAAATCATAATGTTGCAATTCACAACGTACCTGCGTATTTAACAGTTCAATATATATTACATAAGCCTTTTTTGATGGACTAACTTAATTACTTAAGATACTTTATTATAATATTGTTACTGCTGGACAAAAAGTTACATTATGTTACTGGGTGAACATTGATTAAGCTAGCAATGCTTTTTATTACAATGGAGGAAAGCCACCAAATATCGCTGGATTCCTATTACGGGGGCAATGCACGGAGTGATGGGTGTCCAGTAGATACCCCTTTGCCATGTGAGATACTTATCTGATTTAAACATCCCACCATACCTTGAAGGGAAATAGGAGTTGTTATAGGCCCTTAATGTTCCTTGCTTTGGTTATTTTGTTTTTACAACTTTTTAGAAGCACTCTTCTTGCTATAAATGTCAGTACGATCGTCCAGAGCGGAAGTTCCTGCCCCTTCAGTAGATAATTGTTGTATTGGTGTTTCCTTAGTTCTCTTTAATTAATGTTTAAGTTAAGTTTTCGAAATTCTATCAAATGTAGACATCTATTCGTTAGTGTTAGTGTATATTTTTTGTACTTTTCTTTTTGTTAATTATTATCGTTTGTCTTTCTTGCTGTTATTATTTGTTACCTTTTTCTTAAAATTGTTTACCCATTTTGCATGGATGTTGTGCCTCCTCTTCACTGATTGGTTCCCGCCACCGGTCACGTGGTTATTACTAAAAGACGGAAGAGGAAGCCACCCACCGTGCCGTGCACCTAGCCAATCAGGCGGCGTGTCCTCTCTACGTGGTCCATGTCATGAGTCGCGGGGCCGCCGACTGTATCTCTGCGGCCAGGAGGAAGGGTAAATACCCCCTGTCACCCTCGTCAACCCCACTCTCTCGCTCTCTCTGCCCACCCGCCTCTCTCCATCTCTATATCCATCGGCACTTCCACATCGCGCGTTATAGGGTCGGGGTATCCTCGGGTCACCGGAAGCTGTGATATAACGGGAAAGTCCTGAATGCGATCGACCCGTGCAGCTGGCTTTGCGTCTCACATTTTAGTCGTTGTAAAAGCCCCATTAATCACATGAAAATACATTAAATCGATATATTTAAATAAAGGTGATGTCCTTAAAATTACTAGCCACAAATGGACATACCGGTTAACTGTAATTATCACCAAAAAAATCGATCTCAGCCAGTATAGGCGTCCGTATTATAAAAATAGGCCTACCCATTGAATTAATTATGTCATTTCAATCGGACAAAAGGATTTCGGTTCTGAAATGCCTCAGCATTTCCCCGTTGTGTCATTGCTTCCATCCGGGAACTGGTGGTGGGGTGGGGTGGGGTGGGGGTGGGGTATGTAATGTAAGGAGGGGGTCACACCGAGCCGTGGCCACACACCGCACTGGATTGAACCCGTTACAGGCGGAAGCGGAGGCGACATTCCGAGCGATCACGCTGGCCAATGAAGCCAACTGCCCGCTATACGTTGCCAAGGTGATGCGCAAAAGTGCTGCTGATGTCATATCCCAAGCCCGCAGGAGAGGTAACCATGGCGATTGGTGTTGTGCGTCTTGTGGGGGGTGGGTGATGAAACCTGTTTTGTGGCCGAGGAATCGTGGCCATGGTAGAGTTCAGATGACCTTGGTGTGATTGAACAAAAGATGAGGAATTCCTTTTATTGGAATCAAAAGTAGTTAACAATGAGCTAGGACAATGTGGTAGATTAGTATACTGATCAGGTTTAAGCTGTTATTTGTTTGAATTTTACGGATAAAACAATTAACCTATTACAGGTTTACTACATGTATGAACGCGCTAGTAGTTGAGAAGTGATTTTGTATATTAACTATTTGGTAAGGTTTAGGATTTAGCTTAGTTCACCGTAAGTGTCATTGTTAACTTTGTGACCATTAATTTGACTTGTGTAAGTAAAGGAAAACATTGAGCTTGAGAAGAGTGGGGAAACGTGATGCAACATCATTACTTCCATGCGCAGATTATATTAGGGCCTGAGACTAAAATAAATGTAAACAGTAATATATGCTGTGTAAGATTCTCGATACTTACTGCGTATCGTCAACTTACGTTACGTCATACTACGTGACGTCATGGGACGTAACCTTCAGACTACGCAAAGTTATGCTACACAGCATCAATTTGCGCTTCGTCGGGCCAAACAACGACATTATGTGTAACGTCAAGTAAGGTCACGCTACGCAACGGCATCTTACGTAACGTCACGTAATGTCTCGCTAGGAAACGTCGTTCTGCGTAATGTGATGCTACCTAGCGTCATCCTACGCAGCATCAAGTAACAACATCTTGCGTAATGTCACGTAACGTCACGATACATGACGTCATCCTGAGTAACGCTATCCTGCGTTACGTTGCACTATGTAGCGTCATCCTGCGTACCGTGACGTTAAATCGTGCGTAACGTTAAGTAATATCACGCTCGGTGACGTCATCCTGTGAAACGCAATATATCACGATACATGAGTGACGTCACTCCATCCTCTGATGACGTGTGTTCTGTCGCTGGCAGGGAAGGTGGTGTTCGGTGAGCCCATAGCCGCAGGACTCGGCACGGACGGCTCTCACTACTTCAACACGTGCTGGCGCCACGCCGCCGGGCACATCATGAGCCCGCCCCTCAGCCCTGACCCCAGCACGCCCGAGTACCTGATGGACATGCTGGCCAAGTAAGTGGCGACCCCTCGCGGTCTATTTCACGAACATACTTTAGCCGTCTACGGGGCTAAGTCGAGTAAAAACGCCCATCATGCATGTACATGGCAACTTTAGTCGTCCAAGCCCCGTAGTCGACTAAACTGCGTTCGTGAAATCCGCCACCGGTGCGGAGGCCGGGACTAAAGAGGCACATTCGATAAGTAACGAAAAATACACATATGTATAGTTTCTTGTAAACATTTTGTGATTGATCCGACGCCGTTCAAGAGACCATTTGACAACGGTCCGAATTTTTATGTGTGTTTTTTAAATAACTAATAAAGGAAAAATCAACATAGGTGCGACATAGGTGGGTGGGTCCGGTAGCGGGTGGGGGGTGGGGGGTGGGGGGAGCTTTTTAAACCCTGATAATAACCCATACCAATTTCCACTCAATGTTAACAATGAAATATTTATATATATACCTGGGCTGAAACAATTTCCAGACAAAGGATACCCTGGGCTTAACCCAAAGATAATGAAGTATACACCATAAATAATGGGCATCATTCCCTCGGATACCGGCCTGGATACCGGTGCTGACCCCGGCCTTGACCTGCTTTCAGCAATGACCTCCAAGTGACCGGTACCGACAACTGCACCTTCAACGCCGACCAGAAGGCGCTGGGCAAGGACGACTTCCGGCGGATCCCGAACGGCGTGAACGGCGTGGAGGACCGGATGTCCGTCATCTGGGAGAAGGGCGTCGCTACCGGTAAGCTGGATCCCTGCCGCTTCGTGGCCGTCACCAGCACCAACGCCGCCAAGATCTTCAACATCTACCCCAAGAAGGTAAGACAATGTCGCGTTAGTTCCTCATCATCTGTACACACGTAATTAATTCCTCATCATCTGTACACACGTAATTAATTCCTCATCATCTGTACACACGTAATTAATTCCTCATCATCTGCACACACGTAATTAATTCCTCATTATATGTACACATGTAATTAATTCCTCGTCATATGTACACATGTAATTAATTCTTCATCATCTGTACACACGTAATTAATTCCTCATCTTATGTACACACGTAATTAATTCCACATCATCTGTACACACGTAATTAATTCCTCATCATATGTACACATGTAATGAATTCCTCATTATCTGTACACACATAATTAATTCCTCGTCATATGTACACATGTAATTAATTCCTCATTATCTGTAGACACATAATTAATTCCTCGTCATATGTACACACGTAATTAATTTCTCGTCATCTGTACACACGTAATTAATTCCACATCATCTGTACACACGTAATTAATTCCTCATCATATGTACACATGTAATTAATTCCTCATTATCTGTACACACATAATTAATTCCTCGTCATATGTACACATGTAATTAATTCCTCATTATCTGTAGACACATAATTAATTCCTCGTCATATGTACACACGTAATTAATTTCTCGTCATCTGTACACACGTAATTAATTCATCATCATCTGTACACACGTAATTAATTCCTCATCATATGTACACATGTGATTAATTCCTCATTATCTGTACACACATAATTAAATTCCATGTCATATGTACACACGTAATTAATTTCTCGTCATCTGTACAAACGTAATTAATTCCTCGTCATCTGTGCACACGTTTTAATCAAATGTTTGATGTTTGTGTGTGAACAACGCATTTTTGTGTGCAATTTTGTTGGGCTATGCCAACAGAAACCACTGTACTTTGTATTTGGGATTTTGATATGACTTGGAGGCCAGTACTCAGCCCGATGTATATCCAGCGACTAGTGTTTAATATCCCGGTGTCCGGTTGGTTTGTTCGTAGGGGCGTATCGCGGTCGGCTCGGACGCGGACATCGTTATCTGGGATCCCACGGCGACGCGCACGATCTCGGCCAAGTCTCACCACCACGCGTGTGACTTCAACATCTTCGAGGGTATGACGTGTCACGGGGTGGCCGTGTGCACCATCAGCGCCGGCAGGGTCGTGCTGGACGAGGACGGGGTGAGTGGGGGGTCGGGGTGCTGGGTGAGGCCGGCAGGGTCGTGCTGGACGAGGACTGGGTGAATGGGGGGGGGGGGGGGGGGGTCGGGGTGAGGCCGGCAGGGTCTTGCTGGACGAGGAAGGGGTGTATGTGGTGGTGGGGGTGGATAATGCGGGTGATCATGCGGCGGCTAGCTATAGCTGCACTGCTCGCTATAAAAATGCGTGGTCACAAAGCCAAATCGATCTGTCGTATTTTTGCCGTCAGCTCATCTTTCACTTCCCTGAGCGACACGCTACGACGTGTCAGGAACCGTACGTGTTTGGCGTTATAACGCCCATGTCACCACCCCCCCCACACACACACACACACACACACCACGGGCACCCCCCTCTGAGCCCTGAGCTTGCCCCATGGGGGTGCGGGTTTTATATGATGCAGGCTGTACCGGTAACGGCAGATCTGACGTCGATACGTTCACTCAGAACTAAACCTGTGTGTGAAGATTTTGATGTCAGATCGCAGACTATGAAAGAACCCTCCCACCCACATGTGCCCCCCCCCCCCCACCAAAACCCACACACACATTGCCCCTTCCCCTGCCTCACCTGCATCCATTTACGCATAATCCATGTATTTATAATATTTGCCCGACCCGGCCTACTGGGAAAGTTAGCGGCCTATTCTACCTAATAAGTAGTTATTTTATTAACGTTATTATATGTTTGTAACATACATGTTCGGCTCGCTTACGTCGGAACATGGTCCCTGACTAATTGTCCCTCTGCCCGAGATGTTAGAGATATTTGTCAAACTCTACAGCTAGTTTCCAAGGCCGGGTGGACTTTTCAACATAGCGGGGAACAGAACGGGTTCCCTGAGACTCATAGAATTTTCCAAAGTTACTTTGGCCAAATTAATGTCATATAATAGGAGTGCGTTGTCGCGTTTTACATCTAACTCAACAAACACACATAACGTTTTTTTTAACGTTTTAAAATGGTTCTTATTACGTAATAACCGTTTTAGAAACGTTAGAAAAACGCTATGTGTTTACTGGGAATATGATAAGCTAAGCATCTTGGTAAAGGTCAGCAGCGTTACCGTAGTGAAATGACCCTACCCGTTATCAAGCTTCTAAGATATCCCGATAACTGTTATCAATCCATAGTTAATTAACATTGCTTGTTCTTTGCTAATTTGGTTGCGATCGGTTTCAAATTGACGTTGAAAGCAGCTGAATAACGTTAATTTGGTGTTGTTTCCAGCTCCACGTGACCCAAGGAGTGGGACGTTTCATCCCCACCCCACCCTTCGCCCAGATCGCTTACGCCAAACTGGATGAACGTGCGAAGGTCGGTATCTTACAGATCCCTTGTAGGTTACGCCAATTCCGTCCTTAAGGGCAATGTCAACGAAAGAATATAGTCGAAAGACACATTTTTCTAAAAAGAAATTATAATTACGAATTTGCAAAGAAAAAACGGTTTTAGGCTTAAAAACCCCTATTGTCGCCCATGAGCGTAGTTCGGCCAATAAGGATGCCTTTTACCAACCAATAAGGATGGAAGACACTATGCGAATCATTCGTTCACGGGAGCGGGTCATTCATCGCCGGTCTTGGCTTCCCCTTTAAGTCAATTGACGCTAGTGATATAACCCACTGCGCAACGTGTTATTCATAGGAAGGTCATGCACGCACGTGGCGCTCACGGTCAAAAGTCACTTTCGATCCAACATGTCAGGTCAGTTGTAAATGGTGCAGCAGGTTGGGTCACCTATAGGGCTTGAAGTGTGGGGAAATTTCCGGCTACAGTCGACTGCACTAGATGTGTCAGCTAGGTCAGCCCAGCGGCCGATACCTAGGCTTAAGCTCCATGCAGCTGTGCCCATATTGTATATGTCGTGTGTTACCCTCCTAAACCTGGCTCCTTTATACTCTGACCCTTTGATATGACCTTTACCCAATTGAAAATAGAAACTGTTGAGAACCGATTGAGTCATGCGCGAGTTGACCCATCAGTGCATGACCCTGATTGAAACGAAGAAACCTCTCGAAACACTGAACTGAAGTTGAATAAAACATGCCCCAGACTTAGGTGCTATAGGATTCGAACAAAGTAATGGTCTTTCGAAATGGGGGAGTCTTAAAATCAAATGAAAAGTGGTATTTCCATGGGAAGGAAATTGAGGTCATATCTTATTACAAATACCTGGGCATTATTTTCTCTAGTCGGCTATGTTGGACTAAAGCTCAGCAGAATATTGCTACTCAGGCAAACAAAGCAGTATCGGTTATATTACAAGTGTCAAAATGTACCAAATTTTTCGATATTGATATGCTCTGGATGTTTTTTGACAAAATGGTTGTGCCAATCCTAACTTATGGTAGCGAAGTATGGGGATACAGTACTCATTGGTGTATAGAAAATGTTCAGAATAATTTTTGTAGGAGAGTTCTGCAGCTCCCGAGTTACACCTCTAGCGTGGCTGTAAGGGGCGAGTGTGGAAGACATCCAATTAGAGTAGTATGTGTAGTAAGATTATTGAAATACTGGTGCAAACTTATATACATGGATAAATCTAGACTACCCAGAGCCTGTTATATCATGATTTACAACCTTGATAGAGTCGGCAGATCGACTTGGGCTACACATGTTAGAGATATATTGTTTAAGTTAGGATTTGGTATTTGTTGGATATCTCAAGATGTTGGAAATGTAAATGTCTTCAGGAATGAAGTAAAACAGAGGTTAAGAGACACTTCCCAACAAGAATGGCAATCTGATATGGATAGCTCCAGCAAACTTAGAACACTAGCTCAATTTAAGTCTTTACTAGAGCCAGAATTATATTTGAGGTGTGTTAACGTTATCAGTCACAAAAGGGCACTAGCCAGGTTGAGGTGCTCGGCTCATAGCTTAGAAATTGAAAGGGGTAGGCATTGTAATATAGAGCCACAAGATAGGTATTGCAAATTATGTTTTAAACATGGGAAATATCTTGTGGAAGACGAATATCATTTTACTCTGGTGTGCCAATTATATGCCTCAAGTCGGGATAATAGACTGCCAAAACTATATACACGGTACCCCTCTTCAGAAAATTTTAACAAGCTCTTTAGCAGTAAAAACGACAACGTTGTTATGACTTTAGCCAGTTTTGTTTACGAAGCATTCAACATAAGAGAGTCATTTTTATCATCGCTGTAGTTGATATAGATTTTTATATATATGTATGTATATAGCTATATATCTATAGATGTATTATAAAGTCACGTGACCCCTATACTTGCCCATGTGTTCTCGCAGGCCGGGACGCCACGAGCTGTCGTACGGGAGGCCTACACGGGACCCGTCACGGAGTCCTCAAGCAAAGTAGCCCCCAAGGCCCACAACGTCCTCCCTCTGGGTGCGAAGGGCAACGGCCCTGACGCCGCATTCCACAACCGCCCCGTGACCACGGGGGGTAACAGAAACTTGCAGGATTCCAGCTTCTCCCTGAGCGGTAAGCCACATGTTTAACTCCTGCAACATATCAATGAAAATAATTTATTTTTTAAAAGGTAATTATTTTAATATAGAGTTAGCATGGTGAGAGAGAGAGAGAGGAAGAGAAAGAGGCTTCTGCGGCTTGACGAGGGGGAGTGGGGGGAGGGGCTTAAGCCGCAGTAGCCCCCCCCCACCCCACCCGCTGGATCCGCCCCTAGGGTATATAAATTAATGGGTGTATGTATTATGTCAGTTGTTTACACTTTCGTGCAACATTGTTATGTGCCTGGGCTCGTGCATTGAATGTCGGACTTGAAAAATAGTTCAGTGAAATTATTTAATTATAAAATTAAAAATAGCTTTTTTGTTGGAACTTGTACTATTACGAAACTTTTGTGTAGGTTAGTTATCATGTTTGCGTTCCAATTTAATTGAAATCTCAATTGTATACGCGATTAAAGGTTCGGAAATTGACTGGTAAAAGTAATTGTAATACTCATTGTCTTCCCGTTTTAAGCGTTGTTAAACATTACATTAAGAATGATTCATTACATTAAGCATGATCCCTGTCGTGATGTTATCCTTTACCTAATTAAGGACCTCATAAATATTCATGCGGCTGATATGGTGACATGAAACATGCATGTATAGATGTATGCTACTGTGTATGTTATTGACGTCTCATTTTTACTTGTTTTTTTAAAGTAATGGATCTATTAAATTCAGCCCATATCTAGGATGTTATGTTATACAGCTTTTATCCCGACTAACGTACTATTGAGCCTACAGCGGCATGGACCCTGAAATCATAACGGAGACAAACATAATATACGAAATAGAGATGTACATGTATAAGACAGAAACTGAAAATAAAAAAAATCAGGACAAACCAGAGCATACATGCCAACCTATTTGGAATGAAAAGTGGTAGATCTGCGTGCGACGCAGTCGCGCGCGCCGCTAGGGGGGTCTGGGGGCATGCCCCCCCCACCCCAAGAAAATTTTCAAAAATGGGGCTAAATGGTGCCTTCTCCTGCATTCTGGAGAATCGTTATGCGGAAAACCGCATCCCAGTTTTTCTTGTAACTGAACATTTTGCAATGCGGTAGGAATAATGTTAAAAGCGGTAGGCGGTAGAAGTCTTCAAAAAGCGGTAGTCTACCGCGTAAAGCGGTAGGGTTGGCGTGTATGCCAGAGTACTACAGTCGAGGCTGTCATCTTCAAAATTTCTACTCTCATTCTTAAACTTACGATTATTTTATTGTTTTAAACCAATGAAGCACGATATAAGAAGACTTGCATGTGTCTATCCAGGCGGTGCTGATGGTGTTAACAGACAATTGGTGGTAGTCGGTGTAATGTGGTTGGTGTCAGCGCATGAGTTCTGTGTTTTCGTGTTTCTCAGGGTCGCAAGTTGACGACAACACCCCTAAACGAGCCTCAACCAAAGTCCAACAACCCCCCGGGGGTAATGCCAGCGCCCTCTGGTGATGGACAATCCGGTACTGCATGCCCTTGAAGCCTCCCCACCCCCTCCACCCTCCCCAACCATTATATATACATTGATATATGTCTTCCCCGCGCTATGAATTATTTTGCCTTCCTTCCTTCGCGGTTCCAATGTAATGGTTTTGTTTACGTTTTATTTTTGATTATCACTTCCTTATGTCCGTGTGACGTTTTCGGTGTGATCAATGGTTAATGTTTGTCAATACGGTACAAGTCTTTCCCATTTTCATTAGACGGAACTCTTTTTTTGCGGTGTAGGAGCACAGTATGACGAGAAGGTGAACCGCCGGGCACAGACCAAGGTCAGCCAACCCCCTGGCGGCAAAACCTCGGGACTGTGGTAGAGTGGCAGCGAACAGGACGCGCTCAGGACAAGCTTAATTATGACACCAAATCATCCCCCAGCTGTTTGTATAAACGGGAGATGTTTGTTTGTGTCGTCTGGTTGTAAACGAGACGTGGCGAAGTGTCAACAGATGAACCGGACATGGCCATATTACCACCAGTAGGAGTTGACGCAACGGTTCTGTTCTTCATTGTAACCCCGCATTGTAAATATCGACTGTAACTGTAACGAACTACCCATCACTGTAACGAATTACCCACTCGTTGTAACGCCCAGTCTGCTGATCGCCGTAGAGACATAGAAAAAGATCAGGAGCCCGAAATATTTCGTTATTTGGAGTAGAGATTCTTCAATCGAATCTTTACAATTTTTACTGACTTTAGCCGCAGTATTGAAGGTAGGCCTGACAAGTGTCCTTACATTCGTAAGTCTCCGCGCAGCATTTATAAGATAATAGCGCCTAGCGTAGTGGACGAGTTCCTAACTTGTTGGTAACTAACATGATATTAAAAGATTGCGCAGCTAGGGCAAGAGTATTGTTGTTCGTAGTTATTTCGACATAGCACGTCAGCTGATGGAAGATGTCCAGCATTAATTGCCTTTTCATGTATTGTGATACCATGTACGTCAAAGCGAAGTATAAGTGTGGATTCATCGGGAGACGAGACTATATATCGGCCCCCGAGACAACACAGGTGCTGCAAGTACTAAACCTAGTGTTATTCCGAAGGCCTTTCATCCATGTGGCAGTGAGCGGAGGAGATAGTAACACACAAAGTATTGACTGTCAAGTTTTATATCAAACAACGCACTTGATTTCAAGTGCCGAAAGTATTAGCCTCATACTTTGTGTGTTGGTGAAAATAACTTCATGTTTCCAATCGATTCAAGTAGTCTATAGTAGGTCTAGTAGGACCCGATAATCAAAAACGTACTTTTCCACCGTTCGTCGTTTTGTACAAACCAGTGTAGCTATCATAAGGCCCACCAGAGAAAGGTAGTAGTAAACGTAGTCAATAACTGTTGTTAATGGTATCTGTATAACTTATTGACACATCGTCTAATTTTTAATTTATAGGCACGATTTTACTGCTGGAAACGTGCGCATGCGCTGTTGGTTATGAAATTCTCCTTGTTCGCGTAGTGTAGAAGCGTGCATGATTAAGCCAGTTAAGGGTTACACTGACAGTAGTTCAGTGAAAGCGAGGACTCCAGTTGGAAACTGGTTGCGGAGTGATTCGGATGATGTATGTAATCAATCAGTGTTTACTTCTCAATAAAATTCGGCTTTTCATCGTGCTTTATGGTCGTGTTATATTCCTTACAATACGTGACCATTCGGATATAGTTCTTTATACAGTTAAAACAAATGAAATATCATTTCGTCGTTATGAAATGAATGCAGAATACTGACAACCGTATTCGTAATCCACGTCCTAGCTCTGTAGATCGCAACCATATTCGCAATCCACGTCCTAGATATGTAGATCGCAACCGTATTCGTAATTCACGTCCTAGCTCTGTAGATCGCAATCATATTCGTAATCCACGTCGTGGATCTGTAGATAGCAGTTGTATTCGTAATCCACGTCCTAGATCTGTAGATCGCAACCGTATTCGTAATCCACGTAATATATCTGTAGATCGCAGCCGTATTCGTAATCCACGTCATAGATATGTAGATCGCAACCACATTCGCAATCCACGTCCTAGATATGTAGATCGCAACCGTATTCGTAATCCACGTCATAGATATGTAGATAGCAGCCGTATTCATAATCAACGTCCTAGATCTGTAGATCGCAACAGTATTCGTTTACCACGCTTTAAACCCTTAGATCGCAACCGTATTTCGTTTAACCACGTTTATGATCTGTACATAAGAACCATGTTTCGTGTAACCACGTAGACCGCAAGGGTATTTCGCTTAATCACGTTATATATCTGTAGAGCGCAGTCGTATTTCGTTTAACCACCTTACAGATTATAGGTGAGTATATCGCAACCGTATCTCGTTTAACCACGTTTTAGATCTATCCATCAGAACCGTATTTCGTTTAACCACGTATATCTCAACCGTGTTCTGTTTAACCATGTGTATTTCAACCGTGTTTCGCGTAACCACTTGTATCTCAACCTCGTTTCGTTTAACCACGCATATCTCAGCCGTGTTTCGTTTAACCACGCATATCTCAACCGTGTTTCGTTTAACCACGCATATCTCAACCGTGTTTCGTTTAACCACGAATATCTCAACCGTGTCTCTCTTTACCACGTATCTCAACCGCGTTTCGTTTAACCACGCATCTCAACCGCGTTTCGTTTAACCACGCATCTCAACCGTGTTTCCTTTAACAACGCATATCTCAACGGTATTTCGTTTAATCACGTCATATATCTGTGTAGTGCAGTCGTATTTCGTTTAACCACATTATAGATAATAAATGTGCAGATCCTAACCGTATTTCGGGTAACCACGTTAAAGAACTGTAGATCACAGCAGCATTTTGCTTAACCACGTTAAAGATTAGTAGAACGCAAGCCAAGGAGGGCAGGAGTAATCCTTTATTCAGGTTGCAGACAGGGGGTAACCCTGGGCGGGTGGATGGAGAATGGAGCATATCTGAGGCAGGGTAGACGGAGGGGCGCTGAATGGATATAGGGGGACATATATATGCCAGGGGCCAGAGGCATCGTGAACGAACCCCCCCCCCCCCACGACCCCCACCACCAGACATACGTGCACCCGGGAGATAATATGCCCCCATCTGGACCAATATAAAATTAACACATATACGCTACTCCCCATCAGTACCTTTTCCGATCTCCGCGAATGGCATCCAGGACTTTTGGGAGATTGGCGATTAACTAGCGGCAATCTTTGAGGATCGTTACCCCTACTATTCCTGGTTCAACGCGAAGCCCCTACCATATTTACCGTTTACCGCGATCCGTCATAGCAGTCAAATCTTCAATATATCCGATATCACCTATCAAGTGTTGTTTTTTTGAGTTTTGAGCAGCCCTCATAATGGAGATTCGACAACACTCTCTCTCATTTTGAGGGATTCGCGATTCAAAGAGGGTACCCCCCCCCCCCCTCCTCTCATCTATGAACTTCATGCTGGGGAACTTATAATTATTAGGTAAAATTATATATTTTTATTTAGTTAATTTTGTTACATCATTCATACATCATCATAATATGGGGGCCCAACTTGTACAGAGGCGGTGTATATATATATATATATATACCCCCTCCCCCCCCCCCCCCCCACCACCACACACACCTAGCCATAGAACTCGTATTTAGCTTGAAGTTCGCAAACAAAATGCGTTAAAAACTATGATAACATGCGTACATGCACCTAGTTTACGCCCCTCCATTGACCCCCACCCCCCCCCCCCCCCCTCTCACGCACAGATTCGATTATATAATCAATCTTTGTGGTCCCAATACAATTTCCGAAGGTTGTAAAACATATACAATGTATACACCGTAAATCGGGTGCCCACCCTTTGCGCAGATACACACTCCCACTATATTCAAGAACAAACTCATGAATATTCGGCACTTTCCGACGGCTGATAACTACTATAAACAGAGCCCACGGAACGCCCCGAATGTTTCCGAAGAGGTACGAAGCATCGTCGAGCGGAAGTGACATCACAAAATTTATATGCTAATGAGGGGTCATGACCCCTCTGTGTATTGTGGGCCGTCGCGATCTGGGAGGCTTGCAGAACTTGAGGTCAGAGTTTGTCTCAGTGACCAGTTTCAGCTGATTTACTCAGTAAACTTGGATATTTATTCAACAACACTCGCCTAAATATGTCGCAGGATGTATTCAAAGGTACGTTATCACTTATTTCAGGAAAGAAATGCTGTACTACTGACAATAATCTTCGGAGATAGACTTGGCTGTGGGCTTGCCGTTAAATTTCAATATTTTCATTTTACCAGCACGAATCTTACCAGAGAGGGACAAATTATTTGAGTAACTTCTGTGTTGCAGAGAACTTTTTTGTTGGACCTACTTGTAGGCGTTACAATGTTATCTTAGAATACAATTTCCTTGTGCATTTTGGTGATCGGTGAGTGACTAGATCTATGTTTTCTCACTCTCTTCGGCTCCTGCCTAAGCGTCCAAATTTCGACGTTGCACAAACAAAAATGCGAAGATCAGACAAATACTTTCGATGAACAAAGCTTCATCTATTAATGTGTCTGACTTCTTACCGAATGAAGCTCATTGGTAAATACTTCTTGACGTTTGCAGCTCCCAAGAACAAGGGCATGAAACGACTGCATAAGAAAGAACGGAATGATGTGGTAAGTCGAATCTTTTTACTTGTCTGTTGATCATACTTTTCAGTCTTCATTTCATATCAATATCTATGTCTTAGCTTTCCATATTGTGATAATAAGCCACTCTGTACTGTTCATATATGTAAATTGACAGGCAGCCTGTCAATCATCAAGCAAAGTCGCTCGCACGATCTAGTTGTCAAACGGATCCAATATGGCGGTAGGCGTTCACCAACAAAGCGAGTGGAAGTAGATGTGCAGTCGCCGTTATAAATATCCCCTAAAACGATTGTATGGCATACTTTATGCAAGGGGAAGGGTCTCAATTGCTGTTTTCATCAGTAGTTCGATGTTTGTAGTCATACAAATGGATAAAGTAAATGTAGAATTTGCAGTTTGTTCGTAATTTGGGCAGTTGTGACCAAACAGTCGAAATGAAAGACCGTCAAAAGTTCGCATAAAATAACCAATAGTTAGGCGTCGAACGGTAATAGATCTATCTGTAAGTGGGTGTGGAATATGTGGGTGAATTTGAGGGTTCTTTCACGATCGATTTCTTCACGTAACAATTCGGGGCAAAATATGAATTGGCTATCAGTGTCAACAGTGGATTGTCGAGTCTTATTTTGAAGCCCGTGGTTTTCTCTTTTATATCATCAGAACAGTTTAAACGACAAGCCCCTGCTATGCTCCAATATCTCAGTACCATTATGTCGCGATATGATGAAAAAAAGTCTGCCAAGAGAGGAGCAAACTTCCACTTTATGCAACCACCCTTTGCGTTCGTTTCGATGTTGCAACAGTAATGGCCGCGCAGAGCGGCCCTCTCTCTCTCAGTTTTGAGCTGCTTAATTATTCATGAGGTGACGTATGAGCCTGGCAGGACGAAGCCTCCATTTTCGCACTCGCTCACCGGAGGGAAGATTTACATCGGAATGCCACGTTTTCAACGACTTTGTCGCCCCAAAAGCATGTTTGCCTGTCGTTTGGATACCTTTTCTTTAGCTTGGTGAGGATTAGCATCCAGAAATATCCGTATTCGGAGGCAAAATTGCAGAAAATGGCACGTTCGACGGTCAAATTCAGTGGCTACGAAACGGCTATAAATAGCAAGTTATGCATGAGGCAGACCAGAACGAGGCTGGAGGATTGAGGTCGTACTTGTTTCTCGTTCGTTCCGTTCATCCCACATCCATTTCGGCTTCGTCCGATTTGATGTTTCATTAGAAGGATGAGTTTGCTATGGCTTTTCGTTTCCCAGACAAACATTGGGCCCCTAGTCTATATAATTTAGGTTGAAAGATGTGGATCTACAAGTTATCATTATATCTATTTAACTGATTTGGACTTTAGTCTGGGCTTTATTAATAGCTTAAATAAGAGCTGTGTTGCTTATCTTATTAGTCAAAACTTTGAACAGTATTCAGACTCCAAGGCTGTAAGACTTACTACTGCATTGATTACTCTTTCCAATTAAACATTACCTGTATCGGCTCCACAGAATCAAAATGTCATCGAATGAATACAGCTCTTCTAGGAAAAATTAAGAAAGTATCTGTCTGGATGAGAGATTAAATATAAAATTTACTTAGTTTTTAGTTTTGATAATAAAATTGTATACATTGTTTTGAATGATTTACTCGGATAGCCTCACAGCTACATCAAAAATCTAATCAAAACATTCAAGCCATTACCTGTTATTTATCTCTCTCAGATATAGGATTTATGCTTAAAAGTTATAATTTAAATATAATTAATTTTGCAGCAGTTACTTACCTGACTAGATGTTAAGATATTCTGTATATCAGTTTGTGAAGTTTATGGTTAAAGTTGCATGTGGAGTTGTCGATTGTTTCATTCGATAAATTTAGAAACCTGATAAACATCGCCGTTTCGGCTGTGGTGTGGCAAACATGTCTATCCCGGAACACCACAGAACTCGGTCGCGGCACTGCTACTTATACCAAAGCATCGCGAAGCACACAAACTGATGACGTTTACCACTAAAATGAAAACTTGTGGTAAATTGATATCACGGACAAGGCTAAGAGACACTATTTGGCAGTCTGGTATGGGTGGAGTATAGATAAAGAAAGTCTTGAATGATTCAAGGACTGATTTTTATATGTATTTTGACCTCATTAGTTTTGGCGGGAAAGAGCTCAACATGCAACTTTAATATACATGTTTGTAACATTTGTCATAGAGAAATATTCTTTGAAGGCTAATCAACCAATTAAAAGTCAGGGAAATCAGACATAATTTATAGTTTATACATTTATATCATGTATAACCCAGATATTGTATTGTTGAATATCTGTCTTGCAGGGGTGGTCACCCGGATGGAAGAGAAAGAATAATTTTCTCAGCTTCTGTGACATAGTACTTGCTTATACCCGTTACGAGCAGATGAAACAAGAGGTATGTATTTATACTGTAGCACATAATGAAAACTAAGGCTGTGATGCAGAAATATATTATTCTTAAGATTAAATAAAGGGATGAGAAACTTACTGGTGAAAATTTATATTCTTCACTGTTAAGCATGATCTTTATTTCACTATACACTATAACTTTGAGATGTATTCATAGGACCTCAAAAATAAAAACAGAATTTTCTTTGTTTATCAGGATATCCGCATGCAGAACAATACAAGTCCTTTGGACAGCAGTGGGAGCACTGCAGACAGCTTCACATCTGAGTCCGGGGGGTCAGGATTGTCATATATGACTGAAGATGATGGTCCTGCTAGGGCAGCATTGATGGCGTCCTCTGTAGCTGCCACAGTGGGAACTGGTGGCGATGAAGGTATGTGTACAAGAGTTACAAGGCAGAGATGTAGTTCTTTGTTAGTTCAGTTTTTTCTTATTCCTGTACATGTACTCCCAAGTCCCACCTATTACCAGCAAATGATCCAAGTAGATTAACGTCCTAGCTGTTTTATTGCGGGCCCATGCTGTGAGATTGGGTACCTTGGCTTTCACTGCTTAGTACCAATGGTTTGGTCCCTGGCCACTTCCCGACCTCACCTGGAAAAGCTTGATCATTAGGTGCTCCACTTTAAGCTCCATGGTTGTTAGAAAACAGAGGAGTGACAACCTATCAGTGCAGATTCATATCCTTTATGCTCTTAATGCATGGAAACAGTAACAGCAACATTCAATCAACTTGAGATTGTAACGCAAGCAATTCCCCCTTAAAGTATATATCAGTGTGACAGAAAAATGGAAGTCTATACATAGTTTCATTTGTTTCAGCAGATTCCCTCGACTCCATCACTTGCTTCTGCCTGAAGCCATTTGCTGGCCGTCCCATGATCGAATGCTGCAAATGCTTGACATGGATCCACTTATCCTGCGCTAAGATCCGTCAAAGTAATATCCCGGATGAATTCATCTGTCAAAAATGCAGAGAATCGAAAGCCAACAAACGGAAATCAGGGAGAATGAAATCCGAAAAGAAGAAGATTCGGATGGGCAAATCTTCACCATCTCAGTCGTCGCCTAGCTACCATCACAGTGCCACGTCATCTTCATTCACTGCTCAGCTGCCCCAAGCAATCCTCACATCGTAACATCTGAGAGAAACCAGTCCCTGCATGTTGTCAAAGACTGAAGGACTCCGCTTCTCTCGCTACCACTTGTGGTGAGGGTTAACGAGCCTGCCCGAAACATTTATATATACCCCCAATCCCCTGACATGTTGGATACTTACCGTCGGACACTCGTGCAGTATGTCCTATCCACGACCAACCACGTGATATATAAGTAGGCAGAATGGGTGAACGCTTGGACGAACATCATAGCTGAGGCTGGAGGACCAGTAACCATGAAGGTTTCAACTGCACCGAGATTCCACCATCCAAGCGAAGGTGGTGAGAAAAGGGTTAATAATTTGATATCTGCAATTCAGGTTTGCACTCCGAAGGCAATAGTGTCTCTTGCTTTCAGTGGGATACCTGGCGAAGTGACCGGTCCTGGATAGGTAGCATGTCTTGTCTTACAGTTTGTAGTTTCTGTGCCATAAAGGACATGCTGTGCTATCCAGGGCCTGTCTCTCTTTTGCTGTGTCCTTCCGAGAAACGGGAAGTTAAATCTCAAGGATGTTTGGCTTATGTATATAATATGCCAACTGATTGAAACCTGCAATTCGGCTTGCATATATTTGTGAGAACTGTTTTTTCATCTTACCTTGTACATATATTTTAGCAGCCTGGTTATGTGCTTAAAATAATAAGTACATAGCTTGGGGTATCGAGAAGTTACTTTGCGACTCCCCAAGTCTTAAGTAGTGACTTCTGACTTCTTACCAGAGAACTGACCAAATGAATATTGTAATGCATTAGTCGAATTTGAATTTATAAATTACCTAGGTTGGCTCATTCTTATCACTTTCAAAGTGGAAATGAAACCATGGGATTGTAATGTTCTCACAAAATGAATCATTTTGTGTTTGCAGAGACTGTGTGTTATTGTTAAAGATGCATAATTTATCTTTCCCCTAAAAGGGGTAGTGTTGTTTCTGTATTACAGCATGACTGATTGTTGCGGGGAGTTGTGAATTGTTTACCCACATAACTATTATTAATTAGCCATTCTTTTCAACTGCTTACAAAATTGTGACAAGCTGATGTTGAAATGGTGATGAGCATAAGGTGCGGAGAAGCAATGCTCACAGCCATAGTGAGGGCAAAACAGAAACGATTAAAAACAAAAAAGTGTTTGAGCTAATTTTAAAATATGAACAAATATTTCTTTCTTTATTCATTCTTTAGACCAGGAAAAACAATCTGGTTCGTGGTTCTCGAAGGCTTTCATAAAAACCTACTACACTTTAAAGGTTTGATGTGAGGTTCATATGAGCACATGCGTGGTTCAGGTATCAAATAGGTGCTGCTTATGCGTCATATTGTTCTGTCAACAATTTGTGTTTGTGCAATAACTATTACTCAAGGCTGACACGCAGGCTGTGTTACCACTGTATAGACGTTATTACGTGGTATTCACCGAAGTGTTCCCCCATCAAATATCTGACTGACTTGAACTTTGGTAAGAGAATAGATTCTTTGATGCGTACTGATATAGTTTGAAAGCATCCCTTCAGGGATCTATTCCTGGTGGCCCTATGACCTTATATTTAGTTGCTTAAAACATGAGGTGTTCTTTAGTTTCTGCTTTCGGATACCGGTGTTTTCAACTTTTGTGGTTTCTCAAGTTAAGACAAGCAGTGGTGGAAACCGCTAGATCTCAGGGTGAACGTCATTAACAGTTGGAAAATGGTCCCAGAATAGAGTCAGTATTATAATGGCCAGAGAGAGGCTGTGATTGTCTTTACCCATGTGATTGGTAATTACCAGCACTTGCGTGATGTAATACCAGTGTGTTTGAGTACCATCACTTATGTGATCAAATATCACCATTTGTGAGTTGGAATACAACCACTCTGGGTGTTGGAATACCACAACTTGGGTATTGCAGTAACATTGCCCCTACAGGCTTGTTGTGAGGAAGGGTAATTCCTGTTTGAGGTGAGATAAATGTCACGTCCCGTCCTGATACTCCGATGGAAATCCCGCACTGTACAAAAAGGACAACTTTAGAAGCACTTCCGCTGTATTAGAAAGTTGTATTATACCCGCAAGTGGCAATGCGAACCGATCATGTGTATGTCCCCACAATGTACCAAGGCCAATTCACTTAAGCGTTTTATGAATTGCCACGGCACTGAATTGACTGAGGAAGTTAGCTCGTCATCGCTTTTATTGTGTGCCATTGAGGTGAATTATGAAACAGGGGCATTATATTAATGCAAACATGATTCGCGCGACGACAATCGTTCAGAAAAAGGTAAATCTGAAGAGTCCGCTGGTTAGAGCAGATATCTTTCCGGATATCCGCTTGGTGGGGGCGATAATTGGGGAAGAATCCGGAAGAGGTTCCGTGGAGGTGGCAGCGATATACCTCAGCAGACCTCATCGGCGAATGTAGACCATGCACTTGAAACGGTCTATGACAAAGGCAGCAGCTGTGCGAACAAGGAATCGGTGCGTTTAGATAAATGTTCTGATGATATGTTGATATTAGTCAAGTGCTCGTTACCTTCGATGACAACAAGGAAATGGTATTTTCCAACACCAGCAAAAAAATAAGTTTGTTTGGGTATAGCAAAGATATCGAAAAGACTTTAGAGGTACAAGTTTTGACTTAAAGTAGTCTCCGAATACACTGTTCAGGAGGACAGGAAAAGGCAAAGATTTTTTTTTTGAGAGATGAAAAAAGTAGCCAGTTGGCGTTACATTGTTCAAGACCCTGTCTTACATTCCATATAAACCAGTGTTTGGGGGGAGGGGAGGCTGCCTTCGTAATGAAGGGTCTGTACATCGCTGATCCCATACCGTGTTGTAGATAAGTGCCTAAAGTTACGTCAGATGTGTGTTCTGTTGAAATCCCAGGTTGTCTTTGTTACATAATGTTGTGTACAGTATTTTTGTAGCAATGAACCTGTACAAATCATTTGCATATATACATACAAATGTACAGTTTGTCAAGGATTTATTAAAAGCCATAAAATTATCCCAGTTCTTTGTCTTACGTGTTTCTCCAGGAAGATGACAATAAAAAGCTGATCGAAACAGTGTTTTTACCGACAACGATTATGGATAGGACATCAACGTTTGTCTATGGAGGACTGTAGACAATCTTTTCTCACATGGATGCGAACATCCCTTTTCTTTTTCCTTTAACAATTTCACTATTGTGCAATATTCGGTTTTAAAGGTGAATACGTGAGATGCGGCTGGTGCAATATCAGTCGATGAAACCATCAGTTTTCATTTCCTTCACGCTTTTACCTAGTAACAAGACCAAAATCTACCATTTCACTAAAGTCGATTTTAAAGTTTTCCAGGCGTCAATGTTTTTGCGCAATATTCGGCGTTTTAACGGCGTCTTAACGGCGTCTTAACGGCGGTCGATGCGATACTAATCGACGAAAAGCAGCAATGAGTTCCCCAAGTTCGCTGTATGTTGATTTTGGTAAAAAGTGACTCAATGCTGGAGACCTGTCTGACCACCAAGGCTGTTTATTATAGATGCCGTCCCAAGTTTCGATGATCATGAAATTGCTTTACCACATAATGTACATTTCTATTGCAAGACTGAATGATGAACAGGCGATCGACTTAATACAATCGCTTTGATCAGCTGTTACGTGGCGCCATCTGGCGAATGGGCTGACGAGCAGGGATCTTCTATTCTGCGGAAGACGGCGGGGAATTTGTCACCCTTGTTGCGTGTGACTTTCTTTCCTTCCTCGGTGCTTTCATGGAGTTTGTTGACGACAGGATCCTCATTCTTAAATGAAGAAATAACACTGATGTATCTGTCAGGTTATATGTAAAGGCTCATTCGCAAATAGCAATTGATCGCTTCAGTTCTTTGCTACAAAATAATTGATCAACTTCATTCTCCATAAAATCGCAATCGCATACAAATGTACGATGGCAGAGTATAACAGCAATAATATTCCAATATTAATATCACTCCAAAAATACATCATTTATTGAAAAAAATGTTTTTAAAATGGAACATGAATTATTTCACTAACTCGTTGATTCGGTCTCAATAAAAGACCCATCGCATAAAAAGCACGATGGGATATTATTATATAGCAATAACATTCATTAATTTTTTTGTACATATGTAAATACAAACCATTTCCTTGTCAGTGAGCTGTTCAAAGAGTGGATGCGATGACAAATGGGCCACCATCCACTCATGGACGTCTTTCACATCCGTAATGGTGTAAATCAATCCCTGGAAATGTAAAAAGTCAGTGAGACCATGAAGTGGTAGCGGCGAACAAGGCTCCCTTTTAGCGACCTAATACAACTGTCATATAAAACAGAAACGCTGACGCATCTCACTTCAACACATAATGTGAACCATAGACGCGTTTTCTCCGAAAAACAGATATAGCCACCATTCTTTAGTGAGAAACGTCAACCAAAAAACATCCACGATTAAACATGCAATGCACGTTTTTTCTCCTGCAGACAAATCTAGCTTAGATAACTCATCTACATCGCAATTACTGATGGATAATGGTATTCGCCATTCCATATTTCCAAACATACGAGGCATCGTCTGCTACATAATCACTGCCAATGCATGTGCAGGCCAGTGCACATGTGTGCATGTAAACATGAATCATAATGAGAGAAATAAGAGGCTTAGCTCACCCCAACTCTCAATACATAGGCATACTCCGCAATCAAAGTTTGACTGATGATTCGCCACTTGTGCTTGGTCTTCTTGAAGTGGGGGTCAGGAAACAAAAAGAACATCTTGGTCAACTGAAAGAAAATGGAATTTAAAGCATTATGGTGAGAAGCGTTAAAAAGCATTAAAGATTAAATCAATGGCATTAAATATCGAAATCATTTTCAGTTGATGAGCAATCTCTTTATAACATATTATAAAATAGACAAGACATTTCAAATAGAACAAAGTTAAGTTTCTTTGCTAAACTAAAGAATACATATATCCAAATCATACAGGAGGTCATTACCTGCCCCTTCCTGAAGAAATTGGGTAAATATTTCATGGCGTTGGTTCTGATGCAGGCAATATTTTGGTACTTGTTTGGATGCTGCGCCCGGAGTGCTGTGATTCGGTCCATCACATAGTCAGATACCTTCACCCGGATCTCCATTCCAAGGATCAGAGTTTCAGGGAACATGGGGGAAAGATCCACTGACAAGAGAATTAAAAAACACATTGATTACCGGCTACTTACGCAGATTAAAAATAAGCCTCTATCATTTTTGTTATATATGCCTGAATACTACGACAGAATACACATATATGCGCTAATAATATACATCTAAGCCTTAATACTACTACACAATCTTTCATCATTGAGATTGTCACTACCTACGATTAATAGTTATTCTTGTAAAATGCCACGTTGCAGACACATACACATTAGAAGGTTCATCGCGAGTCTGAGCACCCAGAACCATTTCCGCAAATTAGCAGCCACACCAGCAATTTGGCGGTGGCTTAAGGCAGTTCATAGTAATTAATTTAACTGATTAAAAAAAGAAACAAACTTATGGCAAAACTAAAATCACTCAATATATTACCAAGGAGGCCCCCATATCCGCAGCCAATGTCAGCAAACTCTACTTCATGCAATGCTGAAGGTACGATCTCTTTGCTATCAAAAGGGCCGAAATAATGTGGATAGAGTGATGACCAATCCATTTCTTGTGGGCTTACAGGACTGCAAAGACAAAAATATCATTTCTATATTATATTGGGAGGGTTAGCCTTCAAGGATCAAGCATGACACACCTGATTAGGCTGTCACGCAGCTGTGCAGTATGCCATTTCAGGTTCCAGATGTTTCACTACAGTGCTACAATACTGCAGCACTGCTGGTAAGCATGGTAAGTGTTGAAGCTATTCTGCCATAAGAAACTGGACTTTAGTATCTCATATATATATCTTTCTATCATATACTGCCCATCTTACGTTACTCTGACAAGCACCAGTGACAGAGTGTCAGTATGTATTGAAGCCATAACCATCAGACCCAGACATCTAAAACTGACATCTGGGGTAAATATACGACCGCTACAGGGTAGGTGTACTGTGGTCGTATATCAGTAAAGCCACAAAGACCATCTCCTTTCTACGCTTAACTTCTGTTTAAACTCAATATTTACATGAGTAAATATTTTCAAGCTTAACTTGTATTATTTGTGCATCGACTATAGCATATTTAAAGAATTACTTTGGAATATGAACATATTTTTTAATAATTTTAGAGACTATTTATGCACCTTTTACCTTGTACCTTTTTTGTGCACAATTTAGCGATTACTCAATGTCATTGGTTGACCAATCCTTCCTTAGGTATTACTCTACAGAACTGAGAAAGCAATAGATCACTAGTACACAGTTTCATTGCAACATCAGCCACAGAACAAAACTACAGCAGTATCCTACTAATTTATTGAATATCTATGCCAGTAGTATCCATAAATCATCAATAGATATAGATGTTTTACATAATAAGGGTTTTCAACAATGGTACAATAGTGTCATAAGCATATTTTAACATCAAGAACATAAGATATTGTAGCCATGGTCTTGGGTAATGGTGCATAATGATAGCTTAGCAGTTTTTTTCTATTAACAGGCATTTTCAACTACCCCATATCCATGTAACCTTATAAACTAATAATTTGATGTAAATATGTAGTACAACTGAGGTGATCATTACCATGTGTATTTGTTGTTGAAAACCTCACAAAATAAATAAAGTTTATTAAAAAAAATAAGTGGTAGAAGTGAATTACATTGAGTTCGAAATTGAGTTTGGCCTTGTGAATTTCAGCCCCCTGATAACTGACACCATGCCTGGACACCAAATATGCAGCACAAGGCTAAGGCTGAAGTCACTGGCGGCAGGGCACCAAGCATTGGGCTGCGGGGAGGGGGGGGGGTGTGTGAAGTCAGTGGCCTTGATCTGCCCGCCACCAAGCATGGTGGGGGCCAAAGTCATGGTACCGAAAACTAACGAGGTTGGTGCATTGTCATAAAACAACTATTACCATAAGGTTGTTGGTCTTGATTACCCTATAATAATTTGTATGCATCACTAACATTATGCATATAGATCCCCTGGCCTGCTAATCCTAGCACAATGCCGCTTGCACAATGTTTCTTTGGTGTAGTATGGTAGTTCTCGTTATGTGCCAATTTTAACAGGCTAATGGGAATCCGATGGGAGTCGATTATATTGGTACTTTATTAAAACAATTCTACATTATTTGCATAGGTCTATCAAAAAAAGTATATTCTATTTGGCAATTCACGGAGGGGTCCATACTGCTGAAAA
Organism: Arenicola marina; assembly: GCA_964019135.1. NCBI lineage: Eukaryota > Metazoa > Annelida > Polychaeta > Arenicolidae > Arenicola > Arenicola marina. The sequence goes on along the minus strand of OZ025261.1, from coordinate 9,199,698 downwards.
GCAAGGGATTGGGTTGGTCTGAGCCCTCAGGATCCACTAGTAACCAGGATTCCTTAACCCCTGTCCTGCGCTATCCGTCTAGCTGTGCTACCACATGAATATGTATCACTTCAAAAAATAAATGCTATTGTAAGGGTATCATAACTTCAGTGTTTGGGTAGGTATATAGGCGTACTTGCGGTGGGGGACGTCTCAGCCAAAAGAGAGATTGCATCAAATTTATAGTTTTGCCTGTGCAACAGATTAAATTAATCAGGTTACAGTACTGATTCCATTTTGCGCAAGTGCTTCCAGGCAAGCCCGCTTCCATAGGGGCACAACGGTAACAATGTTAAAATCCTTCGACGTTAGTAGGGAATTTACTGTAGCTTTTGTTATAATGTGTGCTCGAACAATCATAGTATTTACGTATTCTATATACCTTGTTCTATCATCTGACATCAATAAAGTGTGTCGACACTAGGTTGTTTCGGGTTATATTTTCGTGAAGAAATGTTGGAGCACACAACTGTTCCCGACCAGCTGTCCGCCATATTTGTTTTTGGCGGTACCTGCGGATGCCAGTGGTACCTGCGGATGCCAGTGGTACCTGCGGATGCCAGTGGCACCTGCGAATGCGACTTGGTTCCTCCTCTCAGTTAGCATATGACTCTCCGCTAGAGGGCCTTGTCAGTCGTTCACTTTGAACTTAAGGACAACAGCAGTGCCCTCTATCACAGGTCATTGACTGTTACAAAGTTTGGGACAAATGGTTCAAATGGTGCTGCATACGCATGGCGGTTGCTAGGGAAAAGTTGCATGCTCCAACATTTGTTTGCGAAAATATGACTGCAACAACCTAGTATTGACAGGGCCAGGATATTTTGTAGGATGTAATTTACTGCGGCGCCGCAGTAATTTTTCCGCGCCGATGTAGTTGGCGGAGGCATGTAGGTGAAATCTGTCACGTTATTATCAAAGACCTTACCTTATAGATTCAGAAAATGTTTAGTCCGATGATTTTGGTATCCAAATAAGTGTGTAACGTTGCATAAACCATTCCGGGCGGCAGCCTCAGCTCAAATGGCTGCTTTCTCGGCATGCCGTAATCTCGCCCCCCGCCAGCCGAGCGTGAAGTCTCACGGTGGAGGGGGGGGGGGGGGGGGGGTGCATTAGCGTGCGGTGCCAAGCGCCGAGGAGCTGGCTTCACTCTGGTTGGGGAGAGGGGTGGGGGTGTGGCAAGACACAAGGAAAGTTTATCGCTACCGTTTCATTCATGTAGGGTTGGGTGTTACTGGGCTTCTCTGCACACTTCTCTGCACACAGCCATACGAGGTGGCGAGCAAAGGGGATGGGTAGGGGGAGGGGGGAGTCGGCCAAGTAGAATTGACTTCCTAGTACCATCACATTAACTGTAGATTTCTCTGTGTTATATTTTGGGGAATTGTCATCAAAGGGAGAATCGGACAAGTGGAATTAAATTCGTTCGACCATTTAACTTACACCGGTGTTTGTGTCTGTTCCTTCACTTGCTCAGGTTTTTAATCCTATTTCGCCGCTCTCAGGTTTTTATTTCTACTAAGTTCGCCGCCCGCCGCCCGCCCTCATGCCTTTTGCACCAACACCAATCGACATTAAGCCAGCCACCGGTCGTAACGGCTTTTTCACACATAATAAATTGACACTCCCCAACATAAGAATTATGCCGTGCGCGACGCCACCCCCCACCTACTAGCTTCCTCGGTCCACTGTCCAGTAACACCCCCACCCCTCTCCCCAACCAGAGCGAAGCCGGCTCCTCGGCACTCGGCACCGCACGCTAATGCACCCCCACCCTCCCCCCCCCCCCCCTCCACTGCGAGACTTCGCGCTCGGCTGGCGGGGGGCGAGATTACGGCATGCCGAGAAAGCAGCCATTTGAGCTGAGGCTGCCGCCCGGAATGGTTTATGCAACATTACACACTTATTTGGATACCAAAATCATCGGACTAAACATTTTCTGAATCTATGAGGTAAGGTCTTTGATAATAACGTGACAGATTTCACCTACATGCCTCCGCCAACTACATCGGCGCGGAAAAATTACTGCGGCGCTGCAGTAATTACATCATACAAAATATCCGGGCCCGTATTGACACACTTTCTTGATGTCAGAAGATAGAACAAGGTATATATCGAATTTGCACAACTCTCCCCTACTGGCCCTAGTCCTGTTAGATGTGAGTGCTTATTGTGCAAATCACTTGTGTCCATAGTCCGGAGTCAGTGTGTGACATTTCTAAAAAGAAATGGGAGACTTGGCCAAGTTGGGGCTACACGGTCACCAACATCTCAGGCTTTTACATACATTTTTTATGTTTTTGTGCTTCCCCCCACCCCCCTTTCAAGAACATGAAGGGCCGACTGGTCTTTTCACAGTACCGGCGATGTTAGCCTGAAAATCAGACGTTAATGTCGTGACAGTCTGAAGGATCGACGAGTTAGTGTCGATCCTTCAGACTGTCACCTGCAGTTCACGACATTAACGTCTGATTTTCAGGCTACGCCTACGGCGATGTGTGCCATACAGTTCACTTATTATCGCCCACACGAAATTGAAAATATCTCCAAAGTTGCTTTATCCCCCCAAAAATGCACAATAATCTCGAGGCATTATGATATAACATAGTCATTACTATTCAAAGCTGTGGTCTGCCATTGGATTGGAGTGTGCGCGTTGTCTGTAGAAACGTTTCTGTGGAAGCGAAGCCATCGTGCCTGGGTGGTTACTCTCAAACCGGTAGTTGATCGCACCGGATGTTGTCATGGCGTCGAGAGTAATGGCCTTTGGTGAGGTGGAGGTTTCGCTCATCAACTCACAAGGAAACGACGAAAATCATGACGAAAATCATGTTTTCATCCTTCACTGCGTAGCCGGAAGGGTAACTTAGCCTAGAGCATGAATTTAATTAGCAAGCTTTACATAAACATGAAGATGTAGTAAATAATGATCGCCCACTTTATTTACATAAGAGTTCCTATCCAGGGGCTGAGGGGGGGATAAGGGGCTAAGTTCTTACCTGTCTGGGCGCGCAGCTGCACGGCAAGATGCCTGCACAGCCAGACGGGTGTGTAGGCGGGGACCGGGTGACGGCCCAATAACAAATGGCTGCTCCCCCACCCACCGACGCCTGCACAGCCAGACGCCTGCATGGTCAGACGGGTATGCGGGACTGGGCGACGCGTCAATAGATGGCACCGGCCCAATAACAAATGGTTTCTAGACAACTCGACCCACGACACTCTCGACCCACCACCTACTCGACCCCAACCAACTCGATCCCAAGCCAACTCGACCCCAAGCAAACCTGACCCCAAGGCACCCGCCACCAGCCGCATTACGATTAGCGATTAAAAGGGTGCATGTACAGTAGACACAGAAGCGATTAAGAGGGGTGCACTGGTATCGTGTTTATTAAGAGCATTACGATTAGCGATTAAGAAGGATGCACTGTAGACACAGAAATGGCAGATTCACTCAAATTTCAATGTTTTATTACAGAATTCACGAGTTACAATACTGTGGTTACAGCGGTGTACAACAGTGCATCCGTATCTCTAATAGGGCTATAAAGTCTTGTTTGCTTAGACTTCCGGTTTACTCATTTTGGGGATAAACAAATGAAGCACGTGTTCGGAACGAGTTTAGAATCTCTGCGCACACTGGTATCCTGACTATCTGTAGGTTTGACATAGGTTTGACGTATATGTTACTCAAAGAGAGAGACTGGGAACCAGACTACCTGCGCAAAAGCCAGGCGCTGAGGAGTGGGTCCATTGCGGAAGTCCTAGTGATATGATTAAGAATATTTAAGAAATATAGCTTCACAAGACGGATAGACGACATATTTTTTATTCGTTTGCGCCATCACAATGAGAAATATTTGTTATGGCGGGACAATACAACTGAGAAATTAACGTTTTTTCCGTGTGCTGTTACTCCATGTACTGCACATTTTGACAGCGGTATGGTTAAGGTAGATGCATAGATTACATTTTTTTCAGACAAACTTCTTGACATTTTTTCAACTTATAGTACTGTGTATCCAAAACGATAAAATAACATAAAAAAGATATGTCTTCTACATACTTTTCTGCCAAAATGACGTTGAATAGGTTCACTTTTCTGCCAAAATGACGTTGAATAGGGTCACATCTAATTTTATAATGGCCGTCAATGGAGAATTTTGGAATTTCGACACGAAATATTCAACAACAAAAAACGGCTCAGACAAAGTTAATAAAAATTTGTCTGTAACGAGCTTGCTCCTTGTTTGTTCAAATAAGAAAAAAAAATAAATGGGTCTTTTTAACCTCGTTTTTCGGTAAAATGACCCTGAACATGGAAATTGTGCCGGTAATTCTGAGGGTCGGAATGGGAAATCGCTGTTTGAGGGACTTGCGAAAGCCCGGGTGCAGGGCTAAATTTAGAACGTTATTTTTAGCTTTCAAGTGTTTTAAAGACGGATTTTTCCTTGTATATTCCCAAAGTTCTGCGCTTCATCGCCTCAAAATATTTTAACGTATATCTCCCATAGCCATGTTTAGTGAAATGGTACTCATAGTCTTTAGAATAAACCTGGAAAGAAATTGACTTATAGCTGCCTATACATCAACATGGAGCACGTGTGTTTGTTTGTCCCCAAAACTGAAGTCTCGCGGCCCGATCGCGAGAACTGTATAGCCCTATTGCACTTTCTAATTACATTAACTACACGGCTAGCTGGTCCGTTGAAATGGGCACATTTTTTCAAAAGTTGGTTAACGCGCTGATGTCTTTGGCGTTGTACGCATCCCACGCCAGGAAAACTTTTTTGTGCAATGTTGTGTATTTTTTTCTCTGGTAACGGCACAGCTTGCCTTCTGAGGTGAGCTTCACTTGCAGCGTCACCAACTTGGCCTCCTTGTGTAGAAGGGGGACGAGTGTGTGGAGGGAGAGTTGTCCTCGGCTCGAACACCACCATTTCCGACTCTGACATGGGTGGTACATGGATTAGGGGATTCGCACCCCCCCCAAACCTGAAAATTCGTCATTCGGTAGAGCTCATCACAAAGATCACTCCTCCCAATCCCAAATAGTCTTCATTCAGTTTCATACTGCCTATAAGCAGTTTTGTACCTCTCCTCCCCACTGCCTCTCTCTCAGCCAGCAAACTTCTCCCTTCTTCATCCCCATCCTCCCTCAGCCAGTGATTCAATAACAACCACAAGCATTCTCATTGGCCTAGAGCGCCTCAATAATACATTGCGTAATATAACTGGCAGATATATATAAGATACAGATATCATTTAATTTATTTATATATTGCCCCCAGCCCCCTCACCTCCACCGGTTTACTATGCCTGTGGTTTGACAGTATACATAGTAAACTACCTGTTCAGACATGTGTATGTGATGGTGTCATTTCAGTATATACAATGAAACAGGCAATCTAGGGCCATCTTTTATTATTCCTTATTATTAAGCTTGTATATATCGAACTGAAGTTATATAATTTGATAAATATTGACTGTATATTTAAGATAAAATAAAACTTTATTTAATTATATTTATTAGATTAGACCGGACTGGAGTAATAAGCTATTTGGTAGTTGGTACACTACTGGCATATATTCAACTTTGTCTTTGATGTCAATTCACTGGTCACTGATATTCAGCTTTAGATTGTATTTATTAAATAGCTATCCTGTTAGCTACTGTGATAGCAATTTCTATTGACCTGGTAATACTTTTAGTATTTAGTAGTGGTTATTATTTAAACATACCAATGGTCTAAAAATAAAATAAGTCTGAAATGCTTCATATGAAAAACTATACATGTCAAACTGCAAAGATATATATGCGAATTTATGGACATTTATGGAAATTATATTGCTATTACTTCGTGAACTAAACCAATTGAGCTAGGGACATAGATTAATAGAATACACATGTATGGGTAGCTCTAGCGCCAGTGACCTTAAAGGTCTTAGCTTGAGTCTCCTGGCCAAGTTCACTATTTGTATAAATCTTGAATCTTGTAGATGCACACCTTAATTGGTATAGTTTAAATTCAGTTTGAATCATTAGAAGTTCAGTTATAATTATAGTAATTTAATATATGTTTTATATTCTAACCTGCATATTAATCAGGTGCTGGGCAATTGAACACATATTGGTAATAACAAGGAAAGGATAGTGTAATTTACCAAATTATATTTTTCCTTTTTGCAGCCTGTGTAATTGCACGACTGGACATCATCTCACCATAAGCTCTTAGTAGTAGAGTGCCGGTCATCAATATGTTGGTGATCACATACACAGCGTTCTGCCTGCTCGGCGCTGCCTGTCTCGGACTCCAGTTTTGGGCAAGTAAGTCCAGGAAGGACTCTGTAGTTGGAAATAATCCCAGCTTCAAGCTATTCCAGAGGGGATACTTCGCCGCCTACTTCCCGGCGTTGCTGGCGGACTGGCTGCAGGGACCTTACCTGTACAAGCTGTACAGTCACTACGGCTTCGAGGAGGCTCAGATCGCTGTGTTGTACAGCTGCGGCTTCGCGTCGTCCGTGCTGCTAGGCACGTGGGCGCCTGTCGCAGCCGACAGGTTCGGCCGACGGAAGCTCTGCATCTTCTTCACCGTCCTGTACTCGCTGGCTTGCTTATTCAAGCTCTCCCGCAGCTACTGGGTCCTCATCCTAGGCAGGATCTTCGGCGGGATAGCCACGTCGCTCCTGTTCTCCGCCTTCGAGGCTTGGTACGTGCACGAGCACAACGAAACTCACGACTTTCCGCGAGAGTGGATCCCGGTCACCTTCGGTCGCGCCACGGTGTGGAACGGATGCCTCGCCATCGTCGCCGGGGTCGTCGCCAATGCGACCGCCGAATGGATGAACTTTGGCCCCGTTTCCCCGTTCATGTTGGCCGTGCCCTGCCTCGTCATTTCCGGTCTCGTGGTGGCGACTCAGTGGAAGGAGAACTACGGGACGCAGAAGGTGCGCTTCCGGCAATCCTGCGGCGAAGGCCTCCGGATTATCTTCACAGACGCCAGGATTTTCATCACCGGGATCATCCAGTCGCTGTTTGAGAGCACCATGTATATCTTCGTCTTCCTGTGGACCCCGATCCTGGATTCGGCCCACGCATCCTTGGGGATCGTCTTCTCCAGCTTCATGGTGTGCATCATGATGGGATCCGCCATCTTCCAGCTGCTGCACGCGCGCCGGGTGCCCGTGCGGCACATACTGACGGCGACCGTCGTCACCGCCCTGGCGGCCAACATGCTCCTGGTCGTGGCCACCCACCCTGAGAATACCAACTACAACCTGGCGTTCCTGGCCTTCCTCCTCATCGAGACGGCCGTGGGCGTCTACTTCCCCGCCATGGCGCAGGTTCGCAACCGCGTCGTGCCGGAATCTCAGCGCACCAGCGTCATCAACTGGTTCCGCGTCCCGCTCAATCTCATCGCGTGCGTCGTGCTCATGATGCTGCACGACGACGTATTCAGACACGGGAACAGACTCATCTTCGTCACGTGCTCAGGGCTGCTGGCCGTCGCCGCCATCTTCGCCGTCAAGTTCCAGACGATGAACCAGTCGGACGAGGATCAGGTCGCCGCCGACGGGGATAGCGATAATGGGGGAGCATAGCATGCAGGCGAGACACGTGTCTTATTTTAACGGAAGCCTAGCTTTGTAGTGGTATACATGTAAATATATATATGTAAGTGAAGTGGTATCTCTAGGGTTAGCGTTTTGGGGATACTGTGGGATTGTTAAATGGAGATGGAACTGCATGTTGCAGTGGTTTTACGTTTCGTGGGTGTCCCACAACGTCTTGTCGTATCCGTTAATGCCATGCTACTTATTTATATGTACGCACGTCACCCGTACTTTGTCATGTACAAAATATGAAGCGAACGAACGAAGATAACTAATTCAGAATTCAAGAATCTCTGTCCGTTTGTAACGGACGTGGAAAGAACGTGTCACATGTAAAGAATGGAGACTTCGAATTCATTCCAATAATTAGAGAAAGAGGAAACATCGCAAATAATTGTGTGAACATCTATTCGGTGATTGCAATTTATTATTAAGTTCAGTTAGCCGAACTTAAGGGCTTAGCCAAGGGATGGAACAGAATTATAATGATTGTGATGAGAAATTATAATATAGTTTGTTATCCGTGTTGCAGTGGATTGTATGTAATGCGAGCTTTCATTATTGTTCAATTTGTAATATGAAAAAAACTAAAAACAATAACGCAGTTGACTTGTTGGCCTTAGTGGTGTACCGTATTCCCGTGAAGAATGGACCGTGCGCCTACTATTTAACTCCTATTTACCTAGGCGCTTTTCTGAGTAGGGGCGGTAATTTGGGTAGCGTATTGAGAGTATCCGACGTTTTCAAGTCCAGGTTACGAACCTGCATTAGTTGAGCGGTCACATAAGAACGCACACGGATATATTGCAGGTAACTAAGTCTACATTTATTTTTCGCACTAACAATTATTACACCTTCAGGTTCGATTGTAATAAAACATGTCCCTGCAAGTTGATCTTGCAGCGTACTTGAACGACTTTGAATTGTTCGGTTGACAATTTGACATAAAACAGATCCAGATTGAGATTCTGCACTTAACTGTAATTTTAAAAAAACAGTACCTGAAAGGAATCCTTAGCGCTGCCATGAAACATTAAAATTCAGTCTTCCGAAAGATAATTACTGACTAGAGTGATTAACTAGGCAATACAGCCTTTAACAGTATCAACATTAACCATTTTGCTTACTTTGTGCCAAGGTGAGTATTTGTGTAAATATAAAATAAACAATCCAGTTATACGTTTGTGTACTCAAGCACGACGCGCGAACTGTTAATAAGTATCAAACTTTTTACAACGATAAATTCCAGTTCCTTAACCGCTATTAACCGGTTTTGTGATCATAGACTACGAACTTGGCAACTAGTTAATTCTTATATAAAATACGAGGAGAAGTATTAAAGCACAGGTCAGTTGCATGAGGTATTGTAGGAGCCAGCACCGAACAGGAGTCCGCTCATAGGGTATGGAAGTCAACGCAAAGGGAGCGCGCATAAACCTCTAGAAAACTGTCGCGCATATCGAACCGACATTGGCATATACTTTAATTAGCGTGGATTAAACATAGCGTCACTACGAACATCACGTCAAATTTAAAGTTCAGATTACTTTAAAATTTTAAAAAGGACTTTGATGCGTAAGAACACTGAACATAAGCTTGGTCCCATGTTGTGAGTCCCATGCGACGTACCCAGAACGCCATTTGCTGGAGGTAACTACTGGTTGACTTTCATACCCTATTGGCGGAATGACAAGACATTTTCTGTCACACCGATGTGTGATTACCCAATATTGCGGAGAATGGATGACAGACACGTGAATAGTATAACAGGATATTAATACCAGGCACTCAATAAAGTTGGGTACGAATTCGCCGTACCATAAAAAGGTATGGGCCCTATATGAGACAACAAGATAATGGGAGAGAGCGGTGTTGCCCTTGCATATGGAACGCTCAGATCCCGGATGTTAGCCAGGGAACGATTGTTTTTATTACCTTGGCAACTCGGTCATCGCGAGGGCTTAACGTGATAGTTAACAATAATTATATTATTCAACTATTCAAATTACACATAGCTCAAATAGTAACATGAATTAACAAAGAAATATATAACCGACTATATATTATGAACACTAACTATATCAAGGCTTGGATCATTGAATGCGGTGTCATTGCAATCAATAACATGCTGGCGCGTACGTCACAGATGACGTCACGCGGATTATTAAAAAAGCCGAGCTTGGTCCCAGCGGACAAATCTCTCACGTGATACATCATTATGACCATAACAAAGAGACCAAATCCCAAAACAAGCCAGGAATGACAGCAAGCGGGAATGAAATGGAGTGGTTGGAAAGTCTAGTTCATAGAGATATGTATCGCGAAAACTGATGTGAAATAGGCAAAAACCACCTCAGTGGAAAGTCAGAAACATGACAAGTCACACACATCGCCAAATACCGTCATTTCTAGTGATATTTACCACACAAATGCAAACAGTAATTTGGACCTTGCACCAGTTTTTTTAATGCCCAATATGAGCAGTTCAGACGTAGACACCCAGCTGAACGAATAACGTCACATGTGTTCTGAAGTCCTGGGTTTTTTTTTTTCAGAACATACTTCAATCTAAACACATCTCGAAATGCTTCGGCTGGGTACATATTGTACTCACAGAATGTCGATCTATTATCCGCCATAAAATGCCGACAATGCTTTGTGATAAACGACAGCTATCGGCATGAAGACAAAAGAAAGCGTAATATGAAATAGACCTATACAAACAAAAAGGCTTGCATACTAGATAACAAACTGCCCGTCGATTATAATTCTATTATGTACCTATCTAAAATGTTAACGCCTAAAACTAAACAGGCGCTTAAAAAACTAAACTACAACAAGTTCAAAAACAAAGCTGTTGACATATAACCTATGTCAAAATGCTTAGGACCTTCAGGTCATCATAACTTGTTACTAATCAGCTCTTTGAACAGTGAATAAATGCAAAGTAGGAGTGGCATATCCTAGACTTAACGCCATCAGATCTTCCAATAAACAGGATGCACCATTATGAGCCGCGATATTGTCTCGCACCCAAACGTTGTGGCAATAATATGACAAACGGCAAATCGTTTCGGAGAAAATCAAAAAACTTATGCTCCAGTAGCGCTTTACGCGATATCATATTTCGTTATTTTTTATTTTGTAATAATGACCCATAGCCCTACCGCACAGAAGCTTTTAACTGCGTTATCTACGTATTAACATAACGAATACAGTTTAACGCAAATACTGGTACACGTATACTTATAAGGATATAAAATAACACTCGATACAAGTAACATAATATTGCAATGGGTGCTGGTTATAAGCTGCAAGCGAAACACGTGACGTCACCATGACACTGCAGGTTGCTTAACTGCACGTTCATGACGTCAGAACGATCTTCTTTGTGGTGTCAGGACGTTCTTGTTATAGTGATTAAGGCGATAGACAAGGACTTCGGATCTGGTCATTTCACTCCTCTGACAGCCAAAAGGTCCAGATTTTTGGTTAAAGCGCTAAAACAAAGTAAAACAATGCAGATAAATATATATTTCCCTCAGATTTCCCTCAATCCGTGAATTGCAATGGTTGATAGGAGATTCCAACGAACATGAAATTGGATCAGGTACAGCTGATCTGATTAAGCCACACATTATTGAATTATATATTCCCACCAAAATAACGAACTGTAACAAATTTTCTTCAGAGAGTATTGCACAAAAGTAGTTCCTTCACCTCTGACACATTAGGGTTAAGAAATTAATATTTGAAGCAGATTACTGTAATGGATGTGGTGTATTCAGCAAGGAACTCGCTTCACTAAAATATAATCTCCTAGCGCTTTAAGCCTTAATTGCCATAATCACTGATACATCGCTTTTGCCATAATCTTTTTTCAAACAGTAATTTGAATAATGTTATGATAAAATTGGCTGCACACTAATAATCTTTATGCCAGTATAGCGCTTATTTTAGTTGTTCGTAAAGGTCAAGAGCAGATGCGAAATTAACATGTCAAATATAGATTAGGAGCTGGTAGCGTTTAGTGAAACGCTCCCCTGACGCAGAGAGGGGGGTATGAGGGGTTCTCCAGTACAATGGACTGTCAGTAATGTGCCCTGCCAGACCTGTGTTACCGAGGGGCCGGAGCCTCGGTAGCTCAGTGGGCTAGAGCGCTCGCATTGAGTGCTCTGGTCACCTGAGAGCCTAACGGCACGTGGATCGATGATTCGCGCCCCGCTGTGGCCATGTTTGTGTGGTCGCAGCATAAAGATCCCATGTCCTTCTGCGCAAAGAGTTGGGGGTTACCCTCAGGGACATGGCTCCACTCTCCATTCTTTCCCTCGTCGACGCAATATGACCACAAGTGGTTAAAGCGTCCTGAATATACAACCAACCAACCTGTTACCCCTCATCATGGGGTCACGATCCACAGCCATCTCAAGTCATCTGCAAGGTGCCGGCGCCGCCGCCGAAGCCATAACCCTTGGGACCAAACCGCTTGCCGTAACACACTGAGGACATAACATCAGAGGTGATCAGCGCCTTGCATAATTGGTGTAAACAATCCGACTTTCCTGCAGTACAAATCCCTCGAAATGTATCGCCAATGGCGATGATGTGCTAAAAGCAGACAATTCACTAGTAAACACCATTTAAGCCAGTAAATAGTCAGACATCCTGCATGAAAATTGCAAAATGTACCATGCTAATATGTAAAAGAAGACAAGGGGGATTAAATCACAGGAAGTGATGACCAGCCGACAAGGTTTGAATTTTTTAATAATTAATTCCCGAAACTTACAGATTTCGAAGTAAATGAAAGTGCGAGTGAACCCCGGTGGGTAAGGTTACGTGATTTTCTGCGGTTTACTTCCATGAAGTGTACCTTTGCAGAATATTTCCGATTCCTTTTCGGTTAACATGCCGGAGTCGAGCTTCTTGCTACAGATGTAACACGTGAAGCACGTGTTGTGGTAATACTGAAACACACGACGAAGTGTAACAACAAACTGCCTACAGAAATAAAACCCCATTGCAACTAATTTTAGCACAATAGCACACCAAACAACAATAAACTTAGTAGACAAGTCATTAATACAACCGAAAAAAATTGAAATGTATGAATAAATACGTATTGAAATGATATATATTCATAACTTATTTACATAATTCAGCACTTATTTCACTCTGTGTTAAAAGCACGTTGTTTACTTTTTAAATCATGACATCCCGTACGAAAAATAGATACACGAATTTCAACTGTATATCTAGAGTTAGTTTTCAGTTAAAAGCTAGTTAGAATTCACTTATTCCTCAGCTAAAGAATTTATTATGTAACTTAGTTTTAAACATGACCAAATTTCACTATTTTCTAACTGAAGGGTAAATTACATGTCCCCGAACCAGGTGAAAACTAGTTGAAAACTAACTGTTCAGTTAGCTTTCTGCTGAGGACTTCCTATTATTCAACTGAAAGCTAACTTTTCATTTTCGTAAGGGATACCGCTAAATGCAGAGTATCACTATTGCATGAACAGTAACACTCACGTTGCCGGCGGCCTGCCTTTTCTCGGCCAGGAACACCTGGTTGTTACAGCGTGCACAGTAGTCGCCGCCGCCCCACTTGGGTCGCGCGCCGTGACCGTTGCCATTGGCGCCGCTGTGGCCGTTGCTACCGTTGTGACCGTTGCTACCGCCGTCGCCATTGGTGTCGCCGTCACCATGGTCACCGGTGAGGCTCATGCCGCGGATCTTGTCGGCGATGGGGGCCACGTAGGCCTGCGCCGTGCGGGGCACGTTGCTAGGGGCAACAAGCAGTGGGGTGGCGAATTAGGGGAAAGCAATTCTTTACCGATAAGAATATGGAAATAACGTGGGCGTATTCTTTATGCGACTTCTGTGTACACGAAGACTAAATCGGCTCAGAAAACACATCCCGCGACAAGAACAATGTGACTAGGTTTGAAGTAGCAATAAAACCATCGAAGATACTGGCATTCTGAAAGCAATAACATATTCCGGAGAGCCACTTAGGGAGTTGTCATTAATCAGTAAGATTTCCCGCTATAAGGCGCGGCAAAGGAACTGCATGAACAATTAATTGGATATATAAACTCAAACCATCACATCAGAATTTGTGGGCCTTGACTATATAACCTTGGTGTGAACTAAACCAAATCCAACACAGCGTACATCCTTACCACGAACCGGGAATGTTGGCGACGTAAGGTCCTCTTTACACTTCAGTCAGCGCGCAATCACCAAGGTTACTAACGGAATGCCGAATCTCAACCGCTCAAGGTCGCTGCTCAAAAAGAGGCAACAGATACGACAGAGGGCGCTGCGAGGGGGGGCTGAGGTGTGGAGGGGGGGGGGGGGGGTTACTACTCACTCAGTCCTGGCCTGGTTGCCGCGGCCTGTGTCCATGGAGAGTCCGGTGCCCGCGCCGCCCGCGAACCCGTACCCCTTGGGGCCGAAGTGTCGGCCGTAGCAGGGCTTACAGTAGAGGTCCCCGTCGTGGTCGGCGCAGGACGTGCTGTCAACCTTCTTCTTGCACGCCGCTGTAACGGGTAAGAATGCACTGGTGTTATATGTGTTTTGCGTACACATAGGCTAAATAAACCTGGGCCAATAGACCTCTGGGGCAATGAGGGTGTAAATGATATATGTTGGGTTTTCTAGGCCGTATTTGTGCTCATGGAGGGTAAATTGGGCTCAATGGGGGGGGTGTGATATGATGAACCCGCCCAATAACGCAGGCGGGGTTTGAACCTGTAACCGGTTGGTGTGCAGTCTAACACGCTCTCGACCAATTGTCGAGAACATCTCACTACTGCAGGCCACTCAATGTACATACAGGCAGTTGAGCATAAGGGCAATATAGTATTTATTAAGTTTTCAGATATGGGTGCATCAGTTGAAGACATATATGTGTATTTCGTTAGCGTCTGTTGTTACAGTACAGGGAAACGACCGAACCAAGGATAATTTGGAGCATGGAGATGGTAGAACGACACGTTTTCAGATCAGATTCACATCAGCATGATTCGTAAGTTGTATATTCAGGACGCTTTAACCACTTTTAGTCATATCGCGTCAATGGGAGAAGGAAGGGAGAGTGGAGCCGGGGGTAACCTCCTATGATCTTACAGACGTACCACAAGTGAAGACATGGCCACAGCGGGGCGCGAACCACCGATCCACGTTCCGTTAGGCTCTCATGTGACCGGAGCACTCAAGGCGAGCGCTCTAGCCCACTGAGCTATCGGGCCGGGACCCAGGCTGTCAGGTGGCCAGAGCACTCAATGCGAGCGCTCTAACCCACTGAGCTATCGGGCCGGCCCCAGGCTCTCAGGTGGCCAGAGCACTCAATGCGAGCGCTCTAACTCACTGAGCTATCGGGCCGGCCCCAAAGGTAGCTACGATCTTTCGGACGTACCACAAGTGAAGCAGCTCTTGTGCCACTTCCTGCCCAGGCTGAGCATCTGCTCGGCGAAGTAGACCTTCTTGCCGCAGCGCGGGCAGCACTCCGGGTGGTCGTGGTCGACCATCTCCTGGCGGCGGGGGGCGGGGGCGGGGGCGGTCCCGGCCGCAGCCTCCACTAAGCGCCGGAAGCAGCGACCGCAGTGGAGGGCCTCGTCCTCAGAGAGGTTGGCCGTGCCCCCCTCCAGCACCTTGGAGCACTCCGCTACAAGGCAACCAACGATAGGGTATGGTGTACACACGCCCATTTCTTTTTACAATTAAATTAATTAAGTAATTAAATTAATTACTATTATTTAAAAAAATAAGTCTTAATTACTATTATTTACAAAAATAAGTCTTAATTACTATTATTTAAAAAAATAAGTCTTAATTACTATATTAAAAAAAAGTCTTAATTACAATTATTTTTTGATGAATGTATTTATTATTATATTTTTTTAATTAACAAAACATGTCTTAATATTTTGTAATAAAGGCATGGGATCTAGATCTTCCTCACTCACAGGTGGGAATCGAATCACGCAAAAATCTTACATGGAAGACGGACATGACTGGAAGGATTTTACGCGACACCATCAATTTTCTTTGACAAAAAGACATTTTTATCATAAAATATGTGTATATATATATACAGCCATAGTAATTTGCTTGTAAAATATGAGAAGGAGGTTTATGACAATACAACAAGGCCGCAGGTCACTCACCACATCGGAAGCACTTCTTGTGCCAGCTCCTCCCCATGACAATACAACAAGGTCACTAACCACATCGGAAGCACTTCTTGTGCCAGCTCCTCTCCATGACAATACAACAAGGTCACTCACCACATCGGAAGCACTTATTGTGCCAGCTCCTCTCCATGACAACACAACAAGGTCACTCACTACATCGGAAGCACTTCTTGTGCCAGCTCCTCCCCATGACAACACAACAAGGCCACTCACCACATCGGAAGCACTTCTTGTGCCAGCTCCTCCCCATGACAACACAACAAGGTCACTCACCACATCGGAAGCACTTCTTGTGCCAGCTCCTCCCCATGAAGGCCTTCTCCTCGTTAAAGTAGACTCGATCTTGACACACGGGACAAGGCGGGGCGCCCCCCATCGGACCCGGCATACTGCAAGAGTGTTACTCGGCACGACTGTCAAAACCAGTGGAACAGCAGCGGCAGCAGCAGCAGCAGGTATCTGGGTCAGCAAGGCGTCTGGATCAGAGTCTCTGGTTCAACTGGTCTCTGGGTCAGCAAGGCGTCTGGATCACAGTCTCTGGGTCAATTGTTCTGGACTTCAGCAGTCGTCTTCACTGAAACGTCTTCACTGAAACGTCTTCACTCAATCGTCTTCACTCAATCGTCTTCACTTGTCTTTGAACCTAGCGAAGAGAAAACATTGTTTTTTCAGCGATGTAAGATATGTAAATGATGTAAGATATGTAAATGATGTAAGACATATACACTGGAAACCTATCACTGATTACCACAAATGTGTAATCAGTGTTGTTATATATATCCTAAACCTTAAAGCCTGGATATATGACGAGGTGAGGGAAGTGAACGTGCTTTAACCTCTGGTGTAAGGTCTGCAGACTGTCACCACTCTGCCGCACTGACTGATCGACCCTACCAGGTGGCCAAATCTCTGGCGCTGTCAACCAGAGGGGCGACTGCCCAGCTGACCACGTGACAACAGTACGGCGGTGACCCTCCCGCAGTGCGCGACACGGCATGAGGGTGGGCGGGCGAGAAAGGGGGAGGGGGGAGGATGAGGTATACAGACGCACAGGTGTCCCTTCCTATTGTTAAACACTCCACGTGGTGCGACAAACGTGCAACGGGTGGTCTACACTGTATATAACAAACTGTGACATCACAGCAACAGTGACAACTGAATCCCCTGTATATATATAGACAATTACTACTGTAATTACAATTTCTACTAACGAAAGCGTTTACTGCTGTCACTCCGGCTTGAACTTAGCAGATTGACAGGGGCTACAAATTGCGACATGTGACATTCTGCTGAAAAATATATGTATGTCACAAATGCACAGGCATGTTATCGCGTCAAAATAGAATACGAGAACCACCATTTCGTGTAGCTCTAACGTAAAAGCCACATCAAATCAACCCATATGCCTGTCGTGGGAAGAAACACGTTAGAGAAACGTTCATGCGTTGGGCTGGATACACAACTATCGATATGGCGGACAAACCGCAAGCAGCAAGGTGTTACAACCAGAGGTTTTCATTTATAACTGACGAGCGAACGAATACAGACATAAAACTAACAACATAAATAGCAGTTAAGAACTCATCGCCAGCTGTCCCGTCTGGGTCCAAGTCGATTGACGGGTTGGTGTTTAGGTCACCGTTGTGCAGTCATGGGCCAAACCAGGCCCAGGAAGGGCCCCAGACACAGGTTGGTTGGTTGGTTGTATATTCAGGACGCTTTAACCTCGTTTGGTCATATCGCGTCAATGGGAGAATGGAGGGAGAGGAGAGCTATGTCCCTCGGGGTAACCCCCTACTCTTTGCGAAGAAGGACATGGGATCTTTATGCCGCGACCACAGAGACATGGCCACAGCAGGGCTCGAACCACCGACCCACGTGCCGCTAGGCTCTCAGGTGACCAGAGCACTCAATGCGAGCGCTCTAGCCCACTGAGCTGTCGCGCCGGCCCCCGCGTCAATGGGAGAAGGAAGGGAGAGTGGAGCCATGTCCCCCGGGGTAACCCCCTACTCTTTGCGAAGAAGGACATGAGATATTTATGCCGCGACCACACAGACATGGCCGCCACAGCGGGGACTCGAATCATCGATCCACGTGCCGTGAGGCTCTCAGGTGACCAGCGAGCTCAAGGCGAGCAGACACAGGCGGGGTTCGAACCTGTAACCAGATATGGTCTGCAGCCCATCGCGGCTGGTCGCTAATATCTGAATGCAACCTTACCTGAAAAGTCCCACATGGAAGAGATGAAATATCTGAAGTGTCGGTCCTGTTTAGTCCATCTATATACACACGTCAGCTTAACCTGCCCTTTATGCTGTACTGAACACCATACGTACCTGAGCCACAAACACACATACAGCCGCATCCCCTGCGACAAACAAACACTGTCCCACCGTCCCGAGTTCACACGCAGCTTGTGTTCACCCCCGCCCCGGAAAAAAACAAACATAAATATTTATGAAAAAAAACACCTCCCATCCACCTCCCTCCCTACCTACCTCGACATGTATGTATATATCTTCCGCTTTGTAACCCACGGAGGAATGTGTTACCGCTAAATGTTTTATCCAACGATGCTGGCTGTGAGTATCTTGACCTACTGAGCGCGGGGTACGTACGGCAAGATGGTGTCATTGACAACAGGCTGAGCGCCTGGCTACTGTGTGGGAACGGGCAGAGACTGTGACTGACTGGGACTGTGATTGACTGTGGCTTTAACTGACTGTTACTGACTGTGATTGCATGGAGCGCGGTCACCATCCGTCCACACACACACACACACACACTAAGTATAACCCACAGAACATAACCCATTTTGTAAATGGGCTCCCAGGTTTTAATGTACAAGTACAAACGTCACCAGTGTACATAATGGGACGGGAGACTGTCGGTGCACGCTGTCAGCAACCATGGCGACAGGAGAAGAAGTCTTTTAATGAGCATCCTCCATCCCCACGACATACCAATTAAATCAAGGCGATGGGTTTTATTAGCACGACTGCTTTGAACTGTGTGGCTGTATAACTTCAAACATTTGGGTCGCCATATACACCCTCCCCCTGGCCTTCTTATTTGTTGCTGAAGATGTCGCCGCATTTGATTCCTTTGCAGTTCACATTGTATATTATGTATATGAGATCTCCGAGAAGCAATAAATACATAAATATATATATATATATATTATATATAAAATATATATACACCATCCCCTATCTGTCAAAGCTGCAGAATTTTCCTATATGTACCTATGTTGTAATGTCTTTTATAATGCATTTTATAGCGTGTATTAGACAGTACATGTGAGTTTTTGCTGCTTAAAAAGTCCACGTGTACCATCTTATCCATCTTGTGTGACACTAAAATTAGAACATGTAAATAAAAAACACAATTTCCCACGCATAGATACCCCAGTCCTTTCAGCCATGCATCACGAGAACATTTTGTTTTATAGAATAAGGACAAAGTGCTGCCCCTGTTCCTTGGCGTCAGCATTATGACGTCGGCCATGCGGTATTACAGCTCACATCATTTTTCACGAAGGCAGCCCTCACGTTTGAACAAGATGAATTATGATCGCGGACTGACAAGGTGACGAATGCAGCACAGTTGTCAGGCCCGACACTCTCCACCCATCCCCTCCATCGTCATCAATGATGCAGAGGTAAGCGGTACGGCAGTTACCGCGGAGGGTAGAGGGTGGGGGGAAGGTGTGAGCGCTGGAGCGTCGCCGACCCATCACCCCCACCTTTGGTACACCCATGAAGGGGGCGGGTGGGGGGGCGCCTAACCGACCCCCGCCCCACCCCCGAACCTGGTAGGAGGAGGCAGGCGGGGGCCAACCAGCCTCCGGTGCCCCGGGGCTACAAAACAAGCGAAAGTGTTTGTTGTATACGCCCACCAACAATACATCGATTAACGAACTGTTGAGCCATTACAAGTAATGACCTTGTAGCCCGGCAGCCAGTCCTCACCCCCCCCCCCCCCCCTTCCCCCTCCATGACCCAAGCAGGATATATATATATAGAGAGAGAGAGAGAGCATACGCCCCTTTCTCTCATTCTAACGCTGCCTCCTTCCCGGTGGTGTCACACGCGGTTTGTAGATATTATTATGAGGCAGCCCGGTCTCCTGTTTTACCGTCTCTCCTCTCCCGCCACCAAAGTAAGGTGACTATAGTTACTTACTAGAATTCTCTTTCGCCCACGCCCCAGCTCTGACTCCGTATTTCGACCACCTTACACGTCCGGCCTACCCCGCCCGTAAACAATTGCTGGCTTTTTGTGACATTTTTTTGCATTAAAGGCTAAATTGGACCAGGAAGACAATAAAAACTGAAGTTGAGAGAATTCGAACCCAAGGTGTGAACGACCGAGAGTAATCCCCCCCCCCCCCCCCCACACACACACGTGTATCCAGATTCCACAGCCCCCACCAGCCGGGTACATATCCGCTCGCCACACACCCCCGCCCCCCCATGATCTCATTAGCCGTCACGCTACTGCCTTCAATCAGCCACCATGGGATGGGGGTGCCGCGAGTACGGGTGGGGGAGAGGTTGAGGAGGATCGAGGTATTTACGGTCACGTGACAATGGCGGGAGTGACAATGACCGATCACTGCATTAGTTAGACGACAACCTCCAAGGTCAATGATCAAAGAGTGGTACATTCCAACCCCCCCCCCACCCCCAACCCTCCCAGACAATCCCTACCATTACCGAGATAATCGCATGTGAAAGAGTCACTTTCTAAGGTTAAACCTGTATTCCTTTACGAGAAGGACTTTTAACGCTGCAGAAAACTAGACAATTTGCACGGAAGAGAATCGAACCCACTCACCGGCCACAAGGTTAAACTACCCTAAAGATCGAAATGTCCAGGCCTAGATGTCCTTTGCTATCCGTGGCTATTGGCTTAATAAGCTATATAACGATGGGTCAGCTAAACTACATGCGCCCGCTCGACTGTACACTTCGGACAAAACTATCGTTCGTAGGAAGCAATTTGCAGGCGTGAGTCAAACCCAGAAGTGTCACAAATATCGCCATGCTATAATGATCATCAGATAGATATTTTTTCTCCAGTGTCATTTTATGTTCTCGAAAATCTGGCCTTCGTACATCAATCTGTAATACCATGAATCTAGCATAAATACACTTTGCCGCAGTGATATCTTGTGAAGACAAGATACGGTAAAATATGAATGTATGATATATAAATGTATACATAATGTTGTATCGGGGCGGGTGCGGGTTGCATCGCAAACTGAGTAAACCAGAGGAGGTGGGAAGGCATTGAGTGGGTGTGTGTGTGGGGTGGGGGGGGGGGGGAGGGGGGGCACTAACACTACCACCCCGGGACAGGAAGTTGACAGGAAGTACATACGTATGTCGCGACAGATTACCAAGACTATTAAGGAAAAAAAACCCAGTCTGGCTGGGATGCTGTTCGCACAATTTTCACCCCGTTGAACAGGTCTATGTCAATAGCGTGTTTTATTAACATGTGAGATGGACCGGTTTAGGCTTTGGAATAGCGCATTTGGAATATACCATTGGGATGCTTCATATATTATTATCGTATATCAGCCGTTTAATACTTTAATAATGATGACGATGCACGGATCTGTATCACAATTTTCTACTATGTTGTGTTATGATTAAGGCCCGGCGGTCAGGAAGATCCAGTGACCAAACTTGTACAGCTATCCCAGCATGACTCTCTGCAGCTTTATGATTCTATCCCCCCGACTGGAAGCCCTGGATCTCCACAAAAGTATCCGGCGCCCCTGTCGCATCTTTGTCTGCATCCCTCCCCCACACCACACGAGCAATCCTCCTCTACCCCACACGAGATCCCCTCCCACGACCGCCCGCCCCACACCCCTCTGCGCTTCCCGCGCCCCTGGGTGTTAGCCCCCCCCCCCCCTTTGCCACCCACCAGCCCCATCCAACCCTGGTATGTGCCTCGCTCCCCTCGTCTCAGGATGTCACCCCCCTCCCCCCCACCACCCCCATCCATCATCCCTGGGTGCCCCATCCAGCTCCGGTGAGAGTGAGGCCACACCCCGTTCATGTCACGCCTGATTCGACCTCCACCACATCTGGAGCATATCTGGATATCTTCAGGATGACGTGACTCAGTCCCGACACGGAAACAGGACGTTCCACTTGGACGCCTAGCCGTCTGGGTGACGGACCCCGAAAAACACTTCCTCTCCCGAGGCGGTAACCATGGCAACTGCCGACCGTCACGGGTCCCAGGGTAGCTCCACACTGCAAGGCGGTTTTTGATGGCGAGGCAAGCTCTATGGCGAGACGGCAATGATAACATTAACTTCCACAATATTTGAAATATGAGCCGAGGAGCTTCCTCAGTTTTAGAGTGAGTCAGCGTGGTGTTTTAAGCCATTTTTGTGCACACATGGGCTAAATCAGGTCAGTAAACTCCTGGGCCAATGAAGCGAAAAGATGACACGTCCCCAGACTCAGGTGGGGGTTGGAAACCCGCAACCAATTGGTCAGTAGTTGGGTACGTCTACCTATGCACTACGGTGGCCTCTTAGTGCACATAAAGGTAAATGTTGTTTTACACAGATCACACAGAGCCCCGCCCCCCCCACCCACCATCACAGGTTATAATACGAACAGATCACTGTAATACAGATGTGCACTATTTAACCAAGGCGTTCAGGTAGTTGGTGGGGGGGGGGGGGGTGGGCGACAGCTCAGTGGGTTAGAGCGCTCGCATTGAGTGATCTGGTCACCTGAGAGCCTAACGGCACGTGGATCGGTGGTTCGAGCCCTGCTGTGGCCATGTCTGTGTGGTCGCAGGATGAATATCCCATGTTTTTCTTCGTAAAGAGTAGGGGATAACCCCAGGGACATGGCTCCACTCTCCCTTCCTTGTCCCATTGACGCGATATGACCAAAAGTGGTTAAAGCGCCCTGAATAACCAACGCGTTGAGGTAGTTCGGGTGATGATGCATTACGCTGACCACGACCCAGTCCTAACCGCGACATAACATCTTCCTGCACCTCGACACTGGACCTTGGTGATAATACGAACACCTCAATCTCAAAGCAGTGATGACGACGATGGGTGTGTCGGTTACTTCGTGAATTTCTGAAAGTGTGCAATAATTTTGTGCACGTCTTAGTAAGAAACTGGGAAATAAACCACTGTGATTCTGTAGTATGTCGCTCTGCAGGTGGATTCGGCCCAATACACTGCAGTGACTGACAAAGCTAGGTACCTCCTTTACATTAACCATACATACTTGCGTAACTGCCAACAAAGCCTTATTAATCATGTAAACTTTAAGGCAGTTGACAAAATGTTGGTACGTTGGGTCACCTTTGTGCCCATGAAAGCTCAGTTGTGCCACCGAACTACGAGAGACGAGAGATGCGATACACGTAGACCTGATAAATAACTCCATTAAGGACCAACGCTGGTCGGTAAGGTGCTTCGAGTGACGAGAGACCCGTGCGATACATGGAGACTTTATAAACGACTCCATAAGGACTAACACCATGAACACTGGTTGGCGAGTTCGATTAAATGAAACTGGTGACACGGCAGCGACCCTACCTCAGATCCACAGAAGATCTGTGCGGCGACTGAATCCGCCACGCGGTGTATCCAGAGAGAGTGAGAGGGACGTTAAGGCAGCAGGCCGTCTGGTCGTGCCTGTCGTGTATATATAGACCAGGGACCAGCGAGGTGAGGCTTCAGACGCCACCGGCTGAGGCACCAGTGACATTGGACCGCTCAGGCACCTGTCAGACTGCAGGCCCGAAAAGCGGTCGAGTGGGGGAGCGGGGTCGATAAGGAAAGGGGCATGAGTAGGGGGTGTGTGGGTAGGGTAGGGTGTTTGTGGTTACGGTGTGTGTGGGTAGGGTGTGTTGGGTTAGTATGTGTGTGTGGGCAGGGTGTGTGGGTAGGTATGGGGGGGGGGTAGTATTATGTAAGGGAAGGGTGGCGGGGGGGTAGAATTTGGGGTTAGTAAGTGGGAGTGGGGCTTGGGTCATAAGGCTAACCACTGGATAGGGGGTGGGGGGGGGATACATGTTATGACGGGGTGTGGAGGTAGGGGGTGGGGGGGGATACATGTTATGACGGGGTGTGGAGGTAGGGGGTGGGGTTGGTGCGTGTTGGGGGCGGGCGGGGGTTAAACGTGGGGCCCTTTACCATGGGAACGCGGGCCTGGAGTCTGTCACAGACACGGGAAAGAGATCAGAGAGAAGGTTTTATTGCTTGACGTCATCTTAACGAAGCCGAGGAGACCGAGGACTCTCCATCTGGACTGTAACCATGAAGGTCAAGGTCACTCCCGACACACACATTTCGATGCCAGCATGTCTGTTAACGATATACTGATCATAAAGCTGATCATAGGGTTGATACAGATGAATCAATGTCACAATCTTCAAAAAGTGAAGTAAATTGATATCATGTCGGATAAATCGAGACCTTAGGCTTGGGTATGTAACTATTATTGGCAAGATTTGTAAGAGGAGGGCTTTTCAGCGGACTGTGTCCAGAGGTTTGGGTGTATGTCATGTTGTTCAAAGGAAACAGATAGTTCCGGGGTTGTGGCAAGGCCATGACATGTTGTAATGTAGGAGCCCGGGGGAAGTTGGCTGTCTACCACGCGATAGCGAGGGTCATACACTGGAGGACAATGGGCGTGGTTCAGTCTGCAGGTGTGTGTTGAGATAACGAAGACAGCTGTGGACATACAGACTACTGTCACTGACCACAGGGCGCCATACAGACTACTGTCACTGACCACAGGGCGCCATACAGACTACTGTCACTGACCACAGGGCGCCATACAGACTACTGTCACTGACCACAGGGCGCCATACAGACTACTGTCACTGACCACAGGGCGCCGTACAGACTACGGTCACTGACCACAGGGCGCCATACAGACTACTGTCACTGACCACAGGGCACCATACACACTACTGTCACTGACCACAGGGCGCCATACAGACTACTGTCACTGACCACCATACAGACTGCTGTCACTGACCACCATACACACTACTGTCACTGACCACAGGGCGCCATACACACTACTGTCACTGACCACAGGGCGCCGTACAGACTACTGTCACTGACCACAGGGCGCCATACCGACTACTGTCACTGACCACCATACAGACTACTGTCACTGACCACAGGGTGCCAAACAGACTACTGTCACTGACCACAGGGCGCCATACAGACTACTGTCACTGACCACAGGGCGCCATACAGACTACTGTCACTGACCACAGGGCGCCATACAGACTACTGTCACTGACCACAGGGCGCCATACAGACTACTGTCACTAACCACAGGGCGCCATACAGACTACTGTCACTGACCACCATACAGACAACTGTCACTGACCACCATACAGACTACTGTCACTGACCACAGGGCGCCATACAGACTACTGTCACTGACCACAGGGCGCCATACAGACTACTGTCACTGACCACAGGGCGCCATACCGACTACTGTCACTGACCACAGGGTGCCATACAGACTACTGTCACTGACCACAATACAGACTACTGTCACTGACCACCATACAGACTACTGTCACTGACCAGAGGGCGCCATACAGACTACTGTCACTGACCACCATACAGACTACTGTCACTGACCAGAGGGCGCCACACAAACTACTGTCCCTGACCACTATACAAACTACTGTCACTGACCACCATACAGACTACTGTCACTGACCACCATACAGACTACTGTTACTGACCACCATACAGACTACTGTCACTGACCACAGGGCGCCATCCAGACTACTGTCACTGACCACCATACAGACTACTGTCACCGACCACAGGGCGCCATACAGACTGCTGTCATTGACCACAGGTCACCATACAGGCTACTGTCACTGACCATAGGGCGCCATACAGACTACGGTCACTGACCACAGGTCACCACACAGACTACTGTCACTGGCCACAGGGCGCCATACAGACTACTGTCAATGACCACGGGGCACCATACACACTACTGTCACTGACCACAGAGCACCTTACAGACTACTGTCACTGACCACAGGGCGCCATACAGACTACTGCCACTGACCACAGGGCACCATACAGACTGCTGCCACTGACCACAGGGCACCATACGGGCCAGTCACCACTGTCACCACGACGCCCAAAGATGGCTAACCATGAACAGATTGCTCTGATAGCAATATCGCATACACATATCTATCATGCTATATCATAGCACCAAGGTTAAGGATCGACTTCAAGGTTCTGTTTACAGTGACCCTTTCTTAGACCTCGATCGGATGAGCTGACATGATTGCACTGACCTTGCACCTAACGACGTGAGCAACGGGCCTCCCAAGGTCTGCCGTCTCCAGTGAGCTCCAGTGAGACACGACAACTGGCAATTTCCGCCGCAGCCCACCTGGAGACAGGTGCCCCGTGTCGCCTAGCTGGTGGCAGGCATGGATTATTGATGAGACCACACCCTACGGGTGGAACCGGGGACTGACAGGGAGAGGGGGAGTGGTCTGTCACGGGGTGGGGGGCAGAGGGCGGACCAAGGGGGTGGGGAGGGAGGAAGGCAAGCTGGTGACATTGGTTATAGTAGGTATATATATAGTAGGCTAAAGTAGGTTAAGCGGTGACACAGCCATCTCCGGCCCTCCCCACTCCTCCACGCCCTGCCTGACTGCCACACATCCCTTCTCTCCCCCTTCCCCACTCCACCACGCCCTGCCTGACTGTCACACATCCCTTCTCTCCCCCTTTCCCACTCCACCAGGCCCTGCCTGACTGCCACACATCCCTTCTCTCCCCCTTCCCCACTCCACCACGCCCTGCCTGACTGTCACACATCCCTTCTCTCCCCCTTTCCCACTCCACCACGCCCTGCCTGACTGTCACACATCCCTTCTCTCCCCCTTCCCCACTCCACCACGCCCTGCCTGACTGTCACACATCCCTTCTCTCCCCCTTTCCCACTCCACCACGCCCTGCCTGACTGCCACACATCCCTTCTCTCCCCCTTCCCCACTCCACCACGCCCTGCCTGACTGTCACACATCCCTTCTCTCCCCCTTCCCCACTCCACCACGCCCTGCCTGACTGCCACACATCCCTTCTCTCCCCCTTCCCCACTCCACCACGCCCTGCCTGACTGTCACACATCCCTTCTCTCCCCCTTCCCCACTCCACCACGCCCTGCCTGACTGTCACACATCCCTTCTCTCCCCCTTTCCAACTCCACCACGCCCTGCCTGACTGCCACACATCCCTTCTCTCCCCCTTCCCCACTCCACCACGCCCTGCCTGACTGCCACACATCCCTTCTCTCCCCCTTCCCCACTCCACCACGCCCTGCCTGACTGTCACACATCCCTTCTCTTCCCCTTCCCCACTCCACCACGCCCTGCCTGACTGTCACACATCCCT
Organism: Arenicola marina; assembly: GCA_964019135.1. Classification (NCBI taxonomy): domain Eukaryota; kingdom Metazoa; phylum Annelida; class Polychaeta; family Arenicolidae; genus Arenicola; species Arenicola marina. The sequence continues at coordinate 9,172,381 of OZ025261.1, read as the reverse complement.
TCTCTTCCCCTTCCCCACTCCACCACGCCCTGCCTGACTGCGACACATCCTTTCTCTCCCCCTTCCCCACTCCACCACGCCCTGCCTGACTGCCACACATCCCTTCTCTCCCCCTTCCCCACTCCACCACGCCCTGCCTGACTGTCACACATCCCTTCTCTTCCCCTTCCCCACTCCACCACGCCCTGCCTGACTGTCACACATCCCTTCTCTTCCCCTTCCCCACTCCACCACGCCCTGCCTGGCTGTCACACATCCCTTCTCTCCCCCTTCCCCACTCCACCACGTCCTGCCTGGCTGTCACACATCCCTTCTCTCCCCCTTCCCCACTCCACCACGCCCTGCCTGACTGCCACACATCCCTTCTCTCCCCCTTTCCCACTCCACCACGCCCTGCCTGACTGCCACACATCCCTTCTCTCCCCCTTCCCCACTCCACCACGCCCTGCCTGACTGTCACACATCCCTTCTCTTCCCCTTCCCCACTCCACCACGCCCTGCCTGACTGTCACACATCCCTTCTCTTCCCCTTCCCCACTCCACCACGCCCTGCCTGACTGTCACACATCCCTTCTCTCCCCCTTTCCCACTCCACCAGGCCCTGCCTGACTGCCACACATCCCTTCTCTCCCCCTTCCCCACTCCACCACGCCCTGCCTGACTGTCACACATCCCTTCTCTCCCCCTTCCCCACTCCACCACGCCCTGCCTGACTGTCACACATCCCTTCTCTCCCCCTTTCCCACTCCACCAGGCCCTGCCTGACTGCCACACATCCCTTCTCTCCCCCTTCCCCACTCCACCACGCCCTGCCTGACTGTCACACATCCCTTCTCTCCCCCTTCCCCACTCCACCACGCCCTGCCTGACTGTCACACATCCCTTCTCTCCCCCTTTCCCACTCCACCAGGCCCTGCCTGACTGCCACACATCCCTTCTCTCCCCCTTTCCCACTCCACCACGCCCTGCCTGACTGCCACACATCCCTTCTCTCCCCCTTCCCCACTCCACCACGCCCTGCCTGACTGTCACACATCCCTTCTCTTCCCCTTCCCCACTCCACCACGCCCTGCCTGACTGTCACACATCCCTTCTCTCCCCCTTCCCCACTCCACCACGCCCTGCCTGACTGTCACACATCCCTTCTCTCCCCCTTTCCCACTCCACCAGGCCCTGCCTGACTGCCACACATCCCTTCTCTCCCCCTTCCCCACTCCACCACGCCCTGCCTGACTGTCACACATCCCTTCTCTCCCCCTTTCCCACTCCACCAGGCCCTGCCTGACTGCCACACATCCCTTCTCTCCCCCTTCCCCACTCCACCACGCCCTGCCTGACTGTCACACATCCCTTCTCTCCCCCTTTCCCACTCCACCAGGCCCTGCCTGACTGCCACACATCCCTTCTCTCCCCCTTCCCCACTCCACCACGCCCTGCCTGACTGCCACACATCCCTTCTCTCCCCCTTCCCCACTCCACCACGCCCTGCCTGACTGTCACACATCCCTTCTCTCCCCCTTTCCCACTCCACCAGGCCCTGCCTGACTGCCACACATCCCTTCTCTCCCCCTTCCCCACTCCACCACGCCCTGCCTGACTGTCACACATCCCTTCTCTCCCCCTTTCCCACTCCACCACGCCCTGCCTGACTGCCACACATTCCTTCTCTCCCCCTTCCCCACTCCACCACGCCCTGCCTGACTGTCACACATCCCTTCTCTCCCCCTTTCCCACTCCACCACGCCCTGCCTGACTGCCACACATCCCCTCTCTCCCCCTTCCCCACTCCACCACGCCCTGCCTGACTGTCACACATCCCTTCTCTCCCCCTTTCCCACTCCACCAGGCCCTGCCTGACTGCCACACATCCCTTCTCTCCCCCTTCCCCACTCCACCACGCCCTGCCTGACTGTCACACATCCCTTCTCTCCCCCTTTCCCACTCCACCACGCCCTGCCTGACTGCCACACATCCCTTCTCTCCCCCTTCCCCACTCCACCACGCCCTGCCTGACTGTCACACATCCCTTCTCTTCCCCTTCCCCACTCCACCACGCCCTGCCTGGCTGTCACACATCCCTTCTCTCCCCCTTCCCCACTCCACCACGTCCTGCCTGACTGCCACACATCCCTTCTCTCCCCCTTTCCCACTCCACCACGCCCTGCCTGACTGCCACACATCCCTTCTCTCCCCCTGCCCCACTCCACCACGCCCTGCCTGACTGTCACACATCCCTTCTCTTCCCCTTCCCCACTCCACCACGCCCTGCCTGGCTGTACATCCCTTCTCTCCCCCTTCCCCACTCCACCACGTCCTGCCTGACTGCCACACATCCCTTCTCTCCCCCTTCCCCACTCCACCACGCCCTGCCTGACTGTCACACATCCCTTCTCTCCCCCTTTCCCACTCCACCACGCCCTGCCTGACTGCCACACATCCCTTCTCTCCCCCTTCCCCACTCCACCACGCCCTGCCTGACTGTCACACATCCCTTCTCTTCCCCTTCCCCACTCCACCACGCCCTGCCTGGCTGTCACACATCCCTTCTCTCCCCCTTCCCCACTCCACCACGTCCTGCCTGGCTGTCACACATCCCTTCTCTCCCCCTTTCCCACTCCACCACGCCCTGCCTGACTGCCACACATCCCTTCTCTCCCCCTTCCCCACTCCACCACGCCCTGCCTGACTGTCACACATCCCTTCTCTTCCCCTTCCCCACTCCACCACGCCCTGCCTGGCTGTCACACATCCCTTCTCTCCTCCTTCCCCACTCCACCGTGCCCTGCCTGGCTGTCACACATCCCTTCTCTTCCCCTTCCCCACTCCGCCACGCCGTGCCTGGCTGTCACACATCCCTTCTCTCCCCCTTCCCCACTCCACCACGCCCTGCCTGGCTGTAACACATCTCCTTTCTCCCCCTTCTCCACTCCACCACGCCCTGCCTGGCTGTCACACATCCCCTCTCTCCCCTTCCCCACTCCACCACGCCCTGCCTAGCTGTCACACATCCCGTTCCCCAGCCTTCTCCGCTCAACCGCGCCCTGCCTTGCTGTAACACATCCCTGCTCTCCCCCTTCCCCACTCCACCACGCCCTGCCTGACTGTCACACATCCCGTTCCCCAGCCTTCTCCGCTCAACCGCGCCCTGCCTTGCTGTAACACATCCCTGCTCTCCCCCTTCCCCACTCCACCACGCCCTGCCTGGCTGTCACACATCCCTTCTCTCCTCCTTCCCCACTCCACCGCGCCCTGCCTAGCTGTCACACATCCCTGCTCTCCCCCTTCCCCACTCCACCACGCCCTGCCTAGCTGTCACACATCCCTGCTCTCCCCCTTCCCCACACCACCATCGGAGCGGACTCAGTTTAAATCTATGACTATGGAACTAAGGAAGAGTATACTGGGGTGGCCTACTCAGGCTACTGGTCCTGCCTCTCCTAGCCCCAAGCTTCCACATGTTCCATTGAAGTTACATGTGGAGCTGACCGTTGCAACAGCTGTACCAAAATAAACATAAACAGGAAATGTTACCTTTGACCACAAGCAGTGTCAACGGCCACCGCCAAAGAAAAAGTGGCGCTCCGGACGCTTCTATTATCTCATATAATTTAGCGCTTGGGCCCCCTGTCGGTGGCACCGGTAAACAACTTGTGTACACACGTTTATGACGTTTCAAATCAGCACAAGTTTTCATTTTTATGGCGGGCAATTCATGAATTTGAAATGTTTTGCTCATTGGCAGATAATTGGTGAGCGATATGGTAGGTGTTTATTGTTATGAACCTTAAGGCCTTAGGTTTGTGTTCTTAAACGCAAATTTGGCATTCAAAAACAGCGAAACAACTCCACATGCAACTTTAAGATTAAAGAAGGGAAAAAATCTATTTTTTGGTGGCTGGCAAGTGAGGGTTTTAGTCAAGGTGGTCAAATAGGTTTTGTGAACAGCGCCCAAGGCCTATGATTTCAGACGTTAGTGTCGATCCTTCAGACTGTCACGATATTAACGTCTGATTTTCAGGCTATGCCTCTCCTGGACTAGTCCCATATGAGACAGTTGTTGCTACACACAACAGTCCCATGTCCGCATGTAGAAAATGAGGGTGTAAGATTTGTTTTTGTGGGTGACTAAGCGTTGTTAACTGTACGCTCCATCAAACCCTTGTCATTTTGTACTCTGATACCTTAACTTCATGTTTATCACAAAACCCACATGCATATGAACTAACAAAGTATCGCATTACTATCAAGTCGGTTGAAATGAGACTTTCTTGTTATTTATCGCGCCATTCCGTATTTGGTCATTCTTCAACCGGCTTTCGCCAGGTGGCGTTTCGGTTATTGCGTGTCAATGGCTGGGTGTATGAAGCGCCGCCAAGCGCATGGTGCGGTTTTAACGACATGCACGCATGCGCAGTTTCTCCACTGGGTGGGCAAGCTGGCGAACAGAACTGAGTTGTCCACTGCTTCGAAAAAATCAACAGACGATATCGTCGTAATCACAGAGACTTCAACCAAAATTAACAAGATAAGTTGTAAGATGTATACTTTTAGAAACTATTGCCATACCCCAAAAAGTTCTCGCCATCAGCACCGCTTCTCGCCACGCGTGTTTGTAAAATGCCGTACAGGATTTGATAGACTGGACATGTGGCGTTGTACCAACATTGTGGTAACAACGTCATATGGGGCTACTCCTGTGGCCTATTTCACGTACATAGTTTAGCCGGCTACGGGGCTTAGTCGACTAAAATCGCCTATCTTTTACATGGTAACTTTAGTCGACTAAGCCCCGTAGCCGGCTAAACTGCGTTCGTGAAATCCGCCACTGGACTTGGCGCAAGTGCCCCCAGACAAGCCTGCTTTCAGCAGGCTTGTCTGGGGGCACTTGCGCCAACTCCTGGACATGCACCCACTGTCACTGACACTGTCACTCATATTGTCACAGTGTGGCCTGCGGTCGAGGTCTGAGAGTGAAACTGAGGATTGCCAGATTGAATCTGACTCTCTGAGACTGAGGCCGAGACTTGCGAGGCACCACGGCGGCACGGGTGCAGCCGTTGAGGCGTTGTTGACATCGTCATACTCAGACATAGGCATAGCCATAGGGTGTTTCCATGCACATTTTGACATTATTATTTAGGCTCAAACTTAACAACGTCGTTCTACCACTTTAGTATTGTTGCTTGGTGGAAACAGCTGCAATTGTAACATATTTATTATACTTATCACTGCTTACGATTCAAATCAGTTCGTTTCGCGGCACACGAATCTCGTTTCAACGCGCGCAACGGTCAGTCATGAGCTGGTTCCGCTACTTCAACTGCCTTACTTCGAGTAGTTTGTGTCCAGGAACCAGGCTATGGGGCTTTGCACACGGCTCTCTTGTTGCGCGGCCACTTCGTATTTTTTTACAAAGCCTCTACTCGGGTTAGGATTGGGGAGGGAGGGCAGGGGGGGGGGGGTCGTGTTCCCAAATCACGAAGAATAAATTTCTTTATTTCCAGGTCACGATGAATTGAAAAGAAAACTCTTCGCATGCAATGGAAGTGCGGATACATGATACAAAATTGACGTCTTCCCGATTCACGGTTATTTAATATTAAAATTGCCAGTTCACGATTAATGAAAATCCTTGATCACGGCTGTCGGCTAATACCCCATTCCCCCCAGGATTACGGTTGTACGCTTTCAATTGTATCCCCAGTCCTTGGCTGTATGACAGGCAAACATTTGACAGAAAATCTGAAAAGAATTGTTGCCCGACTTTCAGCGACAAAACTGGGGCTATGTCGATTGTTACTTATAATTAATGATCTCTATAGGGGTATTTTAGAAATGTCAGGTATCCTTGGGGCACCCGCGCCATGCAGGGACTCCCTCGATCCCTACCAGGTTTGCAGGAGCTGCCAACAGAGCGTTCTCTGAATCTTAAAGAGGATGACATTGCGGTATAGACGTAAGGCACGTAAGTTTGGTATCATTAAAATTGTCAGGTCTTGCTTACTGGAGTCCAGGGGCGGTTCTAGGATTTTTGAAAGGGGGGGGGGGGGGTGGGGGGGTGAGGTGGAGGTTGCGACCGGGGTGAGGGGGGCTCTCTAAAAAAACTTGAAACCGATTTTCTACAACCGGGGGTAGGGGGGGGGGAGGATTTTGATTTCAACAGTCCTTAACATCTCCATAAACACCCCCCCCTCCCCTCCCCCTTGGATCAGCCTCAGCATTGCATCTGCTTCGATTACTACAATATTTATCGCCTCTGTTCTCCATTGGAATCTCTACAAATAATGCTAAAAACAAAATATAATCGAAGCTACTTTCTTGCCTTACTGTTGGAATCCCGGGCTATTTCTTGTCAAAGCGATGGGTTTTGCGGTGTTGTAGTGCCTCACATATGCTTGCGGGATAGGCATAACAAATCAGCAAAATTCAGCAAAATAGAAGCGACAATTTTGGCATAATCTTAGTCTGAAACTTTGGGGGGTAAGAATAGTCTAATATCTAATTTTACTAGCTTCTACCGGAACAACCAATCGTTTCTCTATTTATAATTTGACAGCCTTGGACCGAATGAATTATTGAACATGTTGAAGGCATAGATAGATGTACTTCACACATTGTTCTTCCGCATTTACAAACATTCGATTGTCGCTACTTTGCGTCAGTGTTTGACTTGCATCGGTGGATGACTTCGCATGTAAATTCGTCAGGCCACTGTCTTTGTTATGACCGAGGTCTGTTTCTGACTTGTCGCGCACGTGGCTATTCGCCACCTGATTGGCTTAAATGCGTGTGACGTCATCGGATGATTGACAGCTTGGATCGGTCTATTGATCATACCGATTAACATGTTGATTTATCACTGCAAACTTTAAAATGCCCCTGACCGGTTTTTCTCTTTTAACCTGCATTCGCTCCCCATTTCACATTTATTTGATTAATACGCACACACACAGCTTTTGTAACTTTCCTTGTGACGTCATCAAAGAGTGTAATATAGCGTTATATTACACTCTTTGTCGTCATTTCGAGTTTTGAGACCGTAGCAAAGGCCCGCAGACTTCGATCTTTGCTTCTGTGGTCAAATTTCACATGTTAAAAGCAAGATTTTATGCATGCAACCAAAATTGTGGAGGACAGACATATACTCCGGCGTGGCATACGAAAGTGCCCCCACCCCCCTCCCCCCCTGCCATGCGAAGTTAATTATTATCTTTATTCGTATCGACCATTAAAGAAAACGATACACAATGGTTCCTCGTGTATAAAACAAATTGATATTTAGCCAAAAAGGATTTGTATAGGCGACGCCTGCTTTCCGATTGCGTAAATAAAAGGATGTTTAAACTAAATTGATATTTAGACCCTATAGATTTCCGCTCCATGTGTCCGAACCGTGAATACAGATCGAGGGACATCTCTGTATGGAGGCCGATTCAGCAACGTCAGCATGATCAAGCAAAATGAAGTGAGCATTCGTGAAGCACTGCCTAGCAATGGTTGCCATTGGATGCAATTGAAACAATGCAGACACTAGACACATGACAGACACATCGCCCCTATTTTAGCCTATTTTTAGGCAAATATTTGTGGACTGGTATATATACGTGGCTATTATGTTTCACCATGTGCAATATTGGATAATTAATACAGAAAGAAATGATCAACAAACAAAGGAAGATATAAAGACTAATTCCATTTAGTTTTGTGAAGGTAGAGTCTAGCAATTTCTGACCGTTTGCTCATTTTTTAACAAATATGGGCCAAAACAATAAATTTTGACTTTAATGACGTCATTAATTGCAGTCCTTTTTTTTGGCCATAAAGTAAAATATTTAGGCTTGCTAATTATTACAAATCTACCAACAGCCGTAGTCTCGCAGCATAAGGATAATAATGCGATTTCATTGGACAAAATTTGTTGCACTTGCTTGGTATTCCACCAATCAAGGTTTGTGTACGGAGTTACGCCCGTCTATTCATGATGGCGGACCAAACTTGGAAGGAACGGGATCCGACTTGTAATCCTGTTGATCCACTTTTGGGAAAGGTATTGTGCTCCCCGAATCAAATCGCTGCCTACCTTTCTTGAACTTCAAAGTCCTAGACTGGCTCAAGTAAGCTTAGCTTTTTATTCTGTCAAAATCAAAGAAAACAGCAACGGTAGCAAGCGCCTTGGCTTGCACAGGCTCAGCAACTGTCTCCTGCCGATATCAGTCGGATCGGTCGCGGCACGTACCGGTGTAACATGCGAATGTGTCCCCCCATGCGCAGCTGCCCCCCCCCCCCCCTTATATAAAATACATGATATTGAGGGGGGAAAATTCCGCATGCCACACTGGTCGCCGTTCAAAACAGCCAACGGAAAAATGGGTCGAAGGTGGCAGACGAACAGACGAATGCTTAGCCTCGGGAGACCCACTCTGTTCCGCCGTTGGGTCTCGGTTCCAGCCTGGGTTTCGCACGGGGACTTTTAAACAGAATAGGCGCATTTGGAAATTCTGAATCATCTGGAGGCACACTGGGGTTAAATATCACATTTTTGTATAGAGCAATCTTTTAGCTATCGAATTCTTCCAAACAATCAAAAAGATTGATCACCTGTATGTGTGTTTGCAAGACGTTTTACGGACCACCAGGCACCAACATCCTAAACAGGGCGCCATATCTGTTTTGGCGCATGCTGGTACCTGGTGAATGCAACTTGGTTCCCAGCCTACGACTCTTCGCTCGATGGCGCTGTCAGACTGGAACTTTGCAGTTAAGGACAATAGCAGCGCCCTCTCTCACAGAGAATTTAAAGCTTGGAACCAGGCTGCATTCACAGGCACCAGCATGCGCCAAAAACAAGTATGGCGCCTGGTTCGGACGTTGGTGCTTCGTAAATCATTTTGCGGACACAGATACAGATGATTAATCTTTTTGATTATTTGGAAGAATTTGATAGGTAAAAGATTAATCTATGCAAAAATATGATATTTAGCCCCAGTGTTCCTCCAGATAAGTCAGAACTTCCAAATGCGCCTATTCTGTTTAAGAGTCCCTGTGCAAAACCCAGGCTGGAACCGAGACCCAACGGCGGAACAGAGTGGGTCTCCCGAGGCTAACGAATGCTATGCAGAATGAGAATGGCTGAACGGCCTAACTGCTGAGTCGCTTGTCTAACCACCCCCTACCATAGGTGGAAGGGGGGAAGGGTTGGTCGAGCTGTGAGGGAATTAGTCTATACCTCAGTGATTGGGCTGTCTGTTATTGCTGTTTGCAGTATCTCGTGATAGTGCTACCCCCAGTTTTACTACTACTACAAAACCACTAATGCCACTGCTACTAATACTATATATATATATATATTACTTCAAATTCGTATCTGGAGCTAGGTCTTGGAGAGGGCTGACGATGGGGCAGTCGTCTGGGCAGATCATGCGCTCAGGTGGATACTATCAACTGCTAAACAAGACTTCTCAGCAAATAAATTAACGTCATGACAACGTCAACACAATGTTATTATTTGTTGCGATAACGTTTAAACCACTTGAAACCCCCTCACCCAGCTGCCACCTAATCGTTGAGGCACAGACTAATCCGACCTCCCGACTGGACCACTCCCCACCACCCCATCCCCTTTCTCGCCCACCTCCCTTAAATCCTTTGGCCGTTATGCCATTAGCCATTATAAGCATACACCTGGCAGACAATAGCAATATAGTCTCTTTCTGTTTCTCTGCAGTCTTGGATTTGTCTGGGTCAGCAGATTGTTGTTCTGGGTCAGCAGTAAGTTGATCTGGGTCATAGCAGCAGGGGTGGGTGGGGTTACTGCAGCGGGTTTGTCGGGGCCACGGCAGCGGATTGGCTGTTGAAAAGGTATGTATTGCATGTCCCTAGCATTTAGGGCAACTCTATATACATCCTGGATGATACATATGTAGCATATACAGTGTTACAAACGAAATCTCACCTATCTCAACATTTGATGAAAATTAAGACCCACAAATTGCACAAAACAAGGCTTGAAGGCATGGAACGACCATCTCAACACTTCACAAGAAATAAGACCCAAAATTGTGCAAAACCTGACTAATCTGCCCTAGTATTGGCATGTTCCAAATTTATTGGTTTCAACTTTAGCCCAGACAGTTTGATTGGTTAGCGCATATCTCACCTGATCAATACTTCCCACCGCACCACCCCAGGTTGCCATCCCACACCATCCCCTCCCTCCTACTTCTCTCCTATTGGCTATTTGCAAAAGGCAGCTGGTTCGGGCCACCAGCAGTCCATATGTACACCGATCAATCTTCTCAGTCTCAGTACTTGCACTGCACTACAGCTGCTCATACATGCCGGTACCCAACGCAAGAGAAAGGCATGAAGTACAACCCACATAACTTGATCAATCGCATATGGTTGGCTTGGAGAATAGATTGTTTAATTTGACTCATAGTTGATAGGCGTGATCGTGTGTATATAACTGTTATTCACACCTTGTCTGTGTAAAAATTCTGTATAAGTGGAACTGACTAAGTAATTTATTTCACAAACAATGGCTGTGTTTTGGCACTGTTTGTTATTTTAGTTATTTTGCTTCTCAACTTTATATGGTATCCTTTAGAAGTCCTGAAATGAGGTACAGGGATTAAGCTGTACTTTGAGAGATATTATCCAGAATGTAGAGTTGTGTAAAAGGACACAAGAATTAAAGCCTTGAGTGTTTTTTTCCATTGTTACAGCAAGATGAATACAAGCCTTACCCGGTACAACCCCCACTGCCACCTGGTACTACGATGGGTGGTCCTTTAGGGGGACAAGGGGGTGGTGTAGGCATGGTCCATGCCCCACCTCAGACACAAGCACCCACCACTGTGGAGGACTATAAAAGCTGGGACATTGTTAAAGCCACACAGTATGGAATCTATGATCGAGTCAGTGAGATCATTGAAGGTGGTTATGATGTCAACCAACCTGATGCTGAGAATGTGTCGCTGCTTCACTGGGCAGCTATTAACAATCGTGGTGACGTTGTCAAGTAAGTATCACAAAGGAAAATAGATGCTATTGGCGACCTTGAATAAAATATACCAATGGCAGTTTCATTTTCCCATCAGCAATAAAATTTAACATAACTTAGGTAATTTGTATTTCTGGAAGTGTATGCTTAAATTCTTTTTATAAATCTGTTTTGAAAATAATATTCAAATATTATCTTTGCTAACCTTTGCCAAGTATCCTTTGATTTGCATTCCTTAGACTCTTGTCACGGAGTTAACATTCTGTTTTGTTTTAGATACTTCATGTCAAAAGGCGCTATCGTGGACAAATGTGGTGGTGATCTGAACTCTACACCCTTACACTGGGCAACCCGGTGAGTGTAACTCAATATCTAAGCACACTTTTATTTTTACTTAAGCACCGATATTTATCTTACTGACCCAAGTCCAAGGCCATGGACACACAGAGCTGTTGAATGTTAGTGTGGTACATGTAAGTTTAATGCTTCTTAAATCTTAGTGCAATGTACATTTTTATATTGTCCCTTTTCAGACAAGGTCACATGTCAATGGTAGTTCTGCTGATGTCATATGGGGCAGATCCGTCGCTGCGGGATGGCGAAGGTAAAATTATAGATATCTTACTACTTCCTATTACATGTACTTCCTAAGTGTTTATAAACTTTCTATAGTGATAAATTTCATAAACTTTATTTTTCCTAAGCAGAAACCCCAAAGGACAAAAATGTCTTTAGAAAGATGGTACAGATGTTTATTCACATTTAAATGTTTGACTACAGTTCTGTATCTTCCATTAAACTAGTTTCACAGTGAAATGTTGGACAACTCATCTCTGGATGATTGTGACAGCCTTGACATTCCATATTGCCCATTATCAGTTATTAATAAAGATTATTATCTGTTCTATTTCTGATGCCCAGGTTGCAGCTGCATACACCTCGCCTCCCAGTTCGGTCACACTAGTATTGTAGCCTATCTGATCGCCAAGGGACAGGATGTGGACATGCAAGATAGGAATGGAATGACTGCTCTCATGTGGGCCGCATATCGCGTCTTCGGGTAGGACTTCTCTTTTGCAATTCACTCAACGTGCCGAACGATTTCTGTCTTGAGTTTGTCATGTTAAATTGATACTACTGCTGACTGTCATGCTATAACAATGTACACATTGCCAATATTGGTAATATTTTCTCTGTTATTTAATTTCACAGCAATTTGCGGATTGAACAAAATTTGCTTGTAAAGTTAGACAAGTTATACCCAAATTACATCATATCCTGTAGCCATCACACTATATAGAGTAAAAGTTGGTTTTCATGTCTTAAGGTGTCCGCCTTCGTCATATTGGTTTGCATCGTCTTTTCTTAGCATTATCTTTATTGTTACGATGTTAATTTATTACTTGGCATGATGTGAAAATACTTCCCTTTCAGACCGGACCCCACACGATTATTACTGACATTTCACGCTAGTCTGAATTTGCGGGACAAATTCCATGGTAACACGGCGCTCCACTGGGCCGCCTTCTCAGGAAACCACGTGGCCACAAAACTATTAATGGACCGGAACGCCACCCTTGACTTGAAGAATGAAAAGGTAAGTTTTGCCGCGCTTTTCTATTCGGATTTCTGGCCCTGTTGTAATGACGGAAGTACCCGCATTGTAGGCTTTATAGAAAATGTAATCTTTAATTTTTTGCAAATATTGTTAGAAATCACCTCAGCGCACATGTACATTAGTCGTTGTTTACAGTCACTGTCTTATGTATCATTCTATATTCTAAAGAGAAATTAAAGACGGTTCTTTCTTGGGATAGGGGGAGACACCGCTTGACATGGCCCAGCAGAGGAAAGGAACCTGGATCGTCCACAAGATACAAGAGCAGTACGCCGCCAAAGGCATTAACAAGACCGCCGGAAAGTGGATGCAGTTGAAAAGTAGCAAGGTTTGTGACTATCTCGTTGACAGCCATGTCATGTTTGTTCACTGAGACGCTTACGCCTTTGAATAATTTCACATGAGGATCGCTGGTTGATTTAGGTTGGCGATTTAACAGCCGATCAAGCCATCAATGTCATCTGAACCACGCAGTGTCTGTAGTTATCAAAAGTGGTATTTGTACCATGTGGCGTCACATATTCTGCGTCACCCTGCCGTCATTTTATTATTGCAATATGGGGCGTACCATGCTTCAGAAGACAGTGGGCCACCCCAATGGTCTGGTGATTCTCGCGCCCATCTCTGGCGGCTCAGCTCTACCAGGCCAGCCGGGGCCTCCCTGGTGTAGTGGTTAGCGCACTAGACCGCAGATCAATAGGTCCTGAGTTCGAATCCGGGCTCGGGCACCTAATCTGGGGCATGTTTCATTCCTTCATCCTTCATCGTCCCGGGAGGTTCCTTGGCCCAATTTAGCCTGTATGTGCACAAAAGTGGCCTAAAACACCAACATTCCATTCCTACCAGGCCAGCCATCGTGCCGGAGTTCGGGGGTTCGTACCCCAATGTGGGAATATTTTTCTTCGTGAGAGGATAAATATCTAATCTCCTCTCGTTAAGCCCCAAGTGGAATCAAATCAGATAATGGACATATTTAAAGGAAGTATTGGGTGTGTAACACATATATATTGTTTCAGGAGTTTCGCCGGAAAGCCACTTGGGGCTTCATGTTCTTCGTCCTGTTCGCCGTGGGGTTCGCCTTTCACGCGCCCGTACCCTGGTGGGGCCGGCTACTCCTTCTGGGGGCCATTTACCAGATATACAGCTTCTTCAACAAGTCAGTACAGTAACAATATCTCTCTCTGTATCTACATGTATGTCTGCGTCTTGTTTTTTTTTGCAGTTACTGAAGACTTGATCTAACATATTAGTCTTAGTGTATGTTATTATACAGCGCAATGTCTGCATAATTAATATGCTTGATAAAGAGTTGTGTGGATAGTACCTGTGGACTTACAGATTAACGCCTGTTATATAATATGTTTAATATGACGAATTATGTACGTAGATTGTTATTGTATTCCGTATATTACTGTCTTCTATTAGTTCTCTTCCATTGTTGCAGGCATCTATTTGACGCGACCTTCATGACCGTGGCGCCCGTGGCTCTCTACCTGTCCACCAAGCTCTGGATGTACGTCACCTGGTTTGTCTTCTATTGGCCGTGTATCCTTTTCGCCCCGTGGAGAACGCTGCCAGTCTGTGACCTGGCGTGACCTCTGACCGTGCCATGGACACGCGGGCTCTGCACCCGGCAGGCCGCGTAACCCAAGTACATTGTAGCGTTCCACCAGCGTCCCTGTGGTCACTTGACTTACGGATGACCCCAGATGATAAGCTGTTGAGTTAAGGGAATTCTGCCTTGCCTCTCCAGCTCTGAGGGTTGGCCGGTCACTTGTATTTGGTAAATATACTTACGCGTATATAACATCAAGTTTATTCTTTAAAAGTGACTGATAAGTTCAAGGCGGGCTATTTTGTTCTTTTCATGTTGTAACGTACCATGTCACTATAATAAATAAACAATCTATCTATCTATCTATATGTAGCATGTAATGTAATGTTTAGGTTGGTTATATTATGTGTGAAACGAATTAACATATTAATGGATCTTAATATTAAGGAAACTTATTAAATTGAAAATTGGGAATGCCTTGTAAATGTTTAGTTCATAGCTTGATGTTTTTTTTTGTATACTTCTACATATTATTGCACAATCGCGTTGAATTACGGAATGCCTCCTTGACGGTCGTAATACAGATGTTAACAGCTGGCAGATCCAGCTACCTTTCTTAATCAACACCGCCCTACTCTCGTGGAACTTCTGGAAAGCCTGGAAGAGCGACCCGGGGGTCATCAAGAGCTCCACAGAGGAAAAAATCAAGGTTTGTAAACTGTGCTGTACACACGTGTATGTTTTGCTCTTATTGCGTCGCACGTGAGGTACGATTTCGGGGTCATCGAAAGCAAGCTTTTAGACTGTACGCAACGAAATCAAGCTTTTAGATTGTACGCAACGAAATCAAGTTTTTAGACTGTATACGCAACGAAATCAAGCATTTAGACTTTGTGTACGCAGACGTTTTACCCTTTTGTTTTTGCGTTTGACTTTGTTTGGTATATTTAGATTCTGCACGTGACGAAGTATGTATGAAATATATATGAAATATTATTTTCATAAATACAGACACTCTTCCCTACCTTCTCCCATTGAAGCGATATGACCAGAATTTGTTAAAGGGAACCGCCAGCCTAGCCTCTAACGCTGCTTTACCGATTCATATAATACCCAATTATCTATCCTCCAAATTACAGAATTTTTCATTCTATCTATAGCTTACAATACAATTTAGAAGTGACCGCCGGGCACGATTTCGCCTTCACATATTTCACCCTTCATATATGTTAGGCATAATCTAGAACTATAGCACGGAGGACTGCCTTATTTTGATGGTGGAAAAACACTTCCCGTCGTTGTGTTGCTAGGTCATCCTGGAGCTTGGCGAGTCGCAGACGCTGGACTTCAGTCAGTTTTGTGCCACCTGCATCATACACCGTCCCCTCAGGTCAAAGCATTGCTCGGTGTGCAACCGATGTGTGGCCAAGTTTGACCACCACTGTCCCTGGATCGACAACTGCGTAGGTGAGTATCGCTTTTACTTATTTTATTGTACATGATTTTTCTTAAAAATTCGTCCGACACAAAAATCATAATAATATCGGGTGCGGAGTTTTGTTCTTGAATTGGTTCTTAGCATATTATACGTAACGTTTGACACTTATTTTGTGCTGATATTTTAATGAAAACACGAAGGTTCAGTGCTACAGACGCTTCTTGTCTTTAGACCTGATATACTGTATAGTCTGTATACTTTATGCGAGTGATTACCATGGCATGATTTATTATTAATTTGACTTCCAACCTTTTAGCATTTACATCGAATAAAATACTGATGTGACTTGCCTCCTCGGACGACTGTTGCTTAAACCACATCACCGCCATCCTGTGACGCCGCACGTATCTCCATCTAACCGAGCTCAACCACAGTAGTTGGCCTTGGTTTTGTTGTCTAAGTTTCATACGGCGGGTATACATGTTAAAACAACTTGTCGGCGTTTAGAATCAAACTTAACTATGCGCAGCCAGAGTGTTACATTTGTCGCTTTATTACGTTTTTGTTATTTCCAGGGGCACGGAACCACAAGTACTTTGTAGGATACTTGTTCTTCCTGCTAGGAATGATAATCTGGTGTCTATACGGGTCCTATGCTTGTGAGTATATCAGCTGAAGCTACAACTTATATGCCGTATTGTTGAGGCGCATGATTATTTATGACGTTTTTTTCCTTTTTCTACAGAAATAAATGAATGTAATGGGTATGAGACGGACTGTATAACAATAATGAGCTTGTATAGATTACACCCAAAAAATGTGAATACACAGAATATGCAGTGGCGCCTTACAACGGCATTATCAGAACTACTATTTGTGAAGTGACATATTCCATCAATCTATGAATATGGAAAAAATACGTTCGAGTGGTAACCTATGAAATGAAAAAAAAAAAATGCGTATATGATGAACTGGTTGATTTCTTTTAAGTATTTATTAAATATTGGCGATGGATTCTCCTTCCCAGTCTTTTCGAACACGTGTGAGACGAACATGGAGTTGGAGGGTTTCCTGAACACGGTCTTCAAGGTGGCTGCCTGTCACCCCTGGGTGGCCTGGATCACTGTCAACGCCATGTTCCACCTGACGTGGGTGGGCACGCTCCTCACGTGCCAGCTCTACCAGGTACCAGCCCCTCACCCCGCCGCACCACCTGCCATACAAAGACTGCCGCCCTGATAGATCAGTGGGTTAGAGCGCTGGCATTCAGCGCTCTGGCCGCCTGAGAGCCTTACGGCACGTGGATCGGTGGTTCGATCTCATGCCTGTGTAATCGCAGGATAAGCATCCCATGTCCTTCTTCGCAAAAGAGTATGGGGTTACCCCCGGCGACATGGCTCCGAGTTTAATAAACCCACAGACTTATGTCGGTTTAGGGTGTTGTTTTTCATCCTGCTCGACACACTGTCGCATGTTAGAATAATCGTTTATTTCACTTAATTCTTTATTACATATTTACTCGATTGAACGAATAAAATGTTCAATATTGGAATTTTGCATTTATCATTAAATTTTTGTTATTGCAAAAATCTTTATAACAGCGCTGTTTGGCATACCTTAATCATTTGATTTAATAATAATATGTGTCACAAAGCTCTGAATCGGTAATCGGAAAATAATATTTACCAATTTATGTTCCTTCCAGATTATAGTTCTGGCGGCAACAACGAATGAAAGGATTAACTTCGGCAGATACAAACACTTCCACACGGCCAAGAAAGGAGTTTACAGAAGTCCATTTCAGTCAGTGTTTTCTTGTTCTTGTCTTAGTGTTTTCTGTCAACCATAATTCATTGTACATCGAAAGGTGAATACGCCAGTGGCTTCAGGCTTCTACTACCCAAATTATTTTATTGGTGACAAAGAATTGTAATAGCGAGTTCCAGAGCCTCCCTAGCTCAGTTGGTAAGCAGGCTGAGCTGCAGCCGTGGGTACAAACTCTGGCGTCTGCGTCTGGGGCACATTTCATCCACCCACATTCCATTGTCCCGAGCGCCCAAGTTAGCCGTCATGTATCCAAAGCGGCCTAAAACCGACATTTCAATAGCGAGTTTATGAAGCCCCCGTTCTTATCAGCGCTTTTTTATTATATCAGACGATGTCGTTAATGTTGAGTGTTCATAAAGTGGTCGATAATTGACACTCTTTGTGTGTGTTTTTTTTGCAGTCGCGGTTACCTTCACAACTTGGTGGACCTACTTGGCGCCAGGTGCTGCTTCCTGCTGCGTCCCAGCAAGAAGGACTGGATGACCGCGTATGACCTTGACACCAGCGCCACGTCATCGCTGGCCACCAAACCGCCCTCGTCCAGCTTCTCCGTGCCACGTGACAACTACCAATTCGTCTAGTCCTCGACCAGTCCCCAGGGTCACTCACCAGATATGGCTCGCCTTGTGTTGAGTTAGTACGGGAGTGCCACACAGCTCCGTCAACATTATCCTTAATTTAATATGAACTCGTGTACCCAGATCCTTAATTTAATATGAACTGGTGTACTCAGATTTCTAATTTAATATGACCTGGTGTACTCAGATTTCTAATTTAATATGAACTCGTGTACTCAGCGGAGTTAAAACCAACGCGCCTAACGACCTTGGACCTGAATATAGACACAATTGGACTGACTCTAGTGGTCGTGTTTTTCCATGAGAGTCGGCTGGAGCTGTTGGTTGTTAACGTTTATAGCGTTATGGTTACACATTGTACGAGGATAATCATAAATGTAGGGTCATAAATGCCATAGCAGTTTAATTTTAATTGTGAAAAATGTGTACATACTTGATTGCATCCTCTGTTTGGATGGTAAACGTGAATAATTGCAGCCAAAGGGCATGCGGCAGTTTTGAGTAATATCTGAGATTAATCGATAGGGTTCTATATGTACATAACGTCTAAGTGATTCGAAACTTCTCACAACCGTTGCTGATTTGTGTTTGTATAATTGTGATACAAACGCTAGTGCTTATCACGTCTTAGTCGGTATTTTCTACTATTCTATTCTATTTTTTGTGATTTTATTCTTGTGATTTGTTAGTACGTTCCATGACTTCACAACCGTAAACCAAAACATATAATGCATGTAATAGCTAAATTGAGCTGTATATGTTGGAGTTGTTAATTCATAAAATACGATATTGATATGACAAATTAAACTTCTATTACGAAGCTTCTTCATTACTGCTTGCTTCACTCTGCTGAAATATTGATACAATTTCTATTAAATGTTAAAGGTTAAAAAAAAAGGTCTTGCCCGTGTACTCTTCTGTGTATCCATTCAAGAAGACCTGCCCAGTCTTGCTGGGGGTTTATCCACGGTTTTGGCGACCGCTGTATAATGTTGCCGTGCACGGCATTGGCGGGTGGGGGCGGGGAGGGACTGCTTGGGGGAGCATGCATCCAGGTAGGCTGCGCTGGACTAGACGGCTAGACACCAGAGACTCTGGGTCAGCGCGTCCGCCAACACCCCAGTCTGTGGATCAACCTGATTCACCCTAGTGTTAAGATCCTTTCATCTGTGCTCTCACTATCACCAGGCGCTGCATAATCCAATGCTGCCAGGGTTGCGCGCTCATTTACTGGTTGTTATATTTTATATATTTAAATGCTCACTGGGATCACTTTCGTATAGGTTGGACAGCTGTCAATGTATTAGTATCTATAGCATGGAAGGATTCAGGGATAGTGAATTCTTTTGCATACCTTCTTTCTAAGTTTTGTACATTTATTCGATTTCTGGGAGTGCATTCTTCACGTCCGACACTTTGTTTTTTATGTGTGCATTTGTGTGTTAAACAAGATAAAACTATATTTACAGCGCTTGAAGAAAATAAAACGATTTTTCAATTATTTCTTTGTTGAAACTGTGTTCCATGTTGCGTCCATATATAATTAATGGTAAACAGATTTCTCTTCATTTTTAGGGAATAGAAAACGTCTTGATACATAGCCTAAATGGAATAATGACTAATGTAAGGGATACCAATCCGAAAACATAAATCTGTTCATTTTTCTATAGTTTATTAAAATTAGTATTCATATTTACATCGTATGTAAATTACCATTCAGTAGTGTTCAGAACTTCCAAGTGTTGCTTGTTCCTCTATTTTATCCCCCAAAAATACTTCTTTACAAAAATAAAGGTCAGCGTTCCCGATGAACCCGCAGAAACCCTAAAATGAGGAATGAGGATATTTTAATTCCATGCCGAATTAAACGAGTAGCCATCTACTGGTTGAGTGGTTAAAGATCTCCCGTGTGGTTTCTACGGCACTCGGCGAAGAAACGAAAATTATGATCATCCCTATTTAATGCAAGAGACGCTAGCGAGTTTGGATGGACACATATTTACAACTTGTGAAAGACTGCAGTGTTATGGGTGATTATACTGGATCAGCAATAGCATGTAATTTCCGACCAAAATGGAATCCTTTTGCTCTCGAACATTAATAATGGGTATAATTTAAATAGCCTTACACTTGGTGAGGCGTACAGAAAGTAATTTCAATGAGTTTGTTCCATCATTACGGATCATAGCTGACCGTTAGCACTTACAAATGCAACAATGATTCGAGATTAGTTTTTGGTTCGAAAGTACATGCGTTGACAGTCATGTTCCTCGTCAGGTCTAATGAACCTGGACCAAAATAACTCCTGCTCCGTTTCATGGCATGCATTACCAGGACCAACAGTGTCCGTAAAGTATGATCACAGATAGTTGCATAGCCAATAGATGCAACTCTTCATATACAACGAGATTTGATATATATAATCGTATATGTGAAACAAATTGCTCGAAAGGCATTCTACAGTGAACGGAAATAGCTGACGCGTCGTTCAAGTTATGGTTAAGCCATTGGTTTTGATATTTAGAACTAAACCACTGACATTATGTTATCAGTAAAGCATTTTACCCATCATATACCGATAACTTACAGTATACGTCGAATTATCAATTTGTTGTACCCATACACTTCATGACGTACAATAAAACTCATTGAATGGGTTAGTCCCACTTCACGGCATAAAAGAGAAGTCATAACACCTTTTTTGCCCACTTTACACTTCATTATTTAAACCACCGATGGCAAACGATACCAAATAAAAGAGAAAGGCTTCTCGACGTATCCATAAAGAAAAATATCTGTACATTTGAAACAAAGTTCAGTACGATGATGAAACAAAAAAAGGAGTCTTAACTTCATGCCGATAAGGCATTTACCGAATCCGATTTTAACATATAATAAAACATAACAAGAACAAGCATTGATGTACCAGCTGAACCAAGCTCAACGTTACGTACGACTGCAGACATGTAATTGCATACATATTTAAATTAACGTTCCACAAAAGTTTTCTTTCCACAGGTCACAGCTTCTTGTGGGTCCCAATGTGGCGACCACAGTTAGGACATCGGTGCTCGGTATCTTGCAGCTCGGGAATACAGAACGGGATGAGACAGCAACCCAGCCAACCACTGAAACGACCAAGGTTGAAATATGATGCAATAGTTCTCCCAGACACTGAAATACAGTAAATATCCATTTCGAGACCAGTTATACCCATCAATTACTGTTAAGGACTAGGACTAACACCTTCAATGTAAGATGGGAAAGATGTAGCACCTGACAACCTCTATTTATATGCACGGAAACATTCATACGCTATTTAAGACAATGTCCTGTGTAGTAATGGCATATCCGCAAAGGGACCAACAACTAAAGTACAAATGAACCCATATCGCTAGCAATACATACCCAAAGAAGCAAATGAGTCCAGCAGAGAGCCAAGTCAATGCTCCCGCACTCTGTGACACTGTTGTAGTGATGAATGCTTGGCAGTTAGGACAACTGCATGTCATTGGTAAAGTGCCACAGGAAGAAGGGCTATTGATGATAACTGTATGATGGACGGTGCCATAGCCTGAAGTATAGAAGTCATATTGATATATCATACAATTACAAGTAGATGTTGCCCATCTAGCTTATCAGTTAGGCCTGCTGTATAGCAATATGCCCAACATCTGATTCCAGGAAATCCATCACAAGTAGGCAATGGAGAAATATAATCCCACCTTTTTAACCATACAAAAACACATATCGTAATTAGTGCCTTGGTTATTTAATTGGAAGCTGCCTTAGTCATTACCTTGTGTATCAGGATATGCTTCAGCCTGTCTTGGATAATTATAACCATAACCTGGGCCCTGAGGAGGTGGGTTGTCATACTTTGGTGGAGGTTCAGAGGGTATTGGTCCAACATTAGTGTTGACACCAGGCTGGGGATGAGGCTGTTGTCCAATCATTGCTGCTGTATCTTCATAAGATGGTGGAGCTTCATCAGTGCCATAATTGGCCATGATTCCTTAGATCTGCAGCAATTGAGAAAGTATATAAATGGAATATTTATTTATTTATATATATATATATTGCTAAATGTCCTGATATACTTGATATCAGAGTAGATATATCTACTCTGATATCAAGTCAGTCTCAAACCATTGGCAGTTTAATCCCTCAAAGAAGTGATGAAGACCCTTGCTAAGGTACACAGTTATAGCATATGACTGGGCTCATGAGGCTAAGGCTATGACCTGGGCCCAGAAGTATATAACAAGGCAGTATCAAGTAAGTAACAACCTGTGGAAAAGGCAATAAAAATGGCCCTAGACGCATAAATTGCTCTGGTTTTACCTGGATTTCACATAGAACAGATTTTTCACCTTGATTTGTCAGTTAAAAGACATAGCCATAGAAAATTTATGGGTCTATAGCTGGGCTCGCGTTAGCATTCGCCAATAGCCATTTGGCGAGAAAATTCGGGATTTGGCGATAAGAACTTCCTGGACACTCGCCAAAATGGCGAATATAAAATTTCAACTACAAACACATTTTTATTCATGTTTTTTTCAACAAATGGAACAAGAAAATCTTCGAACAAATATTTGGCTAATGTTTTTCCACGGAATGAGCCAAATTGGCTAATGAAAAAAATATCCTAGCGCGAGCCCAGTATAGCCCTTTTATTTCTCCCTAACGGTTTTATACAGCTTGTCATGCAGTAGCGGATCACTTTTGTCTAAGGAGTGATTGAGAATGTTTTCTGGGGAGCTGGTGCATCATCTTAGGCTCATTCTTTTCAGAAATGCAGGCTCTTTTCATGTGTAGCGAAGTTGATCATTCTCCGGCAACAACCTGTCTAAAAATGGTCGATGTTGTAGGGTACTGTATTAGGCAGTAACGGATCACTTTAGGCAGTAGCTGATCACGCCATCTTGTGGCCTGTTTTGACAGTAAACAGGTATCATAATGCATTGACTGTCGCAAAAATATGAGGTTGTCAGTATGATTTAATATGGCACATAGTTTATAGTTTGATAAAATAATTCATAGCTTATTTTGATATTTTCGGAGCCGTACTGCTACTGATAAGGGACCAATGATTCATGCCATGCCAACTGGCAGTCAAGCATGCTGGTAAATCTTGGCGGCAAAGACGTACATCACTGATCCGCTACTGCCGAGAAAGCAGCTAATGCAATTTGGATGACAACAGCAATTCTACTTTATGGAGGGATCTGATTATTTTTATGGAGGTTCATGGTATATACAGCTATGAAAAAATTACCTCAGTTGTATACAGATGTATTCACTTTGGCAGGAATGGCCTGTTGAAATGGAAGTTGCTGTTTCGCACGAGAACTCGCTGAGCAAATAGCACGCTACCGGAAGTGCATTTGAGGTAAAAATGAATGTAAACATTGGTAGAACCTTGCGTTTTTGTACTTATTTCAAGTCAGTAGGTAATTATCTTTGAAACAAGTTCGAATTGATCACATTTAGTGGCTTTTAATAGAGATGATTCAACATGAACAGCGAAGTGATCCGCTACTGTCTGTGATCTGTTACTGCCCGACAAGCTGTACTTATGAGTCCGGGCCTGTCATTTTACCCAGCCCTATGCTAATATCATATTCAAGGGTGAAATATTTGGCTGTTTCAAACTTTACTGCCCCTCACATCATGCCTTAGCCCCATGTGACATAGTCCTGCAATCAAACTGTTGCAGCAATACTGCTATAGTTCTGCAACTAGACCCATATCAGAGCTGACTATATTACATCTATGGAACTACATGTGACATTGTTGCCTATGTTTTCATATCTGAAATTATCTGATTATATTTCATATGAGACTAATGCTTAGCATCCATTAAAAGTGCTGTCTTGATGTTAGCTCTGTAACATAGCCCAGGTACTGATCCGCCCTGCGGCTGGTGAGCCATGTTACACATGCCTACAGCCAGTACAGTCTAAAGTCATAAGTGCTGTATCGAATTTGTCGCGATCGCTTTAAAAATCACTGACATGAGAAAGCAACGTCAGTGATTTTTAAAGCGATCAAGCCAAATTCGTGAAAAATATGGGCCAAAACGGCACGCTACGGCATTGATGACTTTTACTTTAGGCTACAGGGATATATATCCTGATCATATGACATTGTCATTCACTATGGTCAGTCATCTTCAGTGACGGACACTAAAAAGACATGATAGGTAGATTTACGCTTACATTGCCACAAAAACACCCGCAACATTCTGAATTCCTAGGTTTGGTACGCCCTTGTGCTTTGGGTGGAAAGGAGGAAAGGTCCAGCAACAGCTCAACTGATAAAGTCACCGAACTTGTTTTTGTTTACGTCCATTCAGCTGACGATGTGTCACGAGACTTGTACTTGTAATGTGCCTCTTGCACACTTTGCAGTTAACGTTAAGAAACTAGTAAACATCGTTTGAGAAAGTAAACATAACGGTCCAAACATAACCACTAGGTCTACGGCCCTCACTAGGGCTACAACCGAAACATAAACTGTCAATTACCTTTTGAATGTTTACTTTCAATAACGAAAACAACTTTCCTCGTTGCGTTTTTACCTTTTGCCGGAAGTACCAAATAACATGCACAAAGTGTAGTTTCGCGTACAAAAGAAATCCAATTGCTGGCTCATATTTTTGTACCTGACTTCTTCCCTCAACATCATTTAATGCTATATTGGATATACACCAGATGTGTACATGGCTGTAAAATTACTCGACAATCTATTAAAGAGAAACAAAAAAAACGTTAACATAACCTGGACATTTCACTAAAGTATATTAACGGTATTCATGCGCGAACATGCGAGTGACTCTCCGCCTTCGATTCACTCCGCCAGGGCTCCATTATATATAGATTGACGCCTCACTCCCCCTTCCTAACGCCCCCAGAGACATGGCTCCACTCTCTCATCCTTCTCCCATTGACGTGATATAACCAAAACTTGTTAAAGCATCCTAAAGTTTACATATATGCTCACTTGAAATGGCATATGTCAATGGCTATTAAGGTAGGCTATTCAGCTGGTGCGGCTGAAAGTTGTGGTTGAGTGGGGGGGGGGGGGGGGTAAAACCACGTGTTGATACACGTGTTTAATTCCCATCCAGTCAGAAAAAACATTAAATTCGAATTAAATTAAATTCTCATGACTTATTCGTCTATGTTGGCAAAAATTAATGAGTAACAAACTATTATTGTTAGTAATATTTGCAACAGTGGACTGAGCTGGTGCCGCGCTCCAAACAGCTTTCATTCGCTAGGTGGCGCTCCGGTCTCCTTGCTTTGGCGGAAACTGATCAGCGTGCCTGGCAAGAGTTGCTGGGGGCTAGGGTTTGTTGGTAGTGGTGGGCGGGGGGAGGGGGGAGGGGTGCGCACCAGGCCAAGAGCTGGCTGCCGGTCAGTTGCTGGTCACAGAACGGGTAAGGTGGGCCTGATCCCTTAAGCTGGTTCCGCCGCTCAAACTCATACAATGCTGAGCGAAGTTGGGACCGCGGAACCAGGCTACTGATCCCTCGGCCGGTCCCCCGTGCGGTGGCGCCGTCTAGACTGCATTTTCTGACCCACTGGGTCATATGAACATTCATTTTGTTATATAATACATGTAATGTGGCGGCCTTGGTTGAACAAATTATCTAATGAGACATCGTTAACGTTACCATTTCAACAAGAAGTAAATGTGAAAATTCATTTTGTTATAATACCTGCACACAGGAGAGAAGATTTAATTTTGGCGGGAACGGTTTCGCGAGTTCAGAAGCAGGCTCAAACGCCCCCATTAATTGCTAAGGGCACCGAAGCATCAGACATAGGCAGGGTTGTGCGTTTAAATCCCGATGTAGGCAACTTGTGCATTTCGTGATGGCCACTATTGTTCTAAAAAAAGTGCTTCTCCCGACGATGATCAGTTTTTGAAGGAAATTCCTTGATTCGAAGTGTGCTGCAGTGAATAATCGGAAGATTTGCTCTGGCGGCCCCACCGGATTGTTTGTTTACATTTTGTTCAAACAACTTTAAAATCGTGGATAATGTGGATATTGGTTCCGCGGGCCAAATGCGCGATTTGGCGCACCAACCGACAGATCCCCTTTTCACCAACCCGTGGGGCCCTCGATCGAACCGTTGTCTCCATTTCTATTTGAACATGCAAATACTTAAGAGAAATTCATCATCCTACTCAATCACATTATAAAGTGAACAATGCCGGAATATATGAAGAAATTATACTTCCACATGCACGGAAACTTCGCCAAAATGTCATTTATTTAATTGACACCCCGTCTACAAGAGCCTGACATTCCGGCAAACAGTGCCCCCCCCCCCCCCACCCCGCTCCAGTAATTGGGTTGTAAAATGAATCCGATATTCCAATTACTCAATGGGTAAAAAAACATTAAAAAGTGGTATGTCCGATCCTCGGGGAACGGGTTTTTCATTTCATCGTAAACTGGGAATGAGGAAAATCATTCTTCATGAACTGCGAATGAGACATTAGCCGACCGTCGGGATTAAGCATTTTCATTACTCGTGAACTGAGAATTTCAATACTAAGTAACCGTGAATTGCGGCCCATATCTGGCGAAAACTGAGAACCGGTTCCGAAGTTCTGATGCAGGTGTCAAGTCGAACGCGCAGAACTGGCGGCTCTAGTTCTAGAACCAGATATGGCGCTCAATCGAACGCACCCTAAGTAAAATGTTTATGTACAGTTCTATTTGCGGGGACCACCACAAACACGAGCTCTTAGAACGATTGCGCATGACGCTGGTGCCTTGTTACAGCTGCGTGCTTGTTACAGTTACGGCCGGCGCGATAGCTCAGTGGGCTAGAGCGCTCGCATTGAGTGCTCTGGTCACCTGAGAGCCTAACGGCGCGTGGATCGATGGTTCGAGCCCTGCTGTGACCATGTCTGTGTGGTCGCAGGATAAAGATCCAACGTCTTTCTTCGTAAAGAGTAGGGGGTTACCCCCGGAGACATGGCTCCACTCTCCCTTCAATCTCCCATTGCATCTCCAAGCATGTCTGGACGGGTATTTTGCCTACACGCCCGATCACAATAATCACAGCCCCGTAAATGCTTACGTAAATCCGATTTCTAAGTAATTTATTTATTTCACCAATAAGTAAACGAGACCTGTACTGCCGTGTAGAGGCAAATAAAGAATTACGCCACGACAACAACCAACTCCGGAACAGATGGAGCAAGCATGGCTGACATCGCGAGAATTCGCCTGCGAGATCTCAGGCACAGTGCGCGAGAGGACGATTGGTCAGCTTTCACATGACGCTTATGTGGTGAGGTACTCCTAAAATCTGTCATTTTGATTAATCACATCATAGGGAGATGCTATTTGAATGTTCGTCCCGATTCAATATACTTTGAAGTTGCATCCCCCGTGGCACGTGACACATTTTTCGACTGCCGACCAATCAGATTCATCTCGCTCACTGTGCCTGAGATCTCACCAAATCCGTTCGGTCGGGGCTTTTCACGTTAAATCCGCTCGGTCGGGGCTTTTTACCGCCAAATACGCTCGGTCGGGGCTTTTACCGCCAAATACGCTCGGTCGGGGCTTTTTACCGCCAAGTACGCACGGTCGATCGGGGCTTTTTACCGCCAAAATCCGCACGGAAGGGGTATTTTTTCGCGGCAACCCGCTCAATGAACGCTCATTTTCAGAGCCCCCTCCCCCCGGTCGCAAGTTTTCAAATATCCGCTCTATCTTTTTCATCATAAATGCCCGCTCTATATGGGTATCTTTTCCATCATAAATGTCCGCTCTAAATGAGTATCTTTTCCATCATAAATGTCCGCTCTATATGGGTATCTTTTCCATCACAAATGTCCGCTCCATCAGGCATCAAGGGGAATCCGCGGAACCCCCCCCCCCTCCCACACACCAGATTCGTATAACAGTGCCCCCCTCCCCTCACGGGGCGGAGCCGGGCGGTGGTCAGATAGCATGTGCCGCGGCCCGCCGCGGATCCTGCTGCCATCATCTCCCGCAACAGGGTTGCCGTAACGCCGTCCGAAGAATAAAGTCAATAAAGTATGTCAAACACTCAGTGCGAAGAGATGAAGTCTCCTCTTACGTAACCCCTTTCTGAACTACTTCGGACGAAGAGCTGTCAAAATGAGTTCATTGACGCTACTGGCAACTAAGGCCGGGGGAGAGCCTGGGGTGGAGAGACAAGGGCGATGGGGATGGGGTGGGGGGACGGGGGACGGAGACGAACCAGGCAAAGCGGCTATCTTCAGGTGGGTGGTTCTTTAGTAGTTCGTGTCGGATCCTTAGGGCCTCCACACACTGGACGCGCCAGCCAGCGTGTGAGAAGGTGTGACATGATCGGGTGACTCGCCGTCACCAGAGACAAGTTACGCGAAACATTATACAGGTGTCAGGTGAACGAAGACTTCAGAAGTTGGCCGAAGTGATGATCAAAATATGTGAAACAACGATATATCCAGGCATATTTTCACCTTAAACTATACTTGACGTAACAGATAAAAAGAGACGTTTCATAGTTTACTATGGACGTCCAGTGCATCATGACTTCGCAGACCAAGTTCGGTTGGGTACATAGTCATGTAGAATTATAAAACGATATTCATTGCAACACCTTGCCATTGTCGCGATATAAAAATGTGAGTGTCTTGAATCTGCTACCAAAGATATTAACGTAAGGTGTCCTAATTTCGTCATTCCAAATGTTTTTGATTCTAAAAACGCACCGTTCTTCTAAATTAGAACGAATGAGTGAAACCATTTAATTGTTCCTTTTAAAAGATAAAGTTCGCTATCCGTTGGTGAAAAGAAAAATAACTTATTTCTGTAGCGTGATTAATTATGAGAAACGTTATGGGAGTGGTGTAAAACGGACGATATTAGGAACCCGGGTTCTGAATATCGTAAGAACGGGTGTCCAAATATCGTCAGGGAGACCTAATATCGTCATACCCGAAAGGTAAGGCTCTACTAAAAACCATGTCGATTGAACTTTAAATGTTGATTGTTAAACTTAAACGGCAAACTAAACGAAAACTGTTTAGACCAGACATGTTTCACAGATAATTATTTCGACATCAGATCTCGCGGGTGACGGTTTATGACGGTTCAAATTTACGGTAAATTATCCTAGTAAATGTAAATTAATGCCGGTATTTGTCAATACAAATTATGCATGCCAGACAACTTGTATTTCTGAGAGCAACCCCGCCTTGGCAAATTCCTAGATCCGCCCCTGAAACCTCACGATAAAGTTAAAACATCTTTGTATGGGCGCGTCATATCAGGTCCTGTATAGGACCTGGTACGTATTGGTTGTGCCCCCCCCCCACCGCCCCCGCCACCCCAATCGCAACAATATTACTACGCCTATGCAGTGTCAGGCAACTGCACTGTATGAATCTGGATTCAGTGTCCCAGGCATATAGGCTAGATAATGTTGTCGGCAGGGTAAGGTTTACTCACTCCATGGGCCTCTGGCATCGACAAGAAGATCTTTGCACCGCATAGTATCCGAGGAGCCACGTGCGCGGCCGCCAAGGCCGCAAGGGTGCCAGTTACGTACGGCCAATGAACATTGGATTGTCCAATGAAAACATTTTTTGAAGGTCCCGTCGTAAAATAATCGTTTTAGCCTAGGTCACATTGAACAGGGTAGCTACACGGTACATCCCGGCAGCCCCCGGTAGAAGCCGGTGGTTGATTTGGCCTTTACCGGGTTCTACCGGGAAGAAAATCGGTCGACGGTCGTCTCGATGGTCGACGGTCACCGTCAGCCCGGTAGTAACACGGTAGGCCCCGGCGTGAACACGGTAGAACACGGCGCCAGCACGGCGTGAACACGGCGTCGACACGGTGCCAACACGGCAGAGCTCGGTGTGACCACGGTAGACCCCGGTAGCCACACGGTACCCACCGGTGTCAACACGGCACACCCCGGTAGAGCCCGGCAGACGCCGGTAGACCCCGGCGTGAACACGGCGTGAACACGGTGCCAACAGGGCACACACCGGTAGACCCCGGCAGACCCCGGCAGACTGAAGATCTCTATCAATTTTTAAAGGAGATGCATTTTTGTGTCCACATCATTGATTTGAATTCTTGAACATGTTCAAAAATTCCAATCTTTCCGAACGGAATTTTGCGGTAAAACGTCCCGACCGAGCGGATTTGGGCGGTGAAAAGGGGGGGTGGGGGCTCCACTTCACGTGATATGATTTACTAATATAAATATAATTACTTGCTCATGAACAGTTTGTTTTGTATATCGGATACGCCCTGTACCAAATAATGAACTCGCGGGCATATTGTATTTGTTGAAATGCTTACGTTTTACAAATAAACGCAAGAGAACTCGATTACGCGTTAATCGCCCACTTGCCACACATGGTTCTTTATTATACGTTAAATGATGCAATATTTAACACAATATGTTTAAATTGTACCAGTATTTACCGCAATATGTTTAAATTGTACCGGTAATTTCCGCAATATGTTTAAATTGTACCGGTATTTACCGCAACATGCCCGGGGTATGTCCGTTCTACTGGGCTTATTATCCACTCGTTCTGGGTGGCTTTTTTGTCCTCTTTCTTAACTAGATTCCAGTTAGACCGTGACTTAATCCACCCTCTGACCAGGACTAAATTTTGAGCCTTAGTCGGGCGTGCTAACCATGGGTCTAACGTAAGTCCGCTTACTGGCATAGGGACTAACTCAGTCCTAGGTTTAAATCCGAGGACTAAAGTTAGTCGGCTTTCCTGCAAACGGCCCATAGTAAGTTAGAGGAGCAGATTAGTCTGCGCCTCGAGGATCGGGTGGCGACCCGGGGGGAAGAGGGGGAGTGGGGGAGTCTCCTGCCGAGTAGATTAATCTGGCGTTTTTTTAGGAATATTTACGGGCGGGCCCCGTAACGAGCATCACCACTTTTTTTTGGAATCTCCACGTAATGAGCATTGTTAACGCGGGATATGGACACGGCCATTTTGCCGGCGAAATTTCAGATTTTTTGTAAATCTTCACGAGGGTCTTCACGCGGCCCGAATTCTGATTTCATTTATGACTTTCACCCATTTACTTGCGGCTAAATTGGATATGGCCAATTGAGAACCCTGTGAGATTACAGTCATCCTGGGTGGAATCTTCCCGCCGGCCACGTAATCCGTCTTTGGCCTGGCTATACGAACCAACGACGTGGAAGGCTGGCAGCATCGGTTTAACCATCGCAACGAACGAGGTAAACTAACCTAGATAATTAGAAAGAGCGCGTTTGTTTATTCTCAACCTGTTGAAGGTTTAATGGTTACGTTTAGCTGTGTTGAAGAATCTTCAACATAAACCTGTTGAAGATAGAAAAACGCGTTTATTGTGTGTTGGGGTTTCTGTTGAATATGTTGATGTCATGATGTAAGCCACTGTGTCAACAAGGTTGAACTTGTTGACGAAGTTGAAGTACACTTGTTGAGGTTTCATATTTGTTGAGAATAAAAAAACGCGTTTGAGCAGGTTTACCTTTAAGGTTTGTTCAAACTTAAACCTGTTGAGAATAAACAAACGCACTCAAAGTGAATGATTATCAATTACTTTGGTATAGCTTGTTTAAAAAGCATTGAATTAATCTTATAATTATTATTATTAGTTATGGATGCTTTCTTTTATTATGACTTGTGAAATTATTGTTTTTAGGTAACCTGAACTTGTACCTCCTCGTAGATATGCTGTTGCTGAAAGCGAAACTTGTCATGCTTATTGTGGGTCATACCTCAAGCTTCACTCAGGCCGAGGATGAGGGCACTTCGGTCGTCTTGATTGTAAAGGGCTGAGATTTCTCGGCACGTCCTTCTTCTTGGGTAGTTTGTCTTTGTCTGTTGGTTGTTGTTGTTGCTTCTCAGATGGCGCCTCGCTTCAATGGCTTCACTAGCTGGCTTATTAATGTACTCGCTGGGAACCAGCTGGTCACGCAAGTATGATGTGAGCAGCTCTAAGAGGCTACCAGCCAGAATTAGTGTAAAGTCGATGCCATTCACTAGGTGGCGGGTCACTGTTTCACAATACTCTGCCTTGTTTTTGAAAATTAATCCACCATTTATTTCAAGTTAGTAAAGTAAGACTTCTAAATACCTTAACTTATAGGTTTCAGGTTTTTAACTCCAATAATTGTATATTCTATTATAATATCAAATCTTATTATCAGTAAATGAATGATAATTAAAGGTATAGAAAAGAGCATCTCCGAAATTTTGGCCTAGAAGTTAAATGTGAAATACTAGTAATTGTAATTTGCCTAACCAAACGCATTTCCCGGGAGTGGATTGATTGTTAAAAATACGTCGCATTGTGACTCAATAATGTGTATGACATAACAAGGATAAATGGGATCGACTTAGTTTATGGCGTGGTTCTGTTTTAATGGAGGTTTTAAGATATGACAATTGGATATGAGTCGGCTGAATTTGGGCTGATGCATGTCTGTATAATCTCCTTCATTTTCTCAATCATTTAAATTGTCAAATGGATTGGGTCTCTTCTGAATTATAAATTGTACAATTGTTACAGATTCATAAATAGCCAGGCTAAATATATTACAACAATTCATCTTCACTACCAAATGGATTGGTTTCCTTTTTGGTGAAGTGAGGAGGGATCAGGTAAGGGACATCAGTCTCAAGTAAAAATCGAGATATGTCTACCTTTATGACCATAACACACCATTTCTACATTATGGAAGAAGTGCAGAAAACACGCCAACAAAGTGCCTTTAATTATCATTTATTTACTGATAATAAGACTTGATATTATAATAGAATATACAGAAATGAAATGTTGATGTTTTAGGCCACTTTTGTGCACATACAGGCTAAATTGGGCCAAGGAACCTCCCGGGACGATGAAGGATGAAGGAATGAAACATGCCCCAGATTAGGTGCCCGAGCCCGGATTCGAACCCAGGACCTATTGATCTGCGGTCTATAGAATATACAGCCATTGGAGTTAAAAACCTGAAATCTATAGGGCGAACATTTCTTAAGAAAAAAATAGAACTGATATTTGAAGACTTGCGACCTAGGGGGTGGGCTACTGTGAAAATCCTTAGAGTTGGTTGTCGGGAAAAAGAATACTCAGCGGATTTAGCCCTTCCGAGCGGATATTAAAGGTGGAAAGTGTGGGGGGGGGGGGGGAGGCTTTAGCGCGGAATCCTTCAAAACCCAGCGTTGTATTATTTGCCCCGGCGACCCCCCCCCCCCCCCCCCCCACACACAGTGGCGCGGTTTGGCTAGAGAGCCGCACTCCGGCTGGATAATCTTGTGACGTCACAAATTGCGGGGGCTTGGGAACAAATCGTTCGTTAGACGCATTGTAAAATAACTCTATTTGATAAGTGGTTTGCATATCTGGAAGTTCTGATAGTGTTTTAGTTGCAAATCTCCCCCCTTGACGACCACCTAATTTTCAAAGGACCGAAAGTCGCTAACACACGTAATAAAGGAATATCAGTTCAGTCTGCTATTGTCAGAACCTTGAAATTGATCCCAAAAATTGATCCCCTTTCTTGTCGTGTTCTTGACATTGTCGTTAGTAACTCAGAGTAACTCCAAAGTTGTATCCATTTAGGGTCTTTCATTTCACATAATACGCCCATATACACCTATGCAGCTATGCCGTCTCTCTCTCCCTCACTCTCTGTCTGATCTCGCTGAATCCCTGCGCAACAGGATCCGACTGGCCAGGGCGCTTTCGGAGCCAGACGACCCCCCGCTCGTCACTTATCGTAAAATGCTACCGGCAAGTGGCAGCGTCTCTCGGGTGATATCCCCGCCCATGCATAACTAAACTCAAGCTATACTGGGTGGGGGTCTTAACGCTAAATCTAGGGTTCTCTAGATTAGGATCGCGTGTCTGTGTCTTCTATTGTTGCAATTGTCATCTCTGCAATTTGCTCCACACCATTCGGACAAGACAAGGCAAGACGAAGCAAGAATATACAGCCGCAAGGATAACAATTTTTTATTGTATTAGGTGAGCCGAACACAGAGCTTGGACACATTGGATACCATATCGGTCCCTTATTATCCATCGTTGTGTTTACCCGTTAAACAGGGCCACCCGTGTGTTTACAGTCCCTCAATGAAAACTGTCTAATGGTAATATTAGCTTTTATTTCGTCTTCTGATAACAAACAACGGCGCTTAAAAAAATAATCGGCGTTCTTGTCTATACATGCAGACCAATATATAAATGACCTAATGCACATGCATGGAAATTAATAACATTGATGGGTAACAAGTCATCTCAGCAGAAATTATCCCGAAAGCCCTGACTGGTTTCCCTCTCGTTTTTGTTCTTCTCGTTCTGTATGTCCTTCCATTTACTCATGGCAAACTTGATTTAAAGATTTGTTAATGTCATAGACTTGCACGAATTGTTACCGCCCAAGGTGTGTGTGTGAATCATGGTATTAACAGATAATCGGTGTGCTATATCCTATATGGTGGGAGCCGCCGGCTGGTCAACAGGCCTGGTAAAGCAATTATGTTGCAAGACTTGTGTGAATTGGGAAGGCGGGAGATATGAATTGTAAGACGACAGGCTGCTGCGGTCCAGAATAACCTTTGTCGATCAATGTCGGAATTATCTAGAAATGCGCGATAATTGCTCTGGTACATCAGACTGAACCATTTGGGTTTGCCATAGCGAAAATTTGAGGGTAATTTAGATGAAAGATTATCTAAACCGGGTAGAATTAATTTACCCCGGTTTGTGGCTGCACTTTATGTGTCGTTGGCTGGAAGTTAGGGGGTTACACCGGTTCGTGGCTGCACTCTGTGTCGTTGGCTATAAGTTAGGGGGTTACCCCGGTTCGTGGCTGCACTTTATGTGTCGTTGGCTAGAAGTTAGGGGGTTACCCCCCGGTCCGTTTGATAGGTAACATATTTATCTGCACCATGACCAATGTAGAATATAGGTAAAACCCAGGAAAGGAATCGAACCTTCTGACACAAAAGCAGGTACAATCAGGGTCTCTACCATCCCTTGCGTAATATGTGATACCAAGACCGTTCCATATGGCCACATATGGCGTTAAAAACAAACTGGGTGATTCGGGTCAGAAAAACGATTACCGCAAAGCGTGTCATAGCTCACACAGCAGTTGTCGGGTAACCGGCTTGACAGTTTTAATTATAATGGGTAAGTAAAATATATATTGATATCTCAAGTCAATTTTCTCTGAAGTATGTTCTCGTTGTAAAGCCCCGGCGTCAGCGTTTATATCAGATTCTCATTGGAAAGACAGAACTGTGACAAACCGTCGCGACAGGACATACCGGCCTATATATACGGCTTTAGGAGAAGTTATAACGGGTGTTGTACATCTAATGAATATTTATATCTTCTATAAAGTAAACATTTTCTGATTTCTCTAAATCAAAATACGTCCGAGAAAGGTCAGCATTTCTGCACTTAAGAACATGAACGAACGGGGACTGCTTTCATACACACGGTGCAGCACGAAACTCACATTCGCCAGTTAACATATATATATATCATATGTTTTCTCGGATTATATCCCTCTACTTTCTTCTTAAAATTGTATCTTTTGATAAGAGTCCCAGTGCACCCAGGTGGGGGACTTTAATGCAGGGTTGTCCCGCCAACGCGCGGATCTAGAGAGAAGGCCCGGGGCATTCCAAAGCTGTCCAGTGACCAAGAAGCCAGCCTCAGTTTTGTGTTCATGAGTGGGAACGAGGCCAGCCCTATTGGTTTGTCGCGACGTTATTGTCGGTTTTTTATTGCGATCTCTACAGCGAATCCACAACACACCAGGCAGCAGTCTCTAAAATCTTTATTCTTCTCTTGATATCATATACAACTGGGCTGTCGGCCAAGTTAGAACTTCCACACAACCCTACCCCGCTCGCGCACTCCGCAGAGTCGGACACCACTCAGCCAATCCCGAAAGAGCGCGGGACTCGGCGCGTCCCCCTGGGAAAGCCGGCGAGCGGGAAACTGGCTGAGAGGCGGGAAACGGAGTGACCGCTCGGACAGGCAACGCTCGCTGAACTCGAGGACAGGGGCTTTTCTTATTTTTGACGAATTTTCCAATTTGGCCAGGATCTCTATACATTGGGCTTATATCCGTTGCCATGGACGTGAACATGACGTCGCTGACGCTTACCAAAACGTAACAAATTGGCTTCAATTTTTTCATCGCATTTACTTATATAGTAAAAAATCTGCTCATGCAGCAATTTTACTTAAATACTTGAATTATTGTTTAGAACACATTGTCTGACTGTATAATTGTAACCTTCAATGTCATCGCATGACGAAGGGTATAACACTGCTGCAAGGTGCATATTTCGATGACGTAGTACACAAGAAAGCCACACTTTTTCACATGGGATGTACTAATTTTGCCAAAAAAAAGGACTAACAACATATTTGGGTTTTAATTGCATACAATATTTTTCAAGAAAAATATTGCTGGATGAGTAACGATGGAAACTATTACTTAAGTAGGTGAACATGCATTAATTCCACAATGACGTCGGCACACTTTAACTACGTCGTTTTTGACGCACACGTTTCGGTACCGTAACAAAAGTTACGCTTGGCGGTACTTGTCCCTGATATAATGTACAACGTCATATAAACCGGAAATCGCTATGACGTATAATAGCCGAGTAATGGCCTTTGCAAAACTATGACGTCATCACGTAATGGTGACGCCATGGCAGGACGAACGACAGCGTCCAAATTATAAAATGCGAACGTTTAGTCCCACAACCCAAAACGTTGACCAACGCGGTGGTAGGAGCATCAGCCCTTCAGTTATGGCTTGATTCAGGTATGGACACATATGCAGAGAGAGAATTGAGTCTATAATAGTGGCAAAGAAACAGATATTATCATAAATATGTTTTTTATGATAACAAAAGTCAGAATTGACAAAGATTTCGCCATTGTCATTTCTGACTTTTTCATCATAGAAGTAAGAATTGATGGATTTTTAGTGTGATTTAGGTATGAACACATACAGAGAGAGAATTTAGTCTACAACAGTGGCCAAAAAGAAAGGTATTACCATAAATAGGTTTTTATGATAAAACAGTAAGAAATTACAAAGATTTCGCTTTTCGCTGATGGATTTTGAGTGTGATTTAGGTATGGACACATGCAGAGAGAGTATTCAGTCTACAACAGTGGCAAAAAAGACAGGTGTTACCACAAATAGGTTTTTTATGATAAAAAAGTCAGAATTGACAAAGATTTCGCCATTGTTAATTCTGACTTTTTTAATCATATAAGTAAGAATTGATGGATTTTGAGTGTGATTTAGGTATGGACACATGAAGAGAGAGAATTGAGTCTATAATAGTGGCAAAAAAGACAGATATTACCATAAATATATTTTTTATGATAACAAAAGTCAGAATTGACAAAGTTTTCACCATTGTCAATTCTGACTTTTCCATCATATAAGTAAGAATTTATGGATTTTGAGTGTGATTTAGGTATGGACACATGCAGAGAGAGAATTGAGATACAGCAGTGGCAAAAAAAGACAGGTATTACCATAAATAGTTTTTTTATGATAAAAAAGTCAGAATTGACAAAGATTTCACCATTGTTAACTCTGACTTTTTCATCATATAAGTACCGGTAAGAGTTGATGCATTTTGAATGTGATTTAGGTATGGGCACATGCAGAGAGAGAATTTGGTCTATAATAATGGCAAAAAAAGATATTACCATAAATTGTTTTTTTATGATAAAAAATTCACAATGTGACAGTGGCTCTACAATCTACAAGAGTAAGAATTATTTGCCCCATTGCCAGTTCACAGTGAAATGAAAACCCCATTCCTGAGGAAAGGAAATACCCCTTGCTTTCCCCCTGGGTATTAGCCAGAATCTATTTTTTTGCCAGCCAATATTTTGGCCAATATTTTGGCTGGTAAAAAAAGTGTTCAAGGTACACACACAACATGGCACCAGCTGATCAGGATTTACAATGCTATAAACAAAAGTAGTTCTCAATGTCATACAAAGTTGTAAGTGCCAGGATTTTTTTCTAAACCTCTTGACAAAAAGGCCCTTTTTGGGCAGGTAAAAACGTAAAATTACACATTTCATTTACCTGTTTCATTTAAATAAATGTCCTTTTTTCCGATGTTCCGTAATTTTAAGGAGCTCTGGGAGACTGGGACCTACCTATTGGCCTACCTATCAAAATCACTGCTTATTTGTTTCACCGTTCAAAGTTACTGCCAATGCGGACAGGTTTTCTATCGGTATATTGAAATAACAAGTTCCCTGTGGCGAGTCACGCTCACAGTTGTGACCCCTGTCGGTGAGGTTGTTCACTATATTGAATGTATGCATCATTGCACATGCCTATCAAGACAGCCTTGACGCTGTTTTGGTCATCAATTGGTTTTGGTATTCAACTGAGATCAGAAGTTTAACGTCGCCACAGGTATACCTTTATTCTCAGCTTATTTATAATACTTAATGTAGTAATTGGTATGTAATTATAATCCAGGTAGATCTAATGTATGATGCGAAACAGGTGTGAGAATGTAGGACTCTCTATATTATCAGTAATAGCTCGATTGAGAATGTATAATTTGGTGTTATTGCCTAAAGTTTTTCAGATTTTACAAGGAATCTGTCATCGAGAAATGAATATTATTATTATGAATTGTATTATTTTGTTCCACGTTACTGTACGCCTCATGAATTATTACAGGTGTACATTTGGGTCTCGCCACCTGTCCGGCCCCAGCCCAGAGGCTGTGTTCAATAAAGAAGTATCGGAATTGGTATTGGAAAGCTTATTTGCTTTCGAGTCGAGTATCCGGCAAAATCAATTTGATGATGAAGTTAACACCTCACCCTTACCGGACAGTCAGTGTTTACATATGTTCCAACAGAGATAACTTTATTAAATTTATATATTCTAAATGTAACTAAAGTAAAATAGGCCTCAATAGTACTATATATTACTAAATCTATAGGCCCTTCTCAAAATTTATGCATGCGGCACCAGAACGAGGCTGCCCGCGCAGCAACGCGAAGCGTCGGTGGCAACATGGCGCACTGATGTGTTCCATACTGTGTTAATGGTAGCTGAAAACAGCTTCCACCGTTTGCCAAAGGACAAAAAAGTACGCCAAGAATGGATGGCAATAATCCGAAGTGATGGCGGGCCTAATTTTTAGGTATTCCCCAGCTCGCATGCCAACTGAACACCAACCTAGAGCCAACACTAACATCAACGTTGGGCCTACATTGACGGAGAATGTCGTACCAACATTTGCGTGCTCATCGGAAAACTGAAGGGCCAACATTGCCATACAACATTGAGGCAACGTTGGCTCAGGGTTGGCGCAATATTGGTTCAACGTCCACATCCGAGGTTGGGCCAACGTTAAACTGAGGGGCCAAGGTTGCCATACAACATTGAGCCAACGTTGGCACATGGTTGGTGAAATATTGGTTCAATGTGCACATCCGAGGTTGGGCCAACGTTAAACTGAGGGGCCAAGGTTGCCATACAACATTGAGCCAACGTTGGCACAGGGTTGGCGCAATATTGGTTCAATGTCCACATCCGAGGTTGGGCCAACGTTAAACTGAGGGGCCAAGGTTGCCATACAACATTGAGCCAACGTTGGCTCAGGGTTGGCGCAATATTGGTTCAACGTCCACATCCGAGGTTGGGCCAACGTTAAACTGAGGGGTCATGGTTGCCATACAACATTGAGCCAACGTTGGCTCAGGGTTTGCGCAATATTGGTTCAACGTCCACATCCGAGGTTGGGCCAACGTGATAACGATAATCGCATTTCGATTGTTTCTTGGTTGGTCCATCATTACCTTAAAGATAGGCGCAATGTTGCGCCAAAGCAGTCCCATCGTTGTTTTAGCCATTGTGGCATTCCGCATATCATGTAACTAAAACACTCACATGGTATCCCTACATCTTTATTCACTCATTAAAAAATATTCCAGTAAATAAAAATAAAAATTAACACAAACACAATTGGTTCAAATTACCGCAGCTGTACATGACATGCACGTCAGTATTGACTGAAGCACGAGTTATCGACACTGAAGAATGGGAATGATGGGCGGGGTTATCGACACTGAAGAATGATGGACGGGGGGGGGGGTTATCGACACTGAAGAATGGGAATGATGAGGGGGTTATCGACACTGAAGAATGATGGACGGGGGGGGGGTTATCGACACTGAACAATGATGGACGGGGGGGGGGGTTATTGACACTGAACAATGATGGGCGTGGGGGGGGGTATCGACACTGAAGAATGGGAATGGTGGGGATAGGTCATCGGCTAAAGTATAGGAATGATAGGGGAGGGGTTGTCGACTAACGTATGGGAATGGTAGAGGGGCGTGGGGGGTTATCGACACTGAAGAATGGGAATGATGGGGGGGTTATCGACACTGAAGAATGATGGACGGGGGGGGGGGTTATCGACACTGAACAATGATGGACGGGGGGGGGGGGGGTTATTGACACTGAACAATGATGGGCGTGGGGGGGGGGTATCGACACGGAAGAATGGGAATGGTGGGGATAGGTCATAGGCTAAAGTATAGGAATGATAGGGGAGGGGTTGTCGACTAAAGTATGGGAATGGTAGAGGGGAGGGGTTATCGACACTGAAAAATGGGAATGATGGACGGGGGGGGTTATCGACACTGAAGAATGGGAATGGTGGTGGTGGCGAGGTGGGTACTATCGACACTGAAGTATGGGAATGGTGTGGGGGAGGGGTTATCGATACTAAAGTATGGGCATGAGGGGTGGGGGGTGAGTGGCAATGTCGTATGGATGTCCGGGGGGTAGTTATCGACACTGAAGTATGGGAATGGTCGGGGGGAGGGGTTATCAATACTAAGTTATCGACACCGAAGTATGCAATGATGCGGGGGTTATTGACACCGAAGTATGGTAATGATAATTTCCTTCTTTAAGTCTTTAATTATTTACTGTTCTACAACTAATGAAACAAATATCAATATTGCACTAGTTTTGGTCTAGAATATCTGAGGTCAAAGAAGAAGACAATTGAACGGCCCTATTGTAGCAACATCAAAACTCTGCTGACATACACATCACTCACTGTTTTGACTAATAAAGATATTCTTATTGCACCAGTTTCGTTCCTGAACAAGAACCAATTAAAACCTCATTGAAACAAACCTTACTAAAATACAGGCCTAGCGGCAGGGCCTGAAGTAAACTAATTGACTACCAAACATAATAATACTGATAAATGTGCAGTTTGAAACTATCTTTCATTCATGCAATCTGTGATCACAGATACAATTGCATGCAACAAGTAGACTACTAATGCAGGCCTCCCAGCGGCCTCCATCGAAATAGAGGAATCAATATGGATTTTTTGCCAAAATATAGAAAAATCATAGGAATGCTGGGAAACATGCCAATACTACTTCTATTACAAAACCGAACATGCTGCGTTTTGAAAACACGAGATACCATGACGATTTAAATAAGAGTGATTGAATATTCCAACGCTCCAGCCGACGGCGCAAACGTTCAGCAAACATCCGATGAAATTACAGTTCCGGCGGTGTCGAATACTTTAGCAATGTTCCCGCCTTTAAACAACTTTGAACTCAATCCGATTGTCTTTCAGAAAAATACGAATACAGGGGTATTGACACGAGTCGAGGCACAGGTAACGCAGTACATGCACAAACAAATCTCAAAAGTGTATATCACACGATTAATAATTTTCATTCTTTAGCAGCTCGTTCGAACTTCATGTCACTAACTAAAAAATACTATATATGGGTTGTTAAAACGGTTCCGTTTAAAAAACACAGACACAAGGTCAGTCTTAATAACACCAGCTGTTATACATAGCTAGACTTCAGCACCATCTTGTCAAGTAGGCTGGGGCTGCTGCTGCTGCTGACGTTTGCACGCCTCCCGAAGTTTCCTTCCCCCATCCCTGTCCGCAGCAAAGCGCAACCACTTTTTCACTGTGTCCTCCATTGAGGAGTTGCACGCATCGGATGTTGACGAATTTTTACGAACAGCAGCTGTGTGACAAAAGTGGACCAAACGAACAGCGCATGAGAGTCTGTATCATTACACAAATATACTCCTTTATTCCATACGAGAGAGGATGGATATCTTTTTTTTTTCATTATGTG
Organism: Arenicola marina; assembly: GCA_964019135.1. Lineage (NCBI taxonomy): Eukaryota > Metazoa > Annelida > Polychaeta > Arenicolidae > Arenicola > Arenicola marina. Next base: position 9,130,116 of record OZ025261.1, on the reverse strand, counting down.
GAAAGTTCGTTTGATAAACAGGACTTAGCCAATATGACGTTTCACTTACCGAAGATTACATCCTTTAAGCACAGTTTGGAAAACGGCTCTTTTTGCCCCTTTCCCATCCAGTTATATAACTTTGCCAAGTTATTAGTCAGCATATGCTTGAGGATTCTCCGGACAGCTTGGTCTGTATTAGATCCACCAAGGAGCGAGAAATGGTTTATCTGAAGAGACCAAATAAAACGATTTCTTTATCAGTATGTTCAACAGCATTGTTGTGCATTAAAGCAGAGGCCAACACGAAAGGATTCCGAGGCAAATATATAAGGGAGTCTCTACAACCAGCTGATAACACTGTTGCTTTAAGTCCACAAGTACACACATCCTAATTATTGCCACCTATAACAACGTTATATATTTCATGTCATACCGTCTGTCTAAAAGCGTTTTCCTCCTGAAGGCACCTTTCCACCGCCTCCAGTTGTTCTTTTGTATCGATGGGGAACGTTATTCCTTCGGGTAGCTCGGGTGAAGCCGCCACCGTCCCATGTGCGGCCTGGCGGAGTTGAGATATCATGGTCCCGTTGTGCGACACCTGCTCCCGGATGGACTCGAGTTGTTGAAGTATGAGAGCATCAACTGGGGAAACTGAAATGATGAAAGCGGGCAAGCCATTTAGTGAGATCTCCATGTGTACTAACCGAACAGTGCGCTATGCAATAAATAAGCATAAAGAAATGCATAAATGGAATAACATATACGGTCCGATTTCTCCATCTACAATTGTTCAATCTCGCTAGATTTAGAATCATTCATTGGCCGACGAATGAAGATATCATTCAAAACCCTGCCTAAAATGTCCTATAAAATAAACGATAACTTGAATTATGAATGGGGCGACTACTGGTATCTTTTTAGGAACCCGCAGTCATTTCTCAGAATGGGCCAAGATGTGCCATGCTCGAATGTTGGCGCGTTAAGAGCTAGATATCACATCAAACTTAATTTACCTGTTTGGGTCGAGGGACCAGGCAGTTTATCTGCTGTCGACGGCCCTGGCGTAGCGGGTGTCGCGTACGGGAGCCGGATGTGGGGTGGCGTAAGTGCAGCCGTTTGGCGGGCCTTTGGCGTTTTATTGGCCTGGCCGGTCAAATGGGGAACATCCTCACCGTCAGAGTCGGAATCCATGAATCTTCTATTTCTGCAAAAAAACATTCGACCTTAGCGGTTGACAATGTCAAGTTCCTTTCTCTGCTAAATGTCACTCGTTTCCAAGAAATTCAAATATGAGTACAAGCTCTTTTGATGTATAGTCACACTTTACATTCACACTCATACTTTTCAAGTCGAAGTAACCCATGCCAGAGCATGCAAGCAACTTACTGCTTCTTCTTCCTTTTCGCCACACTTTCAAGGTCCACATCTGACTGCAAATCAGATGTTATCTCTGCCTGAGGCAATTTTCTTCTTGCCACCTCGTAAGTGTCTGAAATAGTTGAAACAATAACATGGTGTAGACAACTAGAAAAGGTAAAAATTCTTATTTATAACATATGTAAGTGAAGCATGATATGCTAGTTTTCTGTTTAATCAAAAGTGTTATCATGTAAAAATGTATATTTCCAAAAAGATACTTGCATGTGTATTTCATCAGTGGTATTATTGGGTAAGATACATATTTAAATTGTTTTTTGAATGAACTGTCCAATTGTTGGATTAATACTGGGCGATGTACTCACCTGCTTGATGCAACACCCGGACTCTGTGCATCACCCAGTCTTTCTGGGGTTCTTCAGCTGTCTGGACAGCCTTTCTCAAGCGGGCTGAACTACGATACATGGGCCAAAGGCAGCTATCGCTATCTCCCATCCAATTGTTTGGTATAACTTCCACTTCTGCAGTGTCTTTAAACTCCACTATGAGGAAGATGGTCTGAAAAATCGCTATATACAACCACACTAGCCTAACAGGTCACCCAATAGAAAATCAGAAAGCCAAGAGCTGCTTGTGCATGTTGCTCTAACAGGGAGCTTTCATGATGGATGCAACTCATGTATGTAGCAGTGGAATTGCAACATGGTTATCCTTATATGGCAGTAAGACATATTTCTGAGATACTTTTGCAAGCGGCATAGTTTGCAATTGGTCTGAAAGTCTGGAAACTAAATATATACCAAAGAAATCAGAATTGCAAGGGTATGAGAAAAACTCTTTCTTTCCAACAACACACTGACAAACAACATGCAATTCTTGCCCGAGAAGAATTATGTTTCTAACGATGACAATTTCTGTTCCAATTGACACACAATTATCTCCATTGGCTGATGAAATATAGAGACCATTTGTATTAGCTGACTTGTATTGAACACATCTCTGAATTCCTTCAGGTAGAGGGCCTCCTGCATGGAGTCTGCCAAGTAACTTGTTGTCTTTTATGACTGACCTTCTTCCCTCAGAGAGCCTCCTTGCAACTTGTTGAATGGGATATTGAGGCTTTCTTACCATTTTTCTGAGACTACCAAGATAGTTTTCAAAGGGAAAACAGGACACCTTATCAAGGGGACCATATCTTTTGCAATCTGATGCCAAATGAACAAGATTATGAACATTGTATACTAAATTACATTCACCATACAATGATGCAAAATGTTTTACAAATGCCACTAAGAGCTCATTTGCATATTCACAGTAGTTAAGGGACAATCTTGGACTCAATAAAATATAGATACCGCTGAAGAGCAATAGAAAGTTATCATAGTTGACACTGCTAAGTTTATCTTTCAAAACCACTGGCCCAGTGTAAAGAAGGAATTGCCTGAGTTCTGTTGCCTTCCATCGCCTGATCTCATCTAGAGATCTTGGCTTCCTTGCAAAGTCTCTAGGCACATGGCCAACCATGCTGAGCAAACCTTGTGATATTAAATTGACAAGTCTTGTTCCAATTCTTCTGTTAAGTGGTCCCTTCATCCACAGCATGATCAATTTTCTAGTTACTCCAAGGCAAACTAAGTGCATATAATCCAGAGGTACACCAGTGACCATACCAATAGATAGGGCAGACAATGTACATGGGCCTAAATGGTGATCATCATCTGACATCTCATCAAATTGAACATCTGTCCTACTCACAGAATCAGTTTCAGGGAATGTCATTTTTGAATCTGTGTGAATCCTTGGCGCAAGTGCCCCCAGGCAAGCCCGCTTCTCTAGGGGCACAACGGTAACAATGTTAAAATCCTTCGACGTTAGTAGGGAATCGACTGTAGCTTTTATTATAATGCGGGCGCGTACGATAACAGTGATTACGTATTCTATATACCTTGTTCTATCTTCTGACATCAAGAAAGCGTGTCAACACTAGATTGTTCCAGTCATATTTTTGCGAACAAATGTTGGAGCATGCGACTTTTCCCTACCAACCGCCATGTGTATGCAGCGCCACCTGGCGAATCCCGCCACCATTTGAACCATATGTAGCTTGGGTCCGAAACTTTGTAACAGTCAATGACCTGTGAAAGAGGGCGCTGCTGTTGTCCTTAAGTTCAAAGTAAGCGACTGACAAGGCCCTCTAGCGGAGAGTCATATGCTAACGGAGAGGAGGAACCAACTCGCATTCACAGGTACCGGCATCCGCCAAAAACAAATATGGCGGATGGCTGGTCGGGAACAGTTGTGTGCTCCAACATTTCTTCGCGAAAATATAATCGAAACAACCTAGTGTCGACACACTTTTTTGATGTCAGATGATAGAACAAGGTATATAGAATACGTAAATACTATGATTGTTCGAGGAAACATTATAATAAAAGCTACAGTCGATTCCCTACTAACGTCGAAGGATTTTAACATTGTTACCGTTGTGCCCCTAGAGAAGCGGGCTTGCCTGGGGGCACTTGCGCCAATGTGAATCCCTGATTGAATGCATCTTTCACATGCATGATAGCCACTATGTCCCTTGATACTTTTTACAAATGCTCTCGCAGGAGCATCACATATAATTGCTGACAAAGCCACTGTAAATCTGATATTATTGTACCTTAGACCGTCATTTTCAAGATGTGACATTTCATCTACAAATTCATGTAAAAAGTCAGCTGCAGATGTAGGTTTGGATGTGCCACAGAATAAACCAACCAGAAATGGCTGTTTGATTGGAAGCTCCTCAATCATCCCCAGGATGGGCCAAAACTGAAGATTTGTACTCTTAAATAGTGGCACTCCATCTATGTTGATCTGTAGTGAAAGCCTGTCAAACACATTTGTTACTTGTTTCCACTGCAAATCTAATTGTGAAAAGATACCTGCAGAGAGGCCAAAGTGATGATATGAACCACCTGCCAGCTGAACTACATTGACATCTTTCACAGTACCTAGAAGTGTCCTTGGATCTTTTGGCAACTCAGTAAAGTAGGGTCTGAGTAGCTGCAACAGGCCAGAAAGTGCAACTAATGTGATTGCATGTTTAGTTGCCCAGGTTTTTAAATTTTTTTGCATTTGACCTGAATCCTCATCTTCTGAGTCAGTGTCAGATATGTGATGATTGTTTTCTTCCTCTACAGCAATTGGATTATCTGAATTATTGCTCAGATCTTCTCCTATAACCCTTTCTTCACAGTCTAAGTCTTGTTGATTCTCATCATTAGGCGACAATGGAATTTCACTTGCTCCTGACCTTGAACTTTGAGCTCCAGCAAATGAACTATGACCTGCATTGAAACCATTTGCAGCAGTGTCCCTTCCCAGTTGTACCTCATCAAGGTGTGGCCTATCGATAACTGAGAGTTCACCCCTTTCTATTTGGGTAATTTGTTCATTTACAATTGCTTGCACCCGCCTTCGTTTTGCCCAATAAGAAAACCCTTTTGGCTGATAAGATATTGAACTCATTTTAATTGTGAATGATCAATTCTGTAGACAATAATTAACCAGTCATTATCAATGCCAAAACCATTAAAAGAGGTAAATTATTTAGCTTAATATACCTGCAAGTAATTACAAGCAGCTGAAGAGGAGACCAATACGGTACCAATACTATCTATAAGTAAAGTATATCAGCGTTCAGCAAAGCCTTATCATTATGAAATTAAGTTGCTTAGCCCTAAAAGAATAATGGCAGAAACATAAAAAATATACCACATCTACATTGGTCGGACCACTTGGCCACTTCAATTAATTTCTGACCCTCCCTGCCATTATGTATCGGTACCTTTTAAGCTTAATAAACTCTTGAAATGAGAAATCACTGCCAGTAGATCTGAACCCGCCAAAAGTGTGGAAAAGCGGGATGTTAAAGAACCAATCATATTTCATATAAGTGGGTCAGAAAGCTTCAGTCTTTGACATAAAGCAGCCGCGTGGGGGCGCTCGCGCCTTCCTCTCAACTCGCAACACGATAACCGGTCAACGATCGCTTATATTTGTCGATCCGGGTAGTGGTTTTTTTTTATATCATCGCCACAGAAGGTCGCGCTATAATAGAGAGGATAAGTTATAAACTGCTGACACCTCAAATACTACGTGATGGCGTCTGGGATATATATATAATTCGCAACCCAACCCGTTGGCTTTTGATCGGTCTAAATGGCGGATGCAATGTTGGACCAACACTCGCAACGCAGCCATTAGCTTTTGATTGGTTAAAATGGCGGATACAATGTTGGGTCAACATTCGCAACCCAACCGTTGGCTTTTGATTGGTTAAAATGTCGGATACTATACTGGGTCAACATTCGCAACCCAACCGTTGGCTTTTGCTTGGTTAAAATGACGGATGCAATGTTGGACCAACATTCGCAGCCCAACCGTTGGCTTTTGATTGGTTAAAATGACGGATGCAATGTTGGACCAATATTCGCAGCCCAACCGTTGGATCTTGGTCGGTCGAAATGACGGGTGCAATGTTGGACTAACATTCGCAGTCCAACCGTTGGCTTTTTATCAGTGGAAATGGCAGATACAATGTTGGGTCAACATTCGCAACCCAACCGTTGGCTTTTGATTGGTTAAAATGGCGGATACTATGTTGGACCAACATTCGCAGCCCAACCGTTGGCTTTTGATTGGTTACAATGACGGATGCAATGTTGGACCAACATTCGCACACCAACCGTTGGCTTTTGATTGGTTAAAATGGCGGATACTATGTTGGACCAACATTCGCAGCCCAACCGTTGGCTTTTGATTGATGGCACCGGTTGGGCCAATGTTGGGCCAACGTGACTGAAATTACCGTCGGCTAACAATATTCAGACACGATTGGGGCAATGTTGCAACAATGTCACGGCGTCAACACAACCTTGCCAACCCCTAAGCAACGTTGGACCAATAATAGCATGCTGGCTGGGTCGTTCACTTATTGCCACTGTTATTTGAAGAAAATAGTTGAATGTATCGCCTAAAATTTAGTTTACTTCAACACTACAACACTGACCCTACATTGCACAGTCACTAACAGTAACACGTCGCCGCTTGGCAAGGCCAACCGGTATCCTATCTGGATATTGCATGGTCTAGTGAAGATGACATGGAAACCAGATGGCCCTTCCAGATCCCGCCTTGGCCAAGGCCAAAGATAGTCACAATTTTGTTTCTTGGCTTTGTGTGATAGATTTATTTTTTTACCCTTCACACTAAACAGTGAGGTATGACGCATTGATTGACTCAACAACAACAACTCAGTAGCTTGAAAAGAGCTAGATTAAGAAGTTCAATAATTATTTGATTATTTAAAGAGGTTAAAACTAAATGAGAAACACATAATTTAATGGCGTGTCCTAGGTGTCAGTTGGCCTTATCTTAAATTAATGGGGCAGTCTCCACCTCCATACAGTCACCTCTCTGGGGCCATCTCTTTCTTCGGGGGTTACCCCATAGAGTACTGTGGTGGGGATATGTTAATACATGTAATTCTGCATGTATTTACTATTCCTCTTTCTTACAACTAGCACTGATGTGCTGGGAGCAATCTACCAAAGACGATTTTAATTGGAGCGCTTTAAGAAAGACGCGGTGCCGTTCACGTTTGGGTGCATAATAGAGTGAACATTATACAGTGGTTTATATCGTCCGCATATATTCTTACCCACGATATAAACATATGGGAGTTAGAAAAAGACATCGTGCTGTAAACAAAACATATCAACATGATTAGGTGTGTTTCTCATGACATTGTAGGACCCACATACATACACTTCCGACACATATACCACTGAAGCTGTCCAAGAGAAGCCTCAAGTGATAGAAGAAATCTGACACCGGTGCAAATGAAAAGCAATTCCCCGGAAAGAAATACAAGAACTTCAGTCAAACTTGGCTGAAGAGGACATTGAATTGATGAGAAAATAAGTCGTCATTGAGCGTTTTGGACTTTGACAATGGTATGATAATTTTTTGTTACAGGCTTTTCTAATTACCATGTGGCTCGAACTGTCAGCCCAGCATCCTCAGGTTGCAAAGACTCCTGCAATATATGCCTACAACCGGCATCCACTGCTTGAACGATAATAATTAATGCAATTATAATGTAACACGAAGCATTATTATTATTGCAATAGTAATATTTTTAACTCGAATATTAATTGGTCAAGTGCACTTTATCGTCTCAACCCGATTTATTTATTAGCCATAGCTAGACGATCCGTGGAGTGACCCCCAGATTTTAGATGTTCTATTACAAGCTTCTGGATCACGCTGTGGTCATCAGCCTCAGTGTACTTTTTCAAATGCCAGGCTCGTGTACTGAAGGGTATCTTGGGAAGTTTTGGAATACGCCAGGACTTGCTTTCATGACAGTTTCATAAAGAAACAAACTTGCCTCTCATGTTATGGATATAAACTTCGTTTAACTAGCCTTTGATGGTGTGGTTATGTCCTGACGATTTACTACACTTTGTGACATATTCTTCAACAAATGTAAATATATAGCCAGGAACGATAAAAAGTCACGATCGCTCTGTGTAACCGACGGATTATGCGAAACACCCGAGAGGTTAGTGCCAGTCGCCATGTTATAGCGCCGCATGCAGTAGGACCGCTGCCATGGTAGCCTCGTTCTGGATTATTCATGAGATAATATTAAGAAGGGTCTATAGCCCCGAGGGACCCCGATTGGTACCCATCTAGAACTGAGAAACTGTTCCTGGGGTCCCTTGGGGCTACTAAATCTATAGCGACATCGCCAGGGCCGCTCATATACGTGATTGACCTTACTACACCCTGCAACAGCAGTCTCAGTCAAAATAGGGAGTAATTATTATTTTATAACTGCCTGGTCAGAATTGACAAGAAAGTCAGAATCGACAACAACATACGTCGAATTATCAATTTGTTGTATCCATACACTTCATGACGTACAATAAAACCCATTGAATGGGTTAGTCCCACTTCATGGCATAAAAGAAAAGTCATAAAACTTTGTTTTCCCACTTTACACTTCATTATTTATAGTCAATTTCCCTTAAAAATTCTTGGCACTGCTTCTGGTGGGTCCCAATGTGTCGACCACAGTTAGGACATCGGTGCTCGGTATCTTGCAGCTCGGAAACACAGAACGGGATGAGACAGCAACCCAGCCAACAACTGAAACGACCAAGGTTGAAATATGATGCAATAGTTCTCCCAGACACTGAAATACAGTAAATATCCATTTCGAGTCCAGTTATACCCATCAATTATTGTTAAAGACCAGGACTTAACACTTTCAATGTAAGATGAGGAAGCTAGATATAGCACCTGACAACCTCTATTTATATGCACGGAAACATTCATACGCTATTTAAGACAATGTCCTGTGTAGTAATGGCATATCCGCAAAGGGACCAACAACTAAAGTACAAATGAACCCCTATCGCTAGCAATACATACCCAAGGATGCAACAGCGTCTAGCAGTGAGCCAAGTCAATGTTCCTGCACTCTTTGACACTGTTGTAGTGATGAATGCTTGGCAGTAAGGACAACTGCATGTCGTTGGTAAAGTGCCCCAGGAAGAAGGGCTATTGATGATAACTGTATGATGGACGGTGCCATAGCCTGAAGTATAGAAGTCTTACTGATACATCATACAAGTGGATGTTGCCCATCTAGATTATCAGTTAGGCCTGCTGTATAGCAACTTGCCTAACATCTGATTCCAGGAAATCGATCACAATTAGGCAATGGAGAAATATAATCCCACATTTCACCATAAAAAAATACCATAATTAGTGCCTTGGGTATTTAATTGGAAGCTGGCTTAGTCATTACCTTGTGTATCAGGATATGTTTCAGCCTGTCTTGGATAACTATGACCATAACCTGGGCCCTGAGGAGGTACCGGTGGGTTGTAATACTTTGGTGGAGGTTCAGAGGGTATTGGTCCACAGTCAGTGTTTACACCAGGCTGGGGAGGAGGCTGTCGTCCAATCATTGCTGCTGTATCTTCATAGGATGGTAAAGGTTCAGAAGGTATTGGTCCAAAGTTAGTGTTTACACCAGGGTGGGGATGAGGCTCTTGTCCAATCATTGCTGCTGTATCTTCATAAGATGGTGGAGCTTCATCAGTGCCATAATTCGCCATGATGCCTTAGATCTGCAACAAATGAGAAAGTATATAAATGGAACATTTATTTGTATATAGGCCTATATATATTGCTAAATGTGTACTATTTCTTGCCCGGCTGATCGCAGGGAACGACTAAATGTACTTCTCAGCTACCAGGTTCGATCTGGATCGGTATTGTGGAGAAAGGAACTGACGTCAAAACAGTCAGGGGTACAGTTTACTCAGACTTTATTATGATACTAAACAGCGAGGAAATATAATGATCCGACAGGTGGTAAACACTATCTAACCTACTACGTTTTCCCTAACTTTTAGGACCTGGGGCTGGAGCCTTATACGTATAAGGCTTCAGCACCCCAGTGCGCCGTGCCCCTCTGACGTCAAAGTGGAGACAACACTTACCTTTTGCCTGGACCCTCCTGTCCTTTGTTGTTGGGTTATTCCCCTAACTATTCCTGTATCCTATAAACTCCGCGGAATCCCGAAACACGACCGGTCATCCGCGTCCCCTGTGCTCTCTTTGCCGTCCGCCGGTCAGATCCAGATCCCTTCCTTTGTCCCCCCGAGGCACGCCCAAGGGGGGACGCGGGATAATCCCGATAAGGGCACAAACCAGTCGCGTGACCAGTCTGGCCCCTATCTATGGTAAGCCGACGGCCTATCTATACTAAACAATTATCTTTAATTCTAAAAAAATACTACATGCCCCCTCCCTTTAAGGGACCCCTCGCCCACGAACGGCGCTAGGTCTATTCTACCTTTGACATCATTGATGTGATGTCACGCTTAATACTGTCCTGAGTGACGTCACAGACGATTGGGCGGCCAATCCTGAGGTGGCCTCACCCAGCCCGACGTCCCGACTACGGGTCAGAACGTCGCGCCTCGGCGACGTGGTTTTACAGGCGCCAACTGCGGCCGTCTGCCGGCGACCCCAAGCTCCCTGGCGCTGTCGATGTCCGCGCCTACTTGACTCCGCTCGTCCTGGAGCTGAGCCCTCAAGGCGGATTTCTCCGTCTCGGAGCGCGCAGCCGACTGCTGCTCGCCCCTCATGACCCGGCTCCGGTAGACGATGCCTCCCCAGGTGTGCCGTTCTTTACTCGACTCCGTCGGGGCCGCCGGGACGTCGGTGGTTGGGGCGGCAGGAGGCACAGTGGCGGCCGTCTCCGTTGGCTTCCTGTACGCACAAGAAGGCCCCAGGTAGACGACCTGGACCTCTCGCCTCCCCTTCCTTGTCTTCGGACTCCCCGACAGCTTCACCTGGAACAACAGGGGAGAAACACCCGTCCCACCGCCACCAAGAGTGGCGACATGGTCGTGGGGCGTTTACCGACTCTGTGACCGTCGCACGCCGGGTCCTCGTCTACCTACGGGGGAGAGATCCCATCAATCATTACGTCACAACCTGACATCAAGCCTGACACACACCGCGCTAACTGAACCCAGGACACACCTTATGGCACTCAACCGAGGTCAGACCCAGAGCCCTTCCCGTACTGATGGATACGTGTGTTTCCCTCGTTGGCGCGAACCCCCCGCAGACGACTACTACTCCTCATCCTACCGTGCTGCGGGCAACAACCCCCTTCGTCAAGAGAGCTGAGGCCGTCCAGCTACAGCGTGAGGCGCCCTCTCCCTCACAACCGGGGAGTGACACCGCCCTGCGTCCGGCTGTGGAACAGGGTACTGCAGTGACGATGTATCACCCGTTGCTTCTGAGGCACCGCTGCGGAGTGCCAGCGCCGCATCGGACCAGCCTACTGTAGGGCATTAACCTTCCTACAGCCTCCTGGCACGACCAACCGGAGGGACGTCCCTGGCTGATTGGCTGGCTGATCCTACCAACTACCAACCTTCTCCCATGCATGACTCCTTCCTCTGGTCACTCGCCCCCCCCCCCCGCCATCTCGGTATGTCCTCCTGGGTTATCTTATCAATCCAGCCTCACTGGTGGCCGCCTTAATCGCTGGCCACGGCGTGGAACGGGCGCGTCTCCCTCCGTGTCGGGCATCCCTACCAGCACTTCCGGTACGTCGGAAGCATCTGACTGGTAGGATGCTAGGGCAGGTTCGTCTTCACCTCCCTCTCGCAGACCGCCGTCCGGGGTTACCCCTTCATCGGGTGCCGCGGCGGCCTCGGTGATCTCTGTGACGTCATTCTCCTCTCCTGCTTCCTCCCGCACTGCAGGTGGTGTCAACCAACCGACCAAGGGTTTGTCCGGGTCCTCCACATACTTCTTTAGGTGGTCCACGTGCTCCACAATGGGTCCATAACCAGCAGAGCGCTGGATAGCCATATTGACAGCCGATAGTCTCCTCACCACAAGGAATGGGCCTGCCCAACAGATCCCCCCCTTGTTAAGACGAAAATTTTCCATTTTCGTCTTGTGTCGGTGTATTCCGTTCTTATGTCGGTTTGTCTGTGAGTCTTGTCGCGCCATATCTTTCGTAGATGGGCCATGTAGGTCAAAGGACAAGGTCACAGGAATTTTTCGAAATTCGCTTAACCATTAAAAGATAGGACCAAAAAACGGAAAAATCGCTATAACGTTAGGTTTCCATTTAATCACGCTGCAAATTATTTGACGTATTGGACCCATTAGTACCTTCTACATATCGTTTCATTTATGCAAATCGCCCAAATAGTTTTCCCGCTACAAATTCCCAAAGTTTAACATGGGAAAATGGCCTCCCCAATTTCTCCATTAAGGGGACATGTCAGACAAACGACACATTGCGTGAGACATGACATTATTACTTGAGCGCAAAGTACTTTATTGATCAAGGTCACGCTTCCAAGGTCAAGGTTACCAAACATGTTTTCCCGCGTAACTTCGTTAAAGCGGGTGTCCAACCTAATTTAATCGCGATCGGCACCGAAAGTTTACATCTTAAAGTTAAATTGGCGAATGTTAACGCTTCGTTTCCGCCGACTGGTAAGGAGAAAAAAATTAAGGCAACCCGCCCCCAGCAATATCAAGCAGAGCGCCATTTTGCCGGGAGCAGTGACGCGTATTGTGTCTATTCATGTGGCACCGCCTTATGTTATCACTCGCGGGGAGAGAGATCAGGGCCGCGATTTACAGATGAACAGCGGCAGTTCCAAGCCGCGCAGGAGAACATGATCTTAGTGTTTAATGGAAGTGTACCATCCAAACAAACTGATATACGTCTTGCGACGATGGACTCCACAACAATGCCTTGATTGGAGTTAGAATCGCAGCTCTTTATATTAGCGATGATCACGCGCTCTTGTTTTGCTCACACAATAGGCGCAATTTCTGGTTTGAATAAATTAGAGTATCGCCTCCTGATTGGTCAATCGCGGACACACCTCCAAAAAGGGCTGCCGCCTGGGTAGGCGGCAAAATCGTGTCCGGCGGTCACTTCTATATTTTATTGTGAGCTAGAGACAGGACGAAAAATTCTGTAATTTGGAGGATAGACAATTGACTATTATATGAATCAGTAAAGCAGCGTTAGAGGCCAGGCTGGCGGTTCACTTTAATATTTGGTCTAGAGATTCGCGGTTCGTTTCAGAGTATTCTTAAGAGACAGGCGCAAAGACAGTGCGGCCTCAGATTTCACCTCACATTTATAGATTTCGAGTTATTGGATGATCAAGTTTGACATTGCCGAAAGCGCAACAAATTCGCTGTGACTACATAAATGCAGGTAGATGACTCATATGTGGTGGAATATGTACCCATATTACTGACATCATGTATGCCAAATGCCATCGAAATCGAGCCAGTAGTTTCGACGCTGGCAAATAATCACACTTTAACATGGCCAAGCCCATTATAAAGCCTCGATACGCCAAATGACTGACGGCGTGCCATGCCAGCGTCATGAAATGGGTCTTAACATAGTCAAATTGGTCCCATAACCACAATTTTCGTCTTCCTTTTCAAGCTCTGCTTGACCGTCTAGATCCTAGCGGTTGCTGTGCAGTAACGCCATACCCAGCTTCCTACCGGAAATTCACTGGGGTTGCCCTCATGTCGTAGCCGGTCTTCTGCCGGACCGCTGCCTTGCAGCACTCCAGACGGGGAATGTGATGGCCAATCTCCATCGCATCGCGCAACCACTGTCCATAGGCGGTCACGCATGCGGGAGCACGCTCTCGTGGGGGCTCTTCGACCTGCAGGGCAGGCAGAGTGGGAGGGTGATTTCGCGACCAAACAGCATCCTGTAGGGGGACACCTTAGTACTCCTATGTTCAGAAGAACGATATGCGCACAAGGCGTACGGGAGGTGGTCTTTCCAGTCCTGCGGATGCAGCCGCGCATATGTGAAGATCATGTCCTGGAGGACTGAAATTCTCAACCAAGCCATCTGACTGGGGCCGGTAAGGCGTCGTGAGAGTCTTCTCAATACACATTAGCCGACGCACCTCCTGTAGGAGTTTGTTGTTGAACTCCCCTCCCCTGTCAGAGTGTAGCTGCCGCGGACAGCCAATCCGGCAAAACACTTGTGTCACCAGCTTGTCTGCAACGGTTTGGGCTTCATTGTCCGCAATCGCGAAGCCCTCCACCCACTTGGTGAAGTAGTCCTCCACCACCAGAACGTATTTATGGCCGCCACCTGACTCGGGCATCGGGCCAACCAGATCCATGGCGATACGCTCCCACGGTTCTCCTACTGGCATCTGCGTTAGCGGGGCGCGATGTGGAGTGGACGCCGGCTTCCTCTGCCCGCAATCCCTACACAACGTAAGCCACCGACTTACCTCAGCAGACATTCTGGGCCAATAGTAGCTCCGCTTCAGGGAATCCAATGACTTGGGAGTGTCCCACATGACCTCCTAGACGGTCACAGTGCACTGCATCAAACCGGCGTTTGCGCAGTGGCGGCGGCACTACCACCCCAGTGTCACAGGTAGCTTTCTTCTTCCGGTACAGGACGTCTTCATCAATGACCAGGTTTTCCCATTGCTGCCACACTCGATATTCTCATCCTCGCTCTGCCAGCGACGGATATCAACCCGCGATACCTCCGGGACCCACTGTAGCTCGCACACCCTGGCGGTAGCCACTAACCCACCCGTCTCTCCTCCGTCAGCTGCGACCTTAGAGCTCACCCCTCTCTGGTCATTGTCCTGTTCCGGCGGTGGCGAGGCCTCGCCGCCTCTCACCGCCTCAGACTGTCGCTCCACTGAACGTTCAATGAAGGCAGTCTGCGACCCCGTCGCCTCTTCACTCTCCGTCTCCACGCGCTCTGTACGCGGCAGGCTCACTCCATGCGCTTGCAGGGACGTGTCACCTTCCGAGAGAGAGCATCTGCATGGCCTATCTTGGACCCTGGCTAGTGGACAACTTTGAAGTCATAAGTGCCCAACGTGGCCAGCCAACGGGCCACCATGTTTTCCGCCTCCCGGAAATTCAAGAGCCACGTGAGCGAAGCGTGGTCCTTCACCACAGTGAACGGTCGACCCCACAGGTAGTGATGGAACTGCTTTACAAACGCCACCACGGCCAACAGCTCTCGGTGAGTGGTGCAGCAGCGTCTCTGCGTGCGACTGAACGTCTTAGACGCGTACGCGATGACAATTTCACCACCCTCTTGCTGCTGAGCCAGCACACAGCCCATGGCATCGCTGCTCGCGTCGGTATAGAGCACGAACCGATCTTCCCTCGTGGGGTACCCAAGGATGGGAGTCTCACATAGAGCCTCTTGCAAGGCTCGAAATGACCTATCTTTGTCCTCATCCCAGACAAAGGGCACGTTTTTCCGAGTCATGGCAGTCATTGGTCCAGCTACCTGGGCGAACCCCGGTATGGACCGCCTGTAGTATGACGACAGACCCAAGAAACTGCGCACCTCCTTGACGGTTCTGGGTGTCGCCGGGTCTGTCGATATGCTTTGGCGCGACACCACGTGACCTAGGTACAGAACCTCAGTCTGGAAGAGGTGGCATTTCGAAGCTTTCATTTTCAGGCCTGCCTCTCAAAACCTGTCCCACACCGTGGTGAGACGACTCAGGGTCTCTTCGAACGTCTTTCCGAAGATTATGACGGAGAACGAGCTCCATCGGCCTCTCAAACGTTGCAGGCGCGTTGCACAACTCGAAACTCATTCCCTTCCACTGGAAGAGCCCCTGTCGCGTGATGAAGGCTGTCTTCGCCTTGTCACGCTCGTCCATCTGTACTTGCCAGTAACCTGACGCCAGGTCGAGGGTGCAAAACCATTGGGCACCTGCCAAGGCATCCAGTGTGTCTGATATTAAGGGTAGGGGGTACGCGTCCTTACGTGTGACATCGTTAAGCTTACGATAGTCCACGCAGAACCGCGTACTCCCATCCTTCTTCTTGACCAACACCACCGGACTGCTCCATGAACTGGTGCTGGGTTCGATCACCCCTCTTTCCAGCATGGACTTTATTTCGGCAGCTTCCACTTCCTGCTGCGCTACCGGAAGGTGTCTCGCTCGTTGACGTATGGGGTACGCGCCCCCAGTGTCAATGCGATGCTTCACCAACCCGGTCTTCCCTAGCTCTTCCGTGGTCTCCGCAAACACATCAGTGTATTGCCGGAGCGCTGTTTGGACCGCCTGTCGCTGTGACAACGTCAACTCGGTGAGAAGCCTGCACAAAGCTGTTCCAGAGCAGGTGGCACAGTCTCTGGCACCTGAGGAGCGCCTGTAGCCTTCTTTGGTTGACCAGTTTCCGTATCATCGTCTGGGACCTCTAACACGGTGTTATTAGGTAAGGCCTCCAGCAGGCCCACGGTGCCGCCCTTACGTAAGAACACGGTCTCCGCTGAAGTATTAAGTAATACTACACGGATGTGCGCCGTCGTGGGGTGTGACGGGAGGGGAGTGGGGGTGGGGGTGGATAATTACTGGCCGCGCCGACATGGCTGGCTGGTTGGTGAAGCCTGGGCAAGAGTTGGCATTGGTAGTGGTGGGGTGGGAGGCAGTAGGGAGAGGGCGGATTAAGTGCGGGCGGGTTGGGGGTATGGAGGTGGATCACCGTGAAGAACACGTTGGCTAATTGCTGTCTAAACCGGTTGAGCGAAGTGTCAGGTTTCACATCAAAAGCTCTCACAAGTAACCTATTAATATCACTCGTTTCTCATGTTGCTAGTTTCTATTGGTGTTCAAAGCGTGTAGTTTTGTTTAATGTTTGTTCTAAACTCAGTCATTGACCCCCGCCTTCTTACATCCACGCAATAAGCAACGAAACCAAAAGGAGTAGGAGTAAACAATAATGAAATGTTTTATTCCATTCAAGATGACATGATGCGATATGAAATAACATAAACAACGAAAACATAACGGAAAATATGAGTCAACAATAATATATTATAACAGTCACATCTTAATAATGTAAAAGGTAATAAATAATAATAATACCAATAACAATAATAAATAACAATTATAAATAACCATAAGCAAAGCCAGGGGAATTAGACCTATCGTTTACATATGGAACAGATAAAGTCATCGTCCACGGCAACAATCTGTGCGCACTTTTGGAATAGCCAAACTTGGCAAGACATGCATTGTATCATGTCATCATAGCACTCTGGCATATGACAACAGCAATATAAATGCAGCTTGATATTTTTTTTGCTTTAATTTCTGCGATAAAGTGTGTTCTTTCGAAAATTGCTTTATCTGCAGTGACTTGGCGATGTCACGCAAGAATGGCCTAATTTCCTCTGGCTTATACTTAAATGAAACGGTCCCTTCTTTAAAAGATCCTTAAAGCCGCCTGAACAGTACTCCACTAAGTTAGCTGTAGCAAAAACTCCAAAAGCTGCACCATCCGTAGTATAATGTCTATCGTGGATAATCCGTGTCCATAAATCTGGGCCAGTTGAATTTCCATGGATGGTGTCAAGGGTAGTGCAGTGTTGAAGGCGCTGTCTAAAACATAAACGGGACCGCCAACAACATCTTGAAACGAAGCTACCCAATGGTCCTTACCTGTGTGGTGTATCTGCGCACTGGGTGCTGGTACCGGTCGAAACCCCTTACCTTGTAACAGCCACTTTTTCTTCCACATCGGTACCAGAGTGCTCGGCTGGAAACTGTTCTGATAGTGCTCACCTTTCATGAGATCTTGGATCACTTCCATGTGGTCGCTGGATAACCAGGCTGTTTCATCAAATGATTCAAACAACTCACCTTCTTTAGCTTTCTTGGAATCCGGAGCTGGAATGTCTAGGCCGTTTCCTACCTGACGTCTTGTCTGCGCGCTTCCTGTTGTTCCGCCGTAATTGAGTTAGGTTAACCACGCGCTGCGATGTACTAACGAGTAATCCTATAGACAGTCTTGCTGCCATAATGTGGTAGTATGTGGTAGTTGCTGGGCAGTTACACTTCTCCTTCGGGAAAAGTTCTACTACATACCTTGTTAAGACGAAAATCTACGAGTTTCGTCTTATGTCGGTGTGTTCGGTTTGTCTGTGAGTCTGTTTGTCTTGTCGCGCCATATCTGTCGAATGCCTTAAGATGTCCACTTCAAAATTTCCAAATTGATGCGGAATGGCAATCGTCAGGCTAAGTTCGTAGATGGGCCATGTAGATCAAACGTCAAGGTCACAGGAATTTTTCGACTTAACCATTGAAAGATAGGACCAAAAAACGGGAAAATCGCTATAACGTTCGCAGTTTCCATTTAATCACGCTGCAAATTATTTCACGTATTGGGCCCAAATAGTTTTCCCGCTAAAAATTCTCAAAGTTTAACACGGGACCCTATGGGAGCATGTTGGCGGGAAAATGGCCTCCCCCAATTTCTCCATGATGGGGACATGTCAGACAAACGACACCTTGCGTGAGACATGACATTAGTATTTGGGCGCAAAGTACTATATTGATCAAAGTCACGCTTCCAAGATCAAGGTCACAACAAGGTCATGGTCACGAATCATGTTTTCCTCTGTAGCTCCGTTAATATTGTCTCAAAGTACTCTTCCGAGAGAGGCACAAAAGAAGTGTGGTCTCAGATTTCACCTCACATTTATAGTTTTCGAGCTATTGGATGGTTAAATTTGACCCGAATAAAAATGGAGAAAAATCGCTGTGCCTACATTAATGCAGATAGACTTCCTGTATGTCGTGGAATAGGTACCAATATTACTGACATCATGTGTGCCAAATACCATTCAAATCAGACCAGTACTTTGCACGCAAAAAGACAAAAAAAATTAACATGGCCGATCCCATTATAAAGCTTCGATACGCCAAATGACTCACGGCGCGCTGACATTTCGGCCTATATTCTGTCAGTAATGCATGTACATAGTCGGCACTCGCTATATATATTCCAGTTGCACTTATCCCCAGATTTTCGTCTCCCTTCTCAAGCTACGCTTGACGTTCTCGTGTTGTTGTGACCCTTCACCATAAAGCAGCCCTGGGTTGGTATGGCCTCTATGGCCTTAAATTTAATGATATCCTTGGCCATCGCTAACTGTGTGCTAACATGCTAACATGCAGTGTACTCACCTCTCCGCTGACCTTTTCTGCGTCCTTGTCCTCAATGTGTGCCTGTTCACTGACTTCACTGACCTGTTCTGTTTCCTTTGCTAAGCGGACAACGGGTGTTGTGTCCTGAACTATCGGAGTTCGTACCGCCTCTCTGTCGTGCTCGAGCTGGGCCTTCATCTCACTTACCAACTGCTCTACATCTCTGTACTGAGGTAATGTAAGATCATCCGGGGTCTTACGAAGGAAAGCATACGCCTCGCTCAATCTGAACTCACCTACCCCTAAAAAGCCCCGTCCTATCTCACATAAATAAAAGTGCTGTAAGTGGTGCAGTGAAAGACATAAACGAGATTGCGTCACCCGTAGTGTGAGATGACGTAAAGTGTAAAATCCAGATTACGTCTTTGGTCCACTACAATGACCTTGATCTCAACAGTTGACTTGACTGTGACCTGTGATCTACAGACCCCGTTAACGAACTGGCTCGGATATCGATGAGTAAATTTATACGACGAAATGTTGCGTTTTGTGGCCTACACAGAGTGCACAAACACACCCTGAGATCCAGAAGTGCACAAACACACCCTGAGATCCGGATTTGACCATTCAAATTCGCATTTAACCTCTTAGATCCAGATTTGATACCTCAGATCCGGCAGCTCCATAACTGTCGTTATAGTGAGCGTCCTCTCGATTGTTAGCCCCATCCCAAAAGTAAAAGTGACTCTTCAGTTTCGCTTCCAGGTTCGACGATCCCACTCGGTAGACATCTGAAACCAAACTGCCCGTTTATTCAGTTTCGGTCTACATTTCTAGTTTCTACATCCCTACCATGCACGTTACTTTCATAGCAAACAACTCAATCATCCCACCAGCCCAGCTTGACCCCCCCCCCACCAGCCTTCCCCACACACAACAGTAGACTTGCACCGCGGCAGTCGGTACCGCACGCGATAGCCCAACGCCTCCCTGTTTGTTTTCATACGCAGATTAGGGAGTCGTCGCGCTTTGTTATGATATAAAGCATGCGGTGGTGTGAGGGACCTGACAGCTCACCAGGCGATAGAGGTTGACCAGCTGTTCTTAAGGTAAGCTACCCATAATAGCAAGGTAAAAGAACTCTGTATTTGTGATTACTTGATGAAAGTATACCCAATTGCACACATGGAGAATTTTTTTAGGATACTTTACAGTCCCGTTAAAAAAATATTCTCCATTTTCCAAGTATACCTCCATTTCACAAAATGACCAAAACTTACAAAAATGTAAATAGTAGCCAGAAAAAATAACAGAATGGTAATAATAAAGGGCAATTATACAAAATCAGGACAGTTTTTGCCAAAATTCGAAATCACCACCTTCACAAAATTGGCTATAATTTCATCAAAAATTAAAATCTTGACACCAAACCACTTTTAAAAACATCGTTCTTGCAATAAAAATAAAGAAAAATCTAGGTAGCCGTGCAAATTTCCCGAGAAACACGTCCTGAAGCTTAGTTAGGGATTCCTCTTTCACTGACACCCGTCGATGTTTACTTAAGTATTTTCTGAATCGCCCAAACTTATTATACGATGCTCTATTCATTTTACCAATGTCACCTCTTCTTTTGCTGTGTTTTATTCGTGCTTTGTTTTATTAAGTCTGCGTAAAATCTCAGGGCAACACACACACACACACAGACATACCAACGTAGTAATAGATGCCGTAAAATCGAAGATTTTACGTCATAACAATCGACAGGCACCTCCTTTCAGTCTAATAGGCGCTTGATGACAGTATTGAAACCTTCCGAGGCATTGTTGGTAATTCCTGAGATAGGGTTGTAAACCCCCCACTTCTCAATTGGAACCGGACAGCAAGGGCCAAAATGTCTCTCTTGAGAGAACGTTCGAAATAGGTAACGAAAGGGGCACTCCATTGAGCGCTGAGTTCATTGATCAAAGGCTCGGAAAGTTCAATCGTATCTGCCTTCAAAATCTGCATCAAATGTGTGGTGGATCAGTGGTGGATCTAGGGGGGGGGGGGGCGGTTAGGGGGGGTCACAAGCCTTCAGAGCAGACCCCCCCCCCCCTCGGTCGCAAGGTTTCAGAGAGCAACACCCACCTTGGGAACCTGAACATACACTGTGTAAGTCGGCTTCTCCGAGCACGCCCTGCTACCACCCCCCCCCCCCCCCCCTCCCCGGTCACAACCTGAGAATGCTCTGAAACAAACCCCAAATCTCTAAACCAAATATTAACGAAGTTACGCGGGAAAACATGTTTCGTAACCTTGACCTTGGAAGCGTGACCTTGATCAATATAGTACTTTGCACCCAAATACGTACTAATGTCAGGTCTTACGCAAGGTGGATTGGGCGATTTGCACAAATGAAAGACAATATAGAAGGTACTAATGGGCTCAATACGTGAAATAATTTTCAGCGTGATTAAATGGAAGCTGCAGACGTTATAGCGATTTTCCCGTTTTTTGGTCCTATCTTTTGATGTGCCTACTTACCGCACCTGACCGCAACTGACCACAGCTGAGGCCAATTTAGATGTTTAGAACACTCAAAAGATGGAAATTGCTAGTGCAGCTAGTGCATATTAAGTTTTCTATTAAATTGTGGAAATTCTTGCCATTTGGCATTTGTGTATCTGTAAAGGTAGCACACCAGTAGCAAACGCCTTGCTTTATCATAACGTCCTCACTCAGTTTGTCTGCGAAGGGATAAACGAAGATCATATGAATAATGAAAACACCTTTTATTAAAAAATCACATCAAACAGTTAAACAGTTGAAAATCCACATCAAACAGTTAAACAGTAGAACATCCACATCAAACAGTTGAAAATCCACATCAAACAGTTGAACAGCCACAGCAGTCCATGTCCATAATTACAACTGACGCTTTGCTCGTTTGTTCGTTGTCGTCCTGTCATTTACAGCTCGTTTCCGTTGGTTTAATTTTGTTCCGGCCAATGGCGCCACAGTGCATGTGAGACGGCCATCAGTGGATAGGACCTCGTTCGGTTTCTTTGTGACCTTCTTCATGAATTTCGAGAAGACTCGTGTCTTATGTTCTTCACTAAGAGTGCACCACTGCTGTGGCGTGTGCTTAAACTCATCATAACCAGGAGCCAAGGCATAGAGGCCCCGACCAGCCATGGCTCGACGAAGATCCTTGTACGTGGCGGCAACCACAGCATACAGGCGCTCGACCAAGTCTGTTAGGCTGCGCGGCTTCCAGTCAATCTTGTTTCGTCATTGGCACACATTTTGTGTGCATCCATTTCTCACATTCACCGCATTCAATGCAATCAGACGAGCATTCGCGTGAACACGCTATACACGGATACTTGGTATGTCTCTTGCGAGCCATCGTAATGCATTAAAGTGGGACCGTGAAGAACCCATATTTATATGGAACGATATGATCGTGTGGGTGGGTGCTGTAGGCAGAAAGCGTGAGGAAGCCATGTCCTTGAGCCCAAACGTCCGTTTCAGCGGAACATATATATTCTTAGGATTGAGGGGTAGGGGTGGGCTCAGAAAATGTGAGGAATCCCGTAATCCACTAACCCCTGTAATTCCATCCATTCCTTGCGTGTTGTTATATTCATGCGAAACAGGAATGAAGGAGACCATGCCAAGTGAAATTAACAGGTCACGTCACTTAGATCTTTGCTCTTGATTCCCGCAGTGTTAAACATCCGCCCCCTGCATGTATGGGGGGGGGGGGGGGGGTACCTTTTACCAATGCCAAGTGAAATTAACAGGTCACGTCTCTCAGATATATATGGTATGGCATATGTATGGCTTCCTTGCGTCAGCTTCTTCACCGCAGTGGAGGTATAAGGGGATGGGGGGGGGGGTGGGGGGCGGTGTGGTGTCACAAACTTAGCGTTTTCATCACCATATGGCATATGGCCATCGACCGCGGGCGCACGCCATATGATTGGGCAAGGACGCGTACAGTTTTGAAACGCAAGTGTGGTATAGTTCGCCGCGAGCGAGAGCAGTCCAGCATGATAACATTAAACTCAGGACGACGATTCTTCCGAAAAAAAAGTGTACAATTGTATGAGGCGGTCGACGGCCATACGCAACGCAACCCTGGTCTTATGGTATGGAGACGTTATGATGCAGGTAAGACTGGTGTGTGACTGGTGTGTGCTACCTTAAAGTTGAGTAAAACATTGATGAGCATTAATGTTCAAACAAGATCGATGTCTATAGTGTGTTCAGACTATTAAAAGCACTCTAAACATCTGAATTGGCCTCAGCTGTGGTCAGTTGCGGTCAGGTGCGGTAAATAGGCACACCCATATCTTTCAATGGATAACCGCCTTGCGTTAGGCCTAAGCGAATTTCCTGTGATCTTGACCTTTGACCTACATGGCCCATCTACGAACTTAGCCATTCCGCATCTTTTTGTATATTTTAAAGTCGATATCTTAAGGCATTCGACAGATAATGCGTTAACGGACAAACAGACTGACTGACAGAAAAACGGAACACACCGACATAGGACGAAAATTTAAAATGTTCGTCTTATGATGAACAGTCTGATGACGATGTGTCACGAGACTTGTAATGTGCCCAGGTGCCTGTTGTACACTTTGCAGTCAACGTTAACAAACGTAGTAAACATCGTTTGAGACAATAAACATAGCCACTGGGGCTACAACAAACATAAACTGTCAATTACCTTTTGAACGTTTATGCTATTAATACGGAAACAACTTTCCTCGTTGCGTTTCTACCTTTTGCCGGAAGTACCGAATAACCAGATAACATACACAAAGCTACTGTAGTTTCGCGTACAAAAGAAATCCCATTGCTGGCTCATATTTTTGTATCTGATTTTTTCCCTCAACGTCATTTTATGTTATATTGGATATAAACCAAATTACTCGACAATCTATCAAAGAGGAACAAAAGAACTGTTAACACCACTTGGACATTTCACTGACGTACATTAACAGAATTCCTGCGCGCACATGCGAGTGAAATCGAAAGAGGCAGGAAGGGTGAGTATTTGTTGACATTATGACATTATGATATTCATTTACTACGCTAAAGTTCTGGCTGTAATTTCAATAAAATAGGTGCATCTTTCATAATTATAACTTGTACTGTTCCACTATATAGGCCTAACTGAAAAGCTGATTGGACAATTGCAATCACTTGAGTCGCTCAGTCAGTAAATTTGGATAGGCTTTTTGCTTGTGGCCAATGTGGGTTTACAATGGGAATCATGTTAAGTTCTAGCCCCAAGGGCCAAGCCAAGTCGCCAATTTCAAGATAACGTCACAGGCCTAGTTAAATTCTTACTATTATAGGGTAGGCTTAGGCAGAATTGTTTTTCACCAGCTAAAGTTTTGGCTGGTAAAAAAAGTGTTCAGTAAGGCAAAGTGGGCTAATCTCGACCCCTTAAGACAAAAAAGCGTCTATTTTCTTTAATAATGTGAAATGAACTTATTTGTTGTTCAAACAGTACCCAACGGTATTCCAATAATATGTTTTAATAGAAAAAACGAAAACATCTGCAGTCTGTGGGGAGTGCACATTTTTTGAAAGGCAGTGGGGGGCATGGTCGAACCTCGATCCCTGTGGTCTAACCTCGACCCCCTGGGATAGGTGGGTGACTGAATCTGCGTATAGTGATTGTTAGTGTGTGAAAGCAACAATATTAATTCACATAACTATGCTCTACTGCACAATGATAGATAAAACGGTGCCATGAAACTATATTTATTAGGCTTATTACCCGGTAGTCATAATGAAAATATAGAATGGGCATCACACCAAAGACATGCCATTTGGAATGAATGCGTTACGATTCCAAAATAAATCCTTTATATTACAACACATCTGAATATAAGTTTACGTCAGAATATGCGGAAGCAGGACGGGACAGTTATTGTTGCATGTATTTGTGACCATCAACTGCTAAAAAATTGTGTATTTTATGACATATATTGTTAGAAAATTATGTTAAATTAAAGAGGGGATCGAGGTTAGACCACGGTCGTGAAAATGGTGGGGTAACCTCGATCTCTCCCAAGGTCAAGGTCGACCTGGGGAAAAACTGTTATGATGTCACACTTGTTGTAAACATCGTCTGATGTCACTCTTTATTATAAAATAAGTTCTCATACTCAGTGTTAATAAGGCATACTGCTTGTTTTTGAAACTCATGTGTCTTAACTTTTGAGATAAGCTGCACAAGCATCTGTCAACGTTGGGTCGCAGGACTTATTTAATTCCAATCTGATACAAAATTACATGCCTTTTATCCAGCGTCTCTGTGTCAATGTATCAGGGGTATCCCTAAGATTGTGATCAAAAAACCAAATCGGTGGAAAAATTTCAATTGGTGACCTCATCAACAAAAATAGCATGTGGGGGTCAGGGTTACCCAAGGATCGAGATTAGCCCACTTTGCCTTATACGCAACCAACATGACGCCTACCCAACCATGTTGTCACATTTTGATCTTGCAATTTATTATTCAATTAAAGTTTTAAGCAGCCATTATCATGTTCATATAGAATTGACTGATGATTGACACCTCCTTCCTCCTTCCTGACTAACGCCCCCATAGACATGGCTCCACTCTTTCATCCCATTGACGTGGTATGACAAAAACTTGTTCAAGCATCCTAAAGATACAATAAAGCAATCTTACAGACATGCTCACTTGAAATGACATGTCCTATGTCATTGGCTTCCTTGACTGTTAGTTTGTTCTAAGTACACATAAAAAAAAGAGTACAGATCTGTATAGCCTGAAAACAAGACAGTTAAGGGACAGGATGGCATAGTAACTATGTCATCCAATCGCCTAATTGTCTTACGACTGTAACATCTTGTTTCAGGTTAAGATCTGTCACTTCTTAAGGCCTCCTTCCCACTAGCTACATACAACAGACCTTACCTCAGGAAGCCACTCACAACCATAAACCATTGTTTTTGGTGTGAACACTGTGCTTTTTATCACATAGGTATCTCTCACACTAAATTGCCAGGTACACCTTATAACCTGGGATTTACAGTGCTTGTAGTTCTGTTTATCTGAACACTTGTTGTACAATATACAGACAAGATCCATTCTGGTCTGTGTGGCAAATTGAGTAGAATCAGAGAATTGTCTTATTAAAAATGCCAATACATATAACTGTGTATTTCATTCTCTATTATAATCATTTGTAGAATAACTACTAATACTGGCACTATGCTTTCCCGCATAGCTGGAGTCTTGTGCGCAGTACTTGCAGATAGATCTTGTCAACTAATGTAATATTTAAAGCTCTTCCCTTTAAATAATATTAAATATTTTCTTTCAGATTACGAAATATGTCGCGTGGAGATTTTGGATATGGCTCAACCAGCAGAGGTTACCGTGACAACCCAGATGGTAGAGATTATAGGGACAACCCATTTGGTAGCATGCATGAAGGTAAGCAAATTGTATACTATTATAATTTATGTTAAAGACCATTTTTATGATGCTATCAAACTAAAAGGCCTCCTTTGGTTTCTGCCCATACTCAACATCAATATGTAAGTCATTATAGATGTGTGTTAAATACATTTTTTTTTACAGAGAAAAGTTAAGACATATGTTAAAGTGTTTGCATTGATTTCCTACATCCTAAAAAATGCTTCACGTCATCTTATAGTCATGACACTTGAAAATGCCTGTTATGGCAGATCGATCATGCTGTAAGAAAGAGTATTTAAGACTGTATTTGTGATATAATTTTGGTGAGCCATCTTTGACAAGATAAATTGTTTTATACAATTAACCATATCATTTGAATTAGAGGAGTTGATTTATAAATATCAATATGGTGCAATTAGGTGTCTTACATTATGCTAATATGTGTACCTATATTATTTGAATATATATATATATTTCCTGCATTTTACAGAGCAAGGGGCTTACAATGCATCAGTTGACACCATAAGCACAAATTTGTTCACAATAAATAACAATGGTGAGTTACATGTTTAAGTACTTTATTATTATTTCAACTTCACAATAGTATGAGGGCCTCCCCGATAGCTCAATGGGTTAGAGTGCTCGCATTGAGGGCTTTGGCCACCTCAGAGCCTAACGGCACATGTATCGGTGGCTCGAGCCCGTGTGTGGTTGCGGGATAAAGATCACATGTTCTGCACATGGAGTAGTGGGTTATCCCCAGGGACATGGCTCCATTCTCCCTTCCTTCTTCAATTGACTCGACATGACCAGAATTGGTTCAAGTGTCCTGAATATACATACGAACAACAAGCAATTATAATGGTATGATTTGTAGTCCCACTTGTGGAAATTTCCCAGCATTATGTGTGTTTAGCATTCAGATTTGAACTTTTTGTTCTTAATAAAACTGCAATCACCCTGATATTGGACCCCTCATCAATTTAACCATTTCCATTAAAGTGAGATAAACTGACAAGTTAAGGCATTCCTCTTGAAATCAGAATGAAACAACATTTGAAATGCTGCTCATCTTAGACATTGTTTGTCAGCTAACCTGATTAAATGTCCATACTTGCACTTAACAGATTATTTGGCATACCGATACAATTCTTCACATATTAGGTCCCAAATTCTTGTATGTCTCTCATGGTTTGGTTAATCTTTTGGCACACCAGCGACAACACTGGAGCGGTCCATGACGCAGATTGGCACAGATAAGGATAGCAAACTACTGCGGGACAGAATGTAAGTGCGTCAGGATCACTATGCGCGCGAGCAGAAATTAGAATTTCTGAAATTATTTCTGAGGGGGGGGGGGGGGGGGGGCTCTGGTCTAGTAATTCGCGCACTCGACCGCTAATCTAAGGGTCCTGGGTTCGAATCACAGCCCGGGCGCCTACTCGAATAAAGTAATGTTTCATCCTTTATCATCCCAGATATTTTCCTTCGCCCAGTTTCATATTATTTCTGAGTACTCCCTCTGTTTGCCATGCGCAGTGTCTCCGACTTATAGTCAGAGTGTCTTAGCTCTATGCTATGGAACAAATTTTCCAGCAAAAAGCGGAAACTGCTATAGTCCGGCTAATCTTGTTTGGCGGGATGATGGAAAGCAGCCCGGGAAATTGCATTGGCTATATACCAGTAATGATGAATGTAAATTTGTTATGCAGCCGTCTGATGAGGACTTGTGTGGGTTGTGGGGAAATAGTCTATAGAAAACGTATATGGCATATCCGTCTACTTCCGGTAAAAACTTTTACAAGTGGAAATTTTGCTCTGACAAATTATCTGTTTTTAACAGTGCCTTGGCAGTTTCGCCTCCCCGCACTTGAGTGTCTGAGCTTGAAAATCTCTTCACATGTTCGTTATCTCGTTTGTTGGCTTAACTGGTGGTACTTTATGTATATGTATCATTACATATCGATTAGTAAACCATTTTATAATCATATAGTTGTCACATTTACTTATTTCGTATTCTCCTCGTTTAGTCACGATGCTGAGCAGGCGACGAACCGGGTCATCAATAATACAGCCAAAGAGCTGCGTCGCTTCTCGCAGATCTGCACACGGGGCGGACGGGTAAGGCGGCACCTGAACCACAGTAAACGTCACTGACCCATCACTTCCCTTATCCATGGGGGGCCGGCCCGGTAGCTCAGTGGGTTAGAGCGCTCGCATTGAGTGCTATGGTAACCTGAGAGCCTAACGGCACGTGGTTCGGTGGTTCGCGCTCCGCTGTGGCCATGTCTGTGTGGTCGCAGGATAAAGATCCCACAAAGAGTAGGGGGTTACCCCCGGGGACATGGCTCCACTCTCCCTTCCTTCTCCCATTGACGCGATATGACCAAAAGTGGTTAAAGCGTCCTGGATATACAACCAACCAATTCCTTATCCATGGCCTTGTAGCTATATAGCGCTTTCGGGAATTGTCGAGTGGGCTCTGCTAGGCCAGCCGAAGCGGCCGGTGCGAGGTTCGAGGCCCACCTGTTCAACTGTCTATGTTCATGCAGGCTAAACATCTTATCTTTCTTCGCCAAGTTTCGGGGGTCACATCGCCTCTTCGTCCGTTACATCCTTCCTCTCATTGCCTCAGCGTTCCTTGGACAGTTTAACCGTTATGTTGTTCCCAGTGGCCTTAATCCGCAATCTGTTCATCAATTTATGTGGATCCATTTCATTGTCTCTTAAGGTTATTTACCCCAATGTAACCTTCATGTGGACACTATGGGCCTTATATAGATCCCTAATTGGCAATGTTGTTTCAAAGCCTTAAATTTTATAAAATCCTAATTGGCAATGTTGTTGCTTAGCCTTAAAGTTTATGAAATCATAATCATCTTTCTCTTTATAAATTGATTAATTTGAAAGCGAATGTTTAATTTCAGGAACAAAAGCTACAGTACCAACGGCTTAAGGAGGAATTCCGAGTCAGTGCCGAGCGCTACAACTCTTTTCAAAAGGCAAGTACCGACAACTCAGCTATCATGGGCGTGTTGCTTGACTTGTTTTAAATTGTACTAAAATGAAAAACATATACATGTACATATATATTAATTTGATTTTATCATATGTCGGTCGTACGCTGTTGGTCGTGTCATTAACATTATCATATAATATATGTTGTGCGAATTCCCAGTTTTCGTTAACTCGCTGTCTGGAAAGTGGGGCTTAAATTACAGGCACTGCTCAATACTAAATGATAGGAAACGATTAATTTGAGATGTGATTAATGCATAAGGATTAATATCGGCATTTTGTGGAAGATAACTTTTCCTTTTTTGCAAAAAGACCAGTTACTTTATAACCTTGAGAAAATCATCCACATATTTTTTTGCTTCATGCACCGCCGCAATTCATTTCGCTTTTATTGTGAACAACCTTATATTCTTTGAATATGCGGATCGTTATACATTGTAGCTACGAATCTCTGAATCAATGGACATTTCACCACTTATTAATATTAATATTATGTTTTAACTATTATGTAGATAGTAGCTGAGAAGGTCAAATCAAGCGTTCTGCTGACAAGCAAGAAAACTCAACGAGTTGGCAAGCTCATAGACTGGGGGGTGAGTACAAAATCACGGGCTCATAGACTGGGGGGTGAGTACAAAGTCACAATCTCATAGACTGGGGGGTGAGTACAAAGTCACAATCTCATAGACTGGGGGGTGAGTACAAAATCACAAGCTCATCGACTGGGGGGTGAGTACAAAGTCACGAGCTCATAGACTGGGGGGTGAGTACAAAATCACGAGCTCATAGACTGGGGGGTGAGTACAAAGTCACGAGCTCATAGACTGGGGGGTGAGTACACAGTGACAAGCTCATAGACTGGGGGGTGAGTACAAAGTCACAAGCTCATCGACTGGGGGTAGAGTACAAAATCACAAGCTCATCGACTGGGGGGTGAGTACAAAAACACAAGCTCATCGACTGGAGGGTGAGTACAACATCACAAGCTCATCGACTGCGGGGTGAGTACACAGTGACAAGCTCATAGACTGGGATGTAAGTACAAAATCACAAGGTTATCGACGGGGGGTGGGTACAAAAAACACAAGCTCATCGACTGGAGGGTGAGTATAAAGTCACAAGCTCATAGACTGGGGGGTGAGTACAAAGTCACAAGCTCATCGACTAGGGGTAGAGTACAAAATCACAAGCTCACCGACTGGGGGATGAGTACCAAGTCACATTCAAAGGGATGGGTACTACTTGACTGCCCTTCGCAATTCTTTCGTTGAAACGTTTTTTTCTTTTACTCAAGTGAAACCGGCAAATACCCAAAAGTTGTCAGTCTAACCTCCTAAATATAATTACCTTTGTTGCAACGTTAATTTACCTTGTGGAACATAAACCTCCAGTGTGTTGTTACGGAATAATAACTATAATGACAATAAATACTAATATGTTTATATTTATAGTAAATTAGCATCACCTTCTCTGTTGACGTCCTGATGTTTATATTTGTGTTATACATTGCCTTGGCCCGTAGGAGGACGGCGATGACGAGGAGAAGCTGATGGAACACGAACAGCGGCGGCAACAGATGCTGGCGCAGGAAGAGGCCCTGGAATCAGACGTGGCGATGCTGGAGGAGAGAGAGGACCAGGTCCGACAGTTGGAGGTCAGTGAAACGCCATTGCGAACTCGTATTAAAAAAGTTTGGAATAATCTCCGAAGCGTTAGTAAACGTAAGCATTTTAAACTTATATTCGTCTAGTTTATTTGTTTTTACCATCGACGAAAGGTAGCAGGAGTGTTGAAAAACGCATTAATGCCAGTTTGATGCAGCGATTCCTACTTCAAACGATTGAATGACTGATATCTGCTCAAAACACCTGATATGAGCGATTTAAATATCAATAAATATGTTTGCAAGTTATACGTTTCTGCTATATTCGAGACGCCGTTGTGGGAGTTGCTTATGCAACAGATTAATGTCGCTTTTCTTAGTTTACCTCCGGCATACGTCGCCGATTTGCACATCAAGTCAAGCGGTCGAAATTGAGATGGTTTGACGGAACATAAATCTCCAAATATTTCCACTTACAGAGCGATATCTTGGATATCAATGAGATTTTCCGAGACTTGGGCACCTTGGTCCACGAGCAAGGCGCCACCATTGGTAACTATTGGAAAGGAATAGCTGTTATTACATTGGCATTGCAACAGATGACAACTACACCATGCTGTACTAATTAACACTCGTGTATCTTAGGTCTGCGCTGGCTGTCATACTTGTATCTGGTTTACCTTTTGTTCCATACAAAGGTTTTTTTTTAAGTTTATTTATTTTAAAGACATATGTCTCAGCAATAAAACGTTGTTAAGGTTGCTTTACATAAAATATAAATTGCTTCTATAAACATAGATAGTGCGTATACCTCAAATGCGTCAAAACTTATTGCGATAAATCACTGGTTGATATTAATGTAAGGAAAAGCACGAAAGCATACAAACAGCCGAGACGCAGAGAACGAAAAACACACATGTTTAGTAGATCTCGTATTGCGATCTATATACACATAGCTTTCCGCCTGTGTCCTGTATACCGCCAGACCTAGACTACGGTAGAACCGCCGTTGCGTGTTAATGCGCTGTGCATGCGCAGGAATCCTGTCGTTTGGTTATTTATAGAAATCCTTAGGACGCACTGGCCGTTCTGGGATCTGCAACTGCACACCGCATGAACACGCAACGGCGGCTCTATAGCACTCCGGCGGCTGGCCTCCCGGGGCCTGCAAACCACAGCACATTATAACGCAACGGCGGTTCTATAGCAGTCCGGCGGCCGGCCTGCCGGGGCCTGCAAACCACTGCGCATGATAACGCAACGGCGGTTCTATAGCACACCGGCGGCCGGCCTGCCGGGGCCTGCAAACCACTGCACATTATAACGCAACGGCGGTTCTATAGCACACCGGCGGCCGGCCTGCCGGGGCCTGCAAACCACTGCGCATGATAACGCAACGGCGGTTCTATAACACTCCGGCCGCCGGCCTCCCGGGGCCTGCAAACCACAGCGCATTATAACGCAACGGCGGTTCTATAGCACACCGGCGGCCGGCCTGCCGGGGCCTGCAAACCACTGCACATTATAACGCAACGGCGGTTCTATAGCAGTCCGGCGGCCGGCCTGCCGGGGCCTGCAAACCACAGCGCATTATAACGCAACGGCGGTTCTATAGCACACCGGCGGCCGGCCTGCCGGGGCCTGCAAACCACTGCACATTATAACGCAACGGCGGTTCTATAACACTCCGGCCGCCGGCCTCCCGGGGCCTGCAAACCACAGCGCATTATAACGCAACGGCGGTTCTATAGCACACCGGCGGCCGGCCTGCCGGGGCCTGCAAACCACTGCACATTATAACGCAACGGCGGTTCTATAACACTCCGGCCGCCGGCCTCCCGGGGCCTGCAAACCACAGCGCATTATAACGCAACGGCGGTTCTATAGCACACCGGCGGCCGGCCTGCCGGGGCCTGCAAACCACTGCACATTATAACGCAACGGCGGTTCTATAACACTCTCGCCGCCGGCCTCCCGGGGCCTGCAAACCACAGCGCATTATAACGCAACGGCGGTTCTATAGCACACCGGCGGCCGGCCTGCCGGGGCCTGCAAACCACTGCACATTATAACGCAACGGCGGTTCTATAGCACACCGGCGGCCGGCCTGCCGGGGCCTGCAAACCACTGCGCATGATAACGCAACGGCGGTTCTATAGCACTACGGCGGCCGGCCTCCCGGGGCCTGCAAACCACTGCGCATGATAACGCAACGGCGGTTCTATAGCACACCGGCGGCCGGCCTGCCGGGGCCTGCAAACCACTGCACATTATAACGCAACGGCGGTTCTATAACACTCCGGCCGCCGGCCTCCCGGGGCCTGCAAACCACAGCGCATTATAACGCAACGGCGGTTCTATAGCACACCGGCGGCCGGCCTGCCGGGGCCTGCAAACCACTACACATTATAACGCAACGGCGGTTCTATAACACTCTGGCCGCCGGCCTCCCGGGGCCTGCAAACCACAGCGCATTATAACGCAACGGCGGTTCTATAGCACACCGGCGGCCGGCCTGCCGGGGCCTGCAAACCACTGCACATTATAACGCAACGGCGGTTCTATAGCACACCGGCGGCCGGCCTGCCGGGGCCTGCAAACCACTGCGCATGATAACGCAACGGCGGTTCTATAGCACTACGGCGGCCGGCCTCCCGGGGCCTGCAAACCACTGCGCATGATAACGCAACGGCGGTTCTATAGCACACCGGCGGCCGGCCTGCCGGGGCCTGCAAACCACTGCACATTATAACGCAACGGCGGTTCTATAACACTCCGGCCGCCGGCCTCCCGGGGCCTGCAAACCACTGCGCATTATAACGCAACGGCGGTTCTATAGCACTACGGCGGCCGGCCTCCCGGGGCCTGCAAACCACTGCGCATTATAACGCAACGGCGGTTCTATGGTACGCCTGCGGCCGGCCTCCCGGGGCCAAAAAGATGTATTGTTTTTGACAATGTGGCATGCTGTCCGCGGTGTCATTATGTTTTTCACCAGGTCTCTTTACCGTATATGACCTGTATGTATGCACATGGCAAGGCCCTCTCATTTTATACTGACCCTTCTTCAGATTCCATTGAAGACAACGTTGTGAAGGCTGCAGATAATGTGGAAGCAGGCAGCGAGCAGCTGCAGAGGGCTTCCATCTACCAGGTAGGGCCGTCTGAAGTATTTTTTATTGTTACATTAAGGATATTTGTATTATCTATGATGGTTTTCATTTTAAAACCGTCGGAAATTAATAAATGGAAAATAGCGGATCGGACTGTTTTCTCTATCACAAATGTGGTTTTTGTGAGGTGGGTCACCCTATATCAGAGGGCCAGCAGGCTGAGTCGCAGACCAACAGGTCATAGGTTCGCGCCTTGGCGTCTGCATCTAGGGCATGTTTCGTCCTCCAATGTATCTCATTGTTCCGGGAGACTTATTGGTCCAGTATAGCCTTCATGTACCCAAAAGTGGCGTAAAACAGCAACATTTTATTTCCTATTAATGGATATTATTTGAAAGAGTAGGGGTTAAACGTGGAGGGGAGGAGGGAGGGTCTATTAGATCTATAACTTATGCTATGAAGCTTATGGTTTTCATTCCTTGACTATGGGCTTGTCAAATTTGTTTCGCTTGTCTAAGGTGTCTCCGTTTTTCTTCTCCAGATGAAGTCCAGAAAAAAACTGTGCATCTTGGTAGCCATTGTGGTGGTAGTTGTAGCAATAATTATTACGGTGATTGTGCTATCCGTAAAACATTGACAACGTGTATATTGACCTGTTCAAAACGCCGCAATCTGTCAAACCGCACGACATATATTTCATCGCGAAAGGCAGTGGTGGGGTTAATGGAAAAACACGTTTACTGCACGTATAACCGTGTATATGTTGTAGTATGCAGGGCGTCGTGATGTAAACGAAATCAAGGCTGCTGTCTGAATCATACCAATAGTAAGATATTAAATGGTAAAGGCTCCATATGGGGACACCCAAACGGTCTGATAGGTATTGCCGAATTTGCCAGTTCGTAACGGAGTTAGTGCGGTGACATTCACTGTATGAATGCATATGTTCCCATGTCATCCTTCGAAAGGAGTAGGGAGTTACCCCACGACATGACCCGTGTAACCCTTGCTATTCACCATTAAAGTGATATGACTTTCATAGCTTTACGTGTGAGCAAAGTTTTCTCCATCTTGAATATCGAACGAGCGTTCATAGAATCATTTCTGTATTCCAAAGTTGTAAATTAAATTGTGCACTTGGTCGAACAGTTAAGTTAAACGTGATGATTTTAAGCAAGTTATGTTATGTAATAAACACAATATGCCAGGACACGAAGGAGCACTGAACGAAACCAATGTTTTCCGCAGCGATCTACGTTGTTAGTGGAGTTCGAACAATTGTTAAATCAAGAAAATGACAAACGTCTTACACGCTATATACTCAAGATTGCTTTATATTTATCTCCCAACTTCTGCTCTCTTGTGCTGGGTTGATTGTATGCTACCAGTGATTCAGTTATTCATTGTTATTGATTATCCATTCCACAAAATGAAACCAGATCTGACTGAAGGATTTGTTCTGGTGTTCACTGACTATTCACTTGGCGAGTCGGATACATCACGGGAGACTTTCAGACGATGCCTAACCTGATACAGGAATGTGTGCAATATTGTGATGTGATATGTTACAGTTCACCATGCTAGTTTATTTCTATCTGCCCCTTATTTTGTTTTTTCTATCTGCCCCTTATTTTGTTTTTTCTATCTGCCCCCAAATTGTTTCTCGAAGGTCTTCACTTTTAGTTACTTCACTTTTAGTTAATTAATATTATCGGATTTGATGTAAATGTTTCTATTTGGTTTTACTACGATGCTTTATTCCAAACCAGATATGCCTCGTATTCAACCAAATCACTCTGTGTAGAAGTAGCTTTTGATATCCTTGTTAAGCTTTGTTGTATATTTGTACAGACTTGTTCAAAACAGGCCAGATTTGCAAGTAATATGTACATATATATATATATATATATATATATTATGTATATAGCTGGAGCGAATATAAATATTAATACTATGAAGAGTTGTGTTTTGTTTCTTGGGTTAAATCCATGAATGAGACGATGGATTACGTTCATAACAAGGGGCTGCATTCGTAAATCCATCTTAGGGCTACGAAAATCTACTCCACGCTTAGTAACACTTTTGAAAACGGTTTTTCCGGGCAGCGGACAAAAGATTAACACTCCTCAAAAGCATTTTTAGGAGGATGAACGTGCCGAAGTTGAAGTTAACAATATTCATTCTGAATACTACCGCCAGGAGCGTGAGAAAAACAGTTTTTCGTGAACGCCGTTGAACTTTCCTTATTATCTGTCTTCCCCAGACGATAACTTGTCGCCCCGTTGTGATAATGTTACCAAATGGCGCACTAGATGAAAACACAATTAACTACAATATGGATCACAGTAGGGCTGCAGAAGTTGTGCGCTGGAGTGGGTACCTAAATCGAAGTAAAGACTAGCAGTGTCGCCATCTGGTGAATAGGGTCGCGTAGAGACTGCGCCATTATGATCAATACCGACCCAGCGTCTGGCGTGAGGCATTATTACGGATCGAGACGAAGCTCCACCGAATGAATAGCAAAGGCATCGTGGTTGGTTGTATATTCAGGACGCTTTAACCACTTTTGGTCATATCGCGTCACTGGGAGAAGGAAGGGGGAGTGAAGCCGTGTCCCCGGGGGTAGCCCCCTACTCTTTGCGCAGAAGGACATGAGATCTTTATCCTGCGACCACACAGACATGGCCACAGCGGGGGCGCGAACTACCTATCCACGAGCCGTTAAGCTCTCAGGTGACCAGAGCACTCAATGCAAGCGCTCTAACCCACTGAGCTATCGCGCCGGCTCCCGAATGCATTGTGACTCTGGTATGCCGGGTTCGAGATCCTTGCCTTGACTGCCCATGGCTTCAGTTACAGCACTGAAATTGTGTCCAAATGTGGTAAACTACCTGCTCGGTTCATCGCTCCCAGAATGCTGGCCACCCTCTAACTATATAGTTAATGTACGAACAACAGCTATCGGCATTCTGAACATCATACATCTTATCATACATACAAATAAAAATCTTGCTACCAGTATGCTGAGAAGCCCAAACCAGATTAGGTGGCCAAACCCATGAACTATTGACATGCAGTCTAGTGCGCTAACCCCTACACCAGGGAGCCCCCCAGGACCTATTGACCTGCAGTCTAGTGCGCTAACCCCTACACCAGGGAGCCCCCCAGGACCTATTGACCTGCAATCTGGTGCACTAACCCCTACTCCAGGCAGCACCCCAGGACCTATTGACCTGCAGTCTAGTGCGCTAACCCCTACACCAGGGAGTCCCCCAGGACCTTTTGACCTGCAGTCTAGTGCGCTAACCCCTACACCAGGGAGCCCCCCCCCCATGACCTACTGACCTGCAGATTGGTGCGCTAGCCCCTACACCTGGGAGGCCCCCAGGACCTATTGATCTGCGGGCTAGTGCGCTAATCACTAGACCATGGAGGCCCCCGTATATGTAAAAACATGCCAAAATATTGAAGAGGAAAATCTGTAACGGAAAAATAAAATTTAGCCCCCTTAGACAC
Organism: Arenicola marina; assembly: GCA_964019135.1. Lineage (NCBI taxonomy): Eukaryota > Metazoa > Annelida > Polychaeta > Arenicolidae > Arenicola > Arenicola marina. The sequence goes on along the minus strand of OZ025261.1, from coordinate 9,092,466 downwards.
AAATGATAGGAATAATAAAAGCTTTGCGTCTTTACCAGTATTTTATTGGTGAAGTCCACCAATGACAACGTGCGTTCCCATTGATATAAGCAAGATTTGAAAGCGAAAAATGGAAGCCATTTAACTGACACCTGCGCTCGAACGTCTTCAGAAGAAGCCAATAACGAACCTCTTACACGGGGTTCCAATCCATACTCGTAGCGTCAGGCCATGCATAGATATAACATGAGCAACAAAGTCGGGGTAAGCGCTGACTAATATCATAGGAACTGGAACAGACATGAATATGAAAGACTTAATATATGTTTCTTTGTGATGTTCTAAATTCCATACACTCGCTCGTAGCAAAGGTAAGGATCAAATAATGTTAGTATGACAACATAATTTCATACGATAAATGTACGACACAAGACAACATTTATGAAGAACCTTCTGAGGTTTCTGAATAATTCTTACACGATTGCGCTGAATGAAGCCTGTCTTACAAGCTCCAGTGATCCTCTCATGAGAACAGTCCAATAATACACCAATTTTGTCCAGTCCTGCAGATCTAAACTGAAAGTTGGTTTTTAGGGCCGTTTAACATGCCAACCAAGACAGGCCGACCTTGATATTACATTAAAATGTATTTAGGTTCTTGAGCTATTTTTTCTTAAATACATATACTTTAAGAAATAGTCCACATCGATATATTTAGGGTATGAATTTTATATTTTGTTGAGACTAATATTCGAATGCAACACAGGTAAGGTACATTTGATTTTATCAAATGCAACTTCGAGCACCGCACCTATCTCCACGAAAACGGTATTTTTTTATAATACAACTATAAAATTCAATGCCAAACGCCAAAGGAAATGACTGTCTAATTCCTTAATCTTTATCTTACCTTGTCTTATCTTAAGAGACACAGCAGGACCATTTTAAGCGGACGTGGCCAGCTCTCGAGCTGTTTCAAGTGGTCATGTAAGGCCGTTAAATAGCGATTGGCCCCACGACAGACAGTGCATTACTTATACAGAATGCAGATGAAGTTCAAACACACAGAATATCTACAGCCTACAAATTTCCTAATAAAACAATGTACAAAATATGCAACAATACCATACCTGATAATAATATGTTGCATATAAATATATATATATATATATATCTACCAACAACAATGGAATTATCGCACAATACTCCTGCCAATCACTCAAGTCTTTGCGCCTACTGTACATATTTGTTACCAGTACAAGTATCCAGCGAAATCCGAACACAATAAGTTACATAACAAGCTTTCGAATGCTGATGTGTTGTTGTTCTAAAGCATAAATAATGATATACAAAACACATTCAACCAACTTTTCACTTATAAATAAGGCTGTTGGGTCCCAGGTGAAAAATAAACCACAAAAGAAGGTGAAACACAAAAGGTGAACGCGTAAGAAAAGTGTAAAACTAAAACACAAATGTACTATAAGAAACATACTGGCCCATTACATAGGATTCCGTTCGATTATATATTTAGATACACATTATGCAGACGGACACCAGCATTACAATGACGTAACACGTAATAGCATCTGGTGCTTTCTACCACCCTGCAATTCAAACCCTATTTAATGTGAGAATGCGCAAATCGAGAAAGCGATAACAGGGGAATGAATTCGTTCGCAGGTTTACCCACAAGTTAACAAAAGTCAAAATCAGGGCATGTTAATCCAAATTAAAGCGTCCGCAAAATCCGAACGTTAGGAATATTTCAACCCTACCGAACATTTCAACCATACCGAAACATTTCAACCATATCGAAACATTTTAAACTCACCGAATACGTTGATTCTATTTCAAATGACGAAAGTCAGAATGTCACACCTACCAGATTGTCTGAGTGTACCAGAAATATCTACAGATAAAATACGTATACAACCTAACTGCATCATGCCGGGGACGCCAACCGATTTCATTATCATCACATAGAATCCAGGATTCGGTCGTCACCTGTATCCCCACGCCTTTCGGTAATAAGTCTTGCACCACCCGCATGTAACAACTAAAGGCAAGATATGCCACCAGCACCATGGCCTCAGCCAGAGCTCCCAAAAAGCCCCACCACACCCCTTCTCACTACCCGTCAAAAGGCTAATGGTCGCCCTCAAATTGTACCCTAAATGAACAATGAAAGTAATAACGACTAGATTTAATATACCACACGCACCGTATTAAAACCATACTTTGGGATTATCAACTACTGATATGATCACTTAATAAAATAATCGGACATTTGTTCTATGTGGTCGCCAATTTAGTGTTTATGGCTTTCAAAAAGGACTATCATCTTAGCAGACCGTCCATTTATCAAGCTCCATAAGACATTAGGTATCCTCAGGATCCTGCCGTGCTTCAACCCAGGTACACCGCTTTCCGGCAACCTGGGATAGAGGTGGTCAAACTACTATGCAATAGCAACAATACAAGACAAGTCGAAACCCAAACCAATAAAAAAAAATTAACAAACAAAAATCTTAAAGCTAATACTGGATCAATATTGCAAGTCATAATATCTGTTCGTGTTATAGATTACGCGTAACGCGGGAGGGATATGCGTTCTGCCCAAGCCTTGTACGCTCAATACTGTTGTCTAAGCCTTGTTCAGGTCCCAATTGTAGTTGTTGTACGCCAGGTCGACCATCCCTTCGTGCTCCAGAAGACGGAGCAGGGATCTGAGTATCCGCTGTTTCTCCGCATCCAGGAACGGCAAAGTCCATCTGTAATTAAAGCAGCCTACTTACATGCGCCATCTTAGATTTTTTTACATTTTAGAATGAAGACTAAAAGTATCTCAAAATTATGATGCATATAGGTTTTATATCTCGTTGAGTCTGTAAAACAACAATTTAACAACATAAAATTGCGCGGACTAGTATATCGCGTATATCACTGTTTATTATTTTATGTGATCAGTGTTTAGAATATACAATAGATATTACATGCTGTCTTAATGATATGCATTAATATATCATATATTAAACTAATTAGTCTTTCTGGTAAATATAATGTAAAAATAATAAGTCTTTATGGTACACATTAACTAAAGTAATCAGTGTTTATAATGCATATGGTATATAATAATAATAACCACCAGCTGAACGAGATATGAGGAAACTGACACCCACATGACCGAGATCTATGAGGTAACTGACACCCACCTGACCAAAATATGAGGTAACTGACACCCACCTGACCGAGATAGGAGATCACTAACACCTACCTGACCTAGATAAGAGATAACCGACACCCACCTGATCGAGATGTGAGATAACTAACACCCAACTGACCGAGATATGAGATAACTGACACCCACCTGATCGAGATATGAGATAACTAACACCCACCTGACCGAAATATGAGGAACTGACACCCTCCGGACAGAGATATATGAGATAACTGCAAGATTTGAGGTAACTGACACCCACCTGACCAAAATATGAGGTAACTGACACCCACCTGACCGAGGTATGAGGTAACTAACACCTACCTGACCTAGATAAGAGATAACCGACACCCACCTGACCGAGATATGAGATAACTGACACCCACCAGACAGAGCTATCTGAGATAACTGACACCTATCTGACCGAGATATGATAAGACACCCACGTGATCGAGATATATGAGATAACTGACACCCACCCGATCGAAATATAACAGATAACTGACACCCACCTGACCGAGATATAAGGTAACTGACACCCACCTGACCGAGATATAAGGTAACTGACACCCACCTGACCGAGATATGAGATTACTGACATCTATCTGACCGAGATAACTGACATCCACCTAACCGAGATATGAGATAACTGACAACCACATGACCGAGAGATATGAGGTAACTGACAACCACGTGATAGAGATATATAAGATAACTGACACCCACCTGACCGCCTCCACGTCGTTAATGCCGAAGTCACTGCGATACCACTGGAATATCTTGGACACCTTAATCTCCTTTCGCATCTCGTAAACCTTCACTTCCTGTTCGCAGAAGGAACGGGTGGCGCCATCCAGCGCCTTTTGTAAGTTCTCCGGGGTGTAGACGCGGATGGAGGGACAGGACTGCGGGCAAAGTTCAAAGTTCAAAGGTCACAGTGCGCAGTCAAAGTATTTTTTGTTATAACGTGTCCAAATACTGAAGGACTGACTACAGTACTTACAGCCTGATGAGAACAGAATCCCTTATTTAGCATAGTAGCTTTTATGAGAAAAACCCTTCAGAGTCAACAAGTCGTGCTATCATAGCAAACGACTTTAAGACTTTAAAGAAGAAGAAATGATAATAAAATAAAACATTTCCATTGGCAACGATCTCCGGCTTTGTGGAATATTGGGCTAGAATATTAACATTTGTGTTGCTGTTATGGTGAAGGACTTTCTACTGACCTTGGCTCCGCAGACAAGGGCAAAGTGTATCCGGGGGTCAACTGTCTTCATGATGTACTTGACTCGGGGGTCAGTGGGTGCAAACTGGGGTTGAGTAGCCGCGGGGTGGGGCCGGTTGCCTAGCAACAAAAACAACATTCAAGGTTTTAACGAAAGCTGCGCAAAAATCAGAATAAAGTAACGTCAAAGAAGTGCGAGTTGTCGCTGGTTTAATTGCTAAATGTATTAATAGTATAATTATACAATAATTGTTTTTAGTATTTAGTATTTACAGCAATGGGACGTGACCAATACGGTCGATTTCCCGGCAGAGGGCGTTACGCTTGCGCCATAGTCCCTCTGCCCCACATCACATTTAACTATCAGAATTCGCCTTCATACGCGGAAATTGAAATGAAGCTAATCGGAGATAAATTCGCAATTTGGCATCAAATACACCACCATTTAGCATTTACTGTGCCACTAGTACCATACCTGCATGCATTTGAGTTTGATTAATTAGAAGCCATGTTACTTTCGAACTATATTTTCGAGTGCAGTCGAGACCTAAGGCGTGAAGCGTTTTGAAATTTGACCTCGTGTTATTTTGAAATATGTTTTCGGTTAACTCTTACATTGCGATCATTCGACAACGAAATGTATATATTTTTTAAATCTTGCATCGAAAATACAATATTCAATCTAAAAAAACATCTAAAACCATTCGTGACCCCAAGCCGGCTGGGGTCAACCGTGAGGTGACGTGGGGCAGGGATGATGTGAGGAACGAGCTCCCTCTGCCGGCAGAGTACAATCACTCTTCAAGACGCCATATTGGACACTCACCCCTCAGGACGCCACATTGGACCCTCACCCCCCCAGGACGCCACATTGGACATTCACCCTCAGGACGCCACATTGGACACTCACCCCTCAGGACGCCATATTGGACACTCACCCCTCAGAACGCCACATTGGACACCCACCCATCAGGACGCCACATTGGACACCCACCCCTCAAGACGCCATATTGGACACTCACCCCTCAGGACGCCATATTGGACACCCACCCATCAGGACGCCACATTGGACACTCACCACTGAAGACGCCATATTGGACACTCACCCCCTAGAGACGTCATATTGGACACTCACCCCTCAGGACGCCACATTGGACACTCACCCTTCAGGACGCCATATTGGACACTCACCCCTCAAGACGCCATATTGGACACCCACCCCTCAAGACGCCATATTGGACACCCACCCATCAGGACGCCACATTGAACACTCACCCCTCAAGACGCCATATTGGACACTCACCCCTCAGGACGCCATATTGGACACTCACCACTGAAGACGCCATATTGGACACTCACCCCTCAGGACGCCACATTGGACACTCACCCTTCAGGACGCCACATTGGACACTCACCCTTCAGGACGCCATATTGGACACTCACCCCTCAAGACGCCATATTGGACACCCACCCCTCAAGACGCCATATTGGACACTCACCCCTCAGGACGCCATATTGGACACTCACCCCTCAGGACGCCATATTGGACACTCACCCCTCAGAACGCCACATTGGACACCCACCCATCAGGACGCCACATTGGACACTCACCCCTCAAGACGCCATATTGGACACTCACCCCTCAGGACGCCATATTGGACACTCACCACTGAAGACGCCATATTGGACACTCACCCCCTAGAGACGTCATATTGGACACTCACTCCTCAGGACGCCACATTGGACACTCACCCCTCAGGACGCCATATTGGACACTCACCCCTCAAGACGCCATATTGGACACCCACCCCTCAAGACGCCATGTTCGATGTCGTCCAGACTGAACACGTGACCTCCAATGTTGTAGGCCGTCTTCTTCCAGAAAAGTTGAACTTTAAGTACGGAATCTGGAAGCTCGGCGCAGCCTGATAGACCGTGGATGGTAAGGGAGTTGTAGATGTCTGTGCGATAGCTGTTAAGTCAAACTATTGGACAAACTATTGGACAATATATAAATACACGACACATCTAAAAACATGTTACATTTACTCGGAATATCAAATTGTATTACATACTTTATATTTTATTTTATGTTAATAAATACTTCATTAGTTAGCTATTGCCACTAATTGCTCTGGCTCAAAAATCGTCTATCACGAAGCAACAAATGCATCCGCTCCATCGGTGAACCAGTTAAATGTGACTGTTTGATAGACACAATCATATCAGTTACATGTCAGTGCCACACAAGACTACCCCACAGATTAACCCATACCTGGGGGACGGGGGCGAGAGGGGATAAGACGAGGAGAATTTCCGTTCTGGGAATGAGCAAGGTAATTCGTCGTGAAATGGGGATGGGATATTAGCCGACGGTCGTGATAAAGGATTTTCATTAATCGTGAGCTGAGAATTTTAATATACAATAACCGTGAACAGGGAAATCGTCAATTTTTATCATGTATCCGCCCGTTTTATTGCATACGGGGAGCGTTACATTTAATTCATCGTGAACTGGGAATACATGATTTGTGATCTGAGAACCCAGTGAATTATGACGCCGCGAATCAAAAAGTAGTTCGGAAGAGCGCGGAGGAAGTGGCGGCAGTTTAATTTGAAATTCACGTGGAACTTCGCCATAACATTTGAGCGTGGAACCATCCAGTCCAATTCTAGGTGACCCCTGACCCCATCTGGGGTCCTCGATGAGTGACGTGCTGCACCTAGTGGGGTTTCTTGGAGACATCTTGTTGCTCTTGTTGCTTTATGTATCAATTTCTCTGTGTATTGGAGTGTGTGTTTCTTATTCAGTTCAGTTTATTTCCTAATTTGCGTACGTAATTGATAGTGAATGAGTTGCTGGTTCACGTAATTTGCAGACTAGAGTATGCTGGTGTTTGTATCTTGCGGAGAGGGGGGGGGGGGGGAGTGGGGGCTTTGCTTGCTTGACTGTTTCCCCGCAGCCTGGGCAATGTGCACAAAGACGGCCTGAAAGACCAACGTTCCATTTCTCGCCGCGCCCCGAGGGCGGGTGAAGCCACAGGATCTCGCCACCCATTACGGTCCGAAAATGACGTCATTATTTACGACGTCATATCTAATGAAGAAATATCTCCTCTGTTTATCATAACGCGCACCCAAACATGACGTCACCTTGGTTACGTCGTAACAACCAGTGGCGTAAAAAACGACGTCATTTTCGGAACGTTACGAGTGGCGAGATCAAAGAGTGTAATATAACACTTATAATACACTCTTTGGTGAGATCTCGCGGGTGAAGTGGGGAAGGATACTCATGAAGAAGGCCATCTTCTGGACCTCGGACAGCGTGCCGAGGTCGACCAGCTGTAGGCCGCGAGCCTCATCCACGTACTGCTTGAACAGGTCGCTCTGACGCAGCGCCTCGTAGCGGACGCCGTCCCCACTCTCCAGCATGTACTCACCCTTCATCCTGCAAGGCAAGGACACGTCAAGGTCAGTCAGTGACACCAGATTCAGATTCAATATCGTTTACTTGAGTAAGATCGAATGCATACAAACACGAAATGCAAAAATATTTAGGGAACTTAACCAATTCTTACTCTGGGGACCCTTATTAAGACCACGAAGGTCGCTAGCATAGGAGCCACAAAAAAACAGTGAACCCAAAATCATCGCATAATCACAATAAAAAAAACAAGTATGGAACAACTGAAATGGAATTATATTGTGCTTATATGTATGTATATGCAAGAATCTTGCGAGAAATAAATAAAAGATGTACACATAGCCCTTTTCCAGAAATATAAATACGTGTAGTGATAGTGCTGGGATGAAAGCCGTAGTGAATCACCCATCATTGGTGGCGTCAGTAGCGAAAAGAGAAAATAAACAGCCGTAACTGAAGTATTACGTCCTGATGAATATCATGAAACTCGCTACAACTTAATATCCTAATTATAATAACAACATGCATTCTTAAGAGTCGGTAAGAGAGGTAATCGTGTGAACTGGAGAAAAATAACGTTTTGTTCTAGATCCTCTTGAAGTGTTGGTTCCGCGTTATTTTACAGTGTAGCCCAAACTGTGGTCCGGTCTGTTTATTGCTGGAAGCATTGTGTAGGAGCGCTATTGGGAAAGTACTGCATGATGTTACAAGGGTGACATGTGAGCTGCGACGCTATACATAGGCAATTTTTGTCGAGTGGCTGTACTTGTACTTTGTGCCTGTTATTTGAGTTCAAGCGAACGAAATAGGACAATCGGATAAACAGTATGAAAACACATGGGTTTGTGTTTCTGTATGAAGTACTATTACCCCTCCGCACTCCTACAATTTGAGCATTATTTTCTGTCTATACTTAATAAAATGAAGCTGTTCGTCTGTTCCACCTACGCACCCGATGCACCCGCTACATGCACCACCAGCCGACATGGGTAAGTCAGCCGACATGGGTAAGTCAGCCGGGTAAGTCAGCCGACATGGATAAGTCAACAATTTCGCTGGGCGTTTATCGCTTTTCCCGCATAGTCACCAAGCTGTCGACTACCGCAACCTGGCTGGGTGCCAACAGTAATAACATTAGTCCCAACGCCTTATCGCCGAATTCAACACCATATCAGGTAGCTGTGGCTATATGCGGGAACAGCGTTATAAACATCAGTTACCGCAGTATCAAACGTTACAATTAAGGGGACAAGATGCGGAAACAGCGCTTGACATCCTTTACCCCAATACCCTCTTTAATAGTTAAGCGGCAACCGCTAGACATCAGCTACCGCAGTATCCAACTATGCAGTTGAGGGGACTACATGCGGGAACAGTGCTGGACACCAGTTACCGCAGTGTCCAACTTTACAGTTAGACGGAATACATGCGGAAACAGCGCTAGACACCAGCTACGGCAGTACCCTATTTTACAGTTAAGCGGAAACCGCTAGACATCAGCTACCGCAATATCCAACTATACGGTTGAGGGGACTACATGCGGGAACAGCGCTAGACACCAGTTACCGCAGTGTCCAACTTTACAGTTAAGCGGACTACATGCAGAAACAGCGCTAGACACCAGATACCGCAGTTTCCAACTTTACAGTTAAGCGGACTACATGCGGAAACAGCGCTAGACACCAGTAGGAGTAAGCCCGAGAGGAGGGGAGAAGATCAGCAACATTCTCACCACATCCTAATATTTATTGTGCGGCTGCTTACCAAGCCAGCTTGCCTGCAATAGACTCATGTAGTATTTATAAAGACGGCGCCGCGGGTGGCATCGCGAAGGTCAGAGTCCGGTAGTGTGTAGGGCTCTAGATGTCACCTGTGCCAGGCAATGCCGACCCCGGGTGTACACCTAACATACTATTACAGAACAGGGCAATACCTCATTGGATAGCTGAAGCGTGCAAGTACTAGCCAAACAAAAGCGTCAGATTGTTTGACATCGACATCGACACAGAGTTTAGGAAAAACGACACTGAACAAAAAGCGACACGAAACGTCGTAAAATGTCAACATTCAACAGTGAGAATTTTGAAAATCGACACTGGACACCCCCTTTCAGATAGGGGCCTGAAATATGCTATTCAATGAAAAGCATCAGATGGGGCCTGCAAATGCTAGACAATCAGAAGCATATCGGATGGGGAACCCGCAAATGCTAGCCAATCAAAAGCATCAGACGGGAGCCTGCAAATGCTAGCCAATCAAAAGCATCAGATGGGAGCCTGGAAATGCTAGCCAATCAAAAGCATTAGATAGGAGCCTGGAAATGCTAGCCAATCAAAAGCATCAGATAGGAGCCTGCAAATGCTAGCCAATCAAAAGTATCAGATGGGAGGGGGGCTGCAAATGCTAGTCAATCAAAAGCAACAGACGGGGACTCGCAAATGCTAGCCAATCAAAAGCAACAGACGGGGACCCGCAAATGCTAGCCAATCAAAAGCATCAGATGGGGACCCGCAAATGCTAGCTAATCAAAAGCATCAGATGGGGACCCGCAAATGCTAGCCAATCAAAAGCATCACATGGGAGCCTGCAAATGCTAGCCAATCAAAAGCATCAGAAGGGGCCCATCGTCGGACAGATGCCTTCAGTCGATACCCAATTAGATGCGTCGGCTGCACACATTTAAGTGATAGCCAATTAGAAGCGTCGACTACAAACCTTCAGGTGATAGCCAAATAGAAGCGTCGGACAGAAAGGGCAGGCGCTTGACACAGCCAGGGATCTGGCAATAAATGACAAAATTGTATCTATCGGGTTAAAAAATCGTCATGGCAACAGCCACAACTCGCCGCGACCCACGGGTCCCAATTGTTACTGGCAATCTTTGTACAACGACTTTGCCATCCCAACCAAATATCGTTACCCCTCCAGCGTGACCAGCACCGCCCCCCCCCCCCCACCCACACCCCCAATCCTCACCTTTTGATCCTGCAAACTGCACCAGAATAATACGGCATGAATAACAATGCCTCTCCCCCCACTCCCGTCCGGGCACTCTATGCGGCCACATCATCCTCGCAACATCGCCGTTACAACGAGATTGATAGGCCTGCAATCATATATATAATTCAGCGTGGACCCACATCAAACAAGAGCCGCGTGACCTGGGCTACCACATATACATCTATACATGACCAATGATTGGGGATAACGGTGCCCCATACTAGGGGCGTTGAATGGGGAAGGAGGGTGGGGGGAGGGGCGGGGGGACGGAGGGTGGGAGGGGGGAGGGACATAAGTATACTGACAGTCAGCACGCCATGGTCATTTTAGGGTTAATAATTAATGGGAAACGTTGGTGGTAGGATGATGCAGCAACTAAATGCGACAAACGGACAGACGACACTCAGTCCCCCAGCGCGACCGCTCTTGTTGCAAATGACGATGTACGGTATTCATTCGTATCTCATTCTCTGCGAATGCATTCACATTTGAGTATTCAATGACATTCAAACTGTCTAAAACCTCGTCTCTGACTCACAAAGATAACCCAAGAACGTAGTTGCCGTACAGCGTTATATACTTGTAGGCTGGTTGTATATTGAGGACAACTTTTGGTCCTAGGTTCGATTTCCGCTGGCGTCATGGTTTTCATCTGTCCAAATGGCCGCCAATATGTGATATGTGATTTGTGATGACTACGCGATGGCTCCATCAAGATATCACTAATAGTGTGATTAAGCTAGATACCCGATGTCATCATTTAATAACCCCTACATGATCAGTGATAATTTGCGTCATGCCAAACAACTGGCAACTCGCACCATTCTGTCAAGGATTTGGTCATACTGATCGTGTAAGTCGCGTGAGTCAATCTAATTGTGTTATAACCATAGATATAACATGCATCTCCAGGTCCAATTGATTCGCCATTATGTTCGTTGCATATTTAATGTCGTGGTCTCGTATTTATTGATGTTCTAACTAATCGCGCTGTACTAGCGTAAACACGCCGGAAAAAAATATTTGATGACAAATGACAAAGATTTGTGATTGACGCTGAAACCTCTGCGTTTTGCGCCATGTCCGTGCACGCGGAGGCAAAACTGGGCCAATACACCTCTAATGACACAATCAATCGATCTGCAGATTAGTCCGCTCACCAACTAGGCGAGGATTTCCAGACATGGGGGTAAACGAGTGGGAACAACTTGTCTGTCTGAGATTAATTGTTCTCACGTTACGTGGAGGTGGGGATAAACAGTTTACGATCTGAAGCACTATCGTTCGCCCAATTCGATGAACGGGGGTGACAGCGGGATGGGGACAAATTGATGACATTGCTCCCCAAATCGTCCATTTAATCGTGAGTGGGAAGCAGATATGTCCCCCCATAATCCTTGTCCGTAGACCACGTGTCAGAACCAGGAGCCAAAGGCTGGGGGCCGGGTGGCGATGGGATGGAGGGCGCTGTTTAGTGACAACACGGGATGGCAGACCACTGCCTCGTAAAGAAATATACATTTACGAGCCATGCCACTGCGCTGAAGTCAACGATTGCGGATCACGTAGGACGACTCCTCTCGAAGACACAACATATATATATATCCTTAGAGCCCCCCAGGCAAACACTCGGCGTGTGTACACACAGCGCCCGCACCAGACGGGGGGATTCATCGGCTAAAAGCATTGGTTGTGGAAGCCATGCGATGGGTGGGGAGTGGTACTGGCCGGCCATTGACGGGTCTCCCCACGCCGCCACCAGCACAGCCACAGCCACCGCCACTACCGACCGCCACCAACCCGCCACTACTAACCGCCACCAACCCGCCACTACTGACAGCCACCACCCCGCCACTACTAACCGCCACCAGCACAACCACTGAGCGGCCACCGCCCCAGGGGAGATGCCCTGAATCAGTAGGGAAAGGGGGGGTGTAGAGTACCTATAGCAGTAACGGGAAGATTAAGCGCTACAATAGGGAAAGCTGAAGGAGCGATATCTGTCCAAACAGCCGGAACAGGGTGACACCAGGCTAACGCTGTCTACTCTTAGGCTCCATTTACTGGTCAGAATCCCGACAATTCCTAGCCTCGTTGTGCCGACAAGCCATGCCTCTAAGCCACCACCCCCCATAACTAATGGGGCCCCCGTGCGTGTGTAAGACACCCAAATAAACCTATACGTAACATGAACAAGTGCGATATTGCAGCGCTTCTCCGTCAGCTTGAGCCGTGACTTCACGTCTATATACAAAATCCTGTTTTCCCACGACGGACTATGTTTGGCCATGTCTAAAATACACCCAATAAACGTAACTTGATATAACTGGAGTTTATATGGCCGTGTCGTGGTGAAGTGGCCATAACTGTTACACCCAAGTGTTGTGACTGGTTGGAACACGTTTACCGCATCTCCCACCACCACCGAAGAGCAGAATCGTGCCGCTGATGTATCACGTGTGCAAAAACCTGGCGTGAAAATAACAAATTTTAGCACTGTCGCCACAGAGATAGGCTGGAAACCGGCCTAGAGCTGCTCGCAGCATACTAGGCCGTCGGGGATCAAATCTGACTCGACACTTAACAAAATTCCATTAGACATGAATTTCTAACATGTGAGCCAAATTTCATCCTTTTACCACAAAATGTACAATTCGGTAATACTCCATGTGTTTAATGGTCAGCTAGAAAAGATCTAAAACACACGTTCATTATTGAAATGTAGTATTGCAAAGGAGGGAAGACGGACGCGCACGCACGTACAAACGTATGTAACTGTTTTCTTTCTTTTTCATAATTTAAAACACGTGGTAAGGCGTCTGATGGAAAGCATGGAAACATCAGTTATGTTTTTTAAATTTGGCGACTAAAGAAAAAGGCCGGAATTCCGGCCCTTTCTAAAATGGAGGATACCCGTTAGCAGCGGTCTGTTTCGGACAGGCAGGCTGGTTCCCAGCGAACCACAGAGATGACTTATTGACAATTATGGTAAAAGCGATCGCGTGCAAAAACAAAAACAGGTACGGTGGAGTGCAACAACAAGGCTAAATTACTGTCTAATGTGCCAATTACGGACATACCAACATTGTAATCTCACCAAGTTCGTATGATCAAAGTCCGTATATAATGCTGGATGACCCTCATATACAAGTACCATGCATTTTAAACCCAACCTTATTAGTCGACACGTGGTTGACACGTGGTCGGGCGTTATCAACACCGGGAATGAAACATTAAATATGACATGAACATGAACATATCCGTCCTACCCCGTGGCTCGGACAGATCAAGGGGTAACATAGCCCCGACAGCAAACATTCTCCACGTTATCTTTCGCTACAACCCCCTTCGTCTAGCCTTTCCTTTCCGGACGGCTGGCAGCGGGACAGTTTAAGCTTACGTGTAGGCATTGGCCATGCAACGATGGTCGATCGCTCTCAAGATAAGCCGAGGTGTGCGTTCTTATGAATTACAAGGGTGAGAGCGGCCATCGGCCTCTCGAAGATCTCGAAGACTACGTAAACTTTGACCACCCCTAAGTACGTTCCTCGTCTCAAGGCCAATGCAAAATCAGTTATGGTAAAAAGACATGTATGGTACATTGGACGCTCCTCAAAGTGGTTGAGCTCTCCGACTTGGTGGCTTTTTTCTGCATATGGTTTTGGGTTTACGGTTTATTTATGGCAACGACATCGTCAACAGGAATGTATCGTTGTATACAAGTTGCCATTGGATATGGCAAATAGATTGGTTGGTGGATTGTATATTCAAGACACTTTAAAGGGAACCACCAGCTGGCCTCTAATGCTGCTTTGCCGATTCATATAATACCCAATTGTCTATCCTCCAAATTACAGAATTTTTCGTTCTATCTGTAGTTCACAATAAATTTAGAAGTGACCGCCAGGCACGATTTCGCCGCCTACCCAGGCGGCAGACCTTTTTGGAGGCGTGTCTGTGATTGACCAATCAAAAGGCGATACTCTAATTTATTCAAACCGGAAATTGCGCTTATTGTGTGAGTAAAACACGAGCGCGTGATAATCGCTAATATAAATAGTTGCGATTCTAACTCCAATCATGGCATTGTTGCGGAGTCAATCGTCGCAAGACGAATATCATTTTGTTTGGACGGTACTGTTCCATGAAACACTAAGATCTTGTGCTACTGCGCCGCTTGGAACTGCCGCTGTTCATCTGTAAATCGCGGCCCTGATCTCTCTCTCCGCGAGTTATAACGTAAGGCGGCGCCATATGAATAGTCACAACATGCGTCACTGCTCCCGGCAAAATGGCGCTTTGCTTGACATTGCTGGGGGCGGGGTGCCTTAATTTTGTTCTCCTTACCAGTCGGTCGAAACGAAGCGTTAACACTCGCCAATTGTAATTTTAAGATGTTAACTTTCGGTGCAGATCGCGATTAAATTAGTTTGGACACCCGCTTTAACCACTTTTGGTCATATCGCGTCAATAGGAGAAGGAAGGGAGAGTGGAGCCATGTCCCCGGGGGTAACCCCCTACTCTTTGTGACATGGGATCTTTATCCTGCGACCACAGAGACATGGCCGCAGCGGGGCGCGAAACACCGATCCACGTGCCGTTAGGCTTTTAGGTGGCCGGAACACTTAAGTTAGAACACGAGCGCTCTAACCCACTGAGCTATCGGGCCGGCCCCTATGGACAATAGACAAAAATGACAAAAAAACATGTCCTAATGTCCTTGAATGTGGCGACGACTAGCGCATGTAGCATGGCGTGTTCTCGACACATAACATGGTCATTTCCTCAAACACAGTCTTGACGTGCGTCACCACATCTTCCATGTTCTCCATGCCAAGCCTCGAACAATCCATCTATTGGCGTTTTATGTTATCTGAGTCCACACATGGGATAAACGGCCCCAAGGAAGTGAGATGCAAGGATGAACCATAATCGACCCATACATGGATTGACGTGGGCAGGACTGGGATGAGTTTAAGGGATGCGAGTTTAACACAAAAAAGGCGACTAAATATCATGCCAGCCCAACCCCATTACCCAAATATCTGACTGGATCAAGGAAAAATAAGGCGTACGCGACGACCAGGGCAACAGCCATACAACAACACGTCCAAAATATAATACTATTAGATTTCCCAATCATATTGCAAGAGAGACCCGCTTGAAGCCAATTCAGGCGGATCAGCATATTGACCTTTCCCTAAATACCCCCTTGCCGCAAGGTGTATTTGTGGGTCCTATGCCCTGTCAATGGAGCGTGCTGGCCTGGGTCGAGTGTCTCAGTCAATATCGGGAACGGACCAGCGGGCCGGAAAGCAACGACCATAAAGCAAGCCATGTGAGTGAATGGGATGAGTGGTCCGTCAGCCTGCAGAGTGTCCCCGTGGGGAGCTTCATGACGTCACACAAAAAGACGGGGACAAGGCTACATGTGACATCAGCCAGCCTGTAGGAGGGAGCGTGATGACGTCACACAGAGAGACGGGGACAAGGCTATATGTGACATCAGCCAGCCTGTAGGGTGTCCCTGGAGGGAGCTTTATGACGTCACACAGAGAGACAGGGACATGGCTATATGTGACATCAGCCAGCCTGTAGGAGGGAGCGTGATGACGTCACACAGAGAGACGGGGACAAGGCTATATGTGACATCAGCCAGCCTGTAGGGTGTCCCTGGAGGGAGCTTTATGACGTCACACAGAGAGACGGGGACAAGGCTATATGTGACATCAGCCAGCCCGCAGGGTGTCCCTGGAGGGAGCTTCAGCCTGTCACACAGAGAGACGGGGACAAGGCTATATGTGACATCAGCCAGCCTGTAGGGTGTCCCTGGAGGGAGCTTCATGACGTCACACAGAGAGACGGGGACAAGGCTATATGGGACATCAGCCAGCCTGTAGGGTGTCCCTGGAGGGAGCTTCATGACGTCACACCGAAAGACGGGGACAAGGCTATATGTGACATCAGCCAGCCTGTAGGAAGGAGCGTGATGACGTCACACAGAAAGACGGGGGGAAGGCTATATGTGACATCAGCCAGCCCGCAGGGTGTCCCTGGAGGGAGCTTTATGACGTCACATAGAGAGACAGGGACAAGGCTATATGTGACATCAGCCAGCCCGCATGGTGTCCCTGGAGGGAGCTTCATGACGTCACACAGAGAGACGGGGACAAGGCTATATGTGACATCAGCCAGCCTGTAGGGTGTCCCTGGAGGGAGCTTCATGACGTCACACAGAGAGACGGGGACAAGGCTATATGGGACATCAGCCAGCCTGTAGGGTGTCCCTGGAGGGAGCTTCATGACGTCACACAGAGAGACGGGGACAAGGCTATATGGGACATCAGCCAGCCTGTAGGGTGTCCCTGGAGGGAGCTTCATGACGTCACACCGAAAGACGGGGACAAGGCTATATGTGACATCAGCCAGCCTGTAGGAAGGAGCGTGATGACGTCACACAGAAAGACGGGGGGAAGGCTATATGTGACATCAGCCAGCCCGCAGGGTGTCCCTGGAGGGAGCTTTATGACGTCACAGAGAGACAGGGACAAGGCTATATGTGACATCAGCCAGCCCGCATGGTGTCCCTGGAGGGAGCTTCATGACGTCACACAGAGAGACGGGGACAAGGCTATATGTGACATCAGCCAGCCTGTAGGGTGTCCCTGGAGGGAGCTTCATGACGTCACACAGAGAGACGGGGACAAAGCTATATGTGACATCAGCCAGCCTGTAGGGTGTCCCTGGAGGGAGCTTCATGACGTCACACAGAGAGACGGGGACAAAGCTATATGTGACATCAGCCAGCCTGTAGGGTGTCCCTGGAGGGAGCTTCATCACGTCACATAGAGAGACAGGGACAAGGCTATATGTGACATCAGCCAGCCTGTAGGGTGTCCCTGTGGGGAGCTTCATCCTGTCACACAAAGAGACGGGGACAAAGCTATATGTGACATCAGCCAGCCTGTAGGGTGTCCCTGGAGGGAGCTTCATCACGTCACATAGAGAGACGGGGACAAGGCTATATGTGACATCAGCCAGCCTGTAGGGTGTCCCTGTGGGGAGCTTCATCCTGTCACACAAAGAGACGGGGACAAGGCTATATGTGACATCAGCCAGCCTGTAGGGTGTCCCTGGAGGGAGCTTCGTGACGTCACACAGAGAGACGGGAACAAGGCTATATGTGACATCAGCCAGCCTGTAGGGTGTCCCTGGAGGGAGCTTCGTGACGTCACACACAGAGACGGGGACAAGGCCATATGTGACATCAGCCAGCCTGTAGGGTGTCCCTGGAGGGAGCTTCGTGACGTCACACAGAGAGACAGGGACAAGGCTATATGGGACATCAGCCAGCCTGCAATGATGTCCTGCTCAAGCCAAATAAGCCAAATATATGTTGTTTACCCAATCGGCAGAAGAAAAAAAATACATCCCGTACCAAGAACAAGATCAACATAGAAAACATTTAGCACTCAAGTTAAAGGCCTTAGCAAATACTGCATTAGCTAATACAACATGGAGCCATACGGCCAAAGAACTACCTACACACAATCTACCCATTACAATCCCACTGGTTCTGCCCACTCAAGTCCACCTAGGACATTATAATTATTATCATCTTCTTCTTATTATCCTTATTATCTCAGCTTCTCATTCCTTTAAAGACAAAAATTGTCCTGTCTGACACATTTGAAGCACATGCTTAAAGTTGCATGTGGAGCTCTTTCCCGCCAAAACTAAAGAGGTCAAAATACAAATAAGAATCAGTCCTTGAATCATTCAAGATTGGTTTTGTCTAACCTCCACCCATGCCAGACTGCCAAATAGTGTCACTTAGCCTTGCCCGTGATATCAATTTACCACAAATTTTCATTTCAGTGGTAAACGGCATCAGTTTGTGTGCTTCGCGATGCTTTGTTATAAGTAGCAGTGCTGCGACAGAGTGCTGTGGTGTCGCGGGATAGACATGTTTGCCACACCACAGCCAAAACGGCGAGGTTTATCAGGTTTCTGAATTTATGGAATGGAACAATCGAGTTTTCTGCAGATTTTGATATAAATTTTGCCTGGGCTTAGTTTTGGCGGGAAAGAACTCGACATGCAACTTGAATAATTAGTAATTAAGTCCTCAAAAAATACAACAATATGTATGCAAGTTTTTAATAGCAAGTAATAGTGGTTATATGTCATAAAGATCAGAACTTACAGAAGTTAGAGCTATGTTGAGTGCTTAATATGACCTATTAACTCTATACATGTATTCTCATATATTCTTATTCACATGTGATTAGGTGTTTTTAACAGATATGATAGTTCAACATTAAAATAATAAAAATGATAATAAAATGCTAGTTATCTTATCGCTATATGATGATTTAAGTTGATTTAAGCACCATAGCCTTTGATACTAAAATGTGTGGTAAAAAACATAAAAATATGTCCTTTCCGCCATGTTCCATATTATGATATGGGTTCCATAAAAAGCCACCAAGCTGGAGTATATACTTATAATCACTTCACTATATACCGTCATTTACGTATGTTTTGGAACACCCAAAAATAATAACAAACCTGGGTGTACCAAGACATGCGGTCAAAAAAATTAATTAATTTTCCAGCAGTTCCAAAACTTTGATACATTTGGGGGGGAGGGAGACTAAAGGGTAGGGGTTTGTATGGTTAGTCAGTCCAAGAGCTGCTGCAGCCATAGCCACTACAATTAAGACGCGTATACGGGGCATGGTAGGGTAGGGTTTGTACGGTCAGCCAGTCAACTGGCCAACAGTGTATGGCTTCCTTGCTTCATGGCGCGATCAGGATCTATGGAGAAGGAGGGGGAGGGAGGAGGTGTCACAAGCTCAGCTTTTCATTACCACAGGCGCTTGGCCAGCTGAAAGGAATGGAGGGTGATGACGGGAGTGGGTGGCGAGGGGTCGGAGTGGGGTTGTATATGTCTTATATCTTCACGGCTGCGACCTAACAAGATTTGGTTGTACTAAAACATAGATACAAAATATTACCCACCATCTGTGGTGTACTAAAACATACAGCCCCAAAAAATAATTATTTTTTTCAAAATTGGGGGTGTACCAAAATTTAGGTACATTTTTGGTATTCCAAAACATATGTAAATGACGGTAACAATATGTATAGTTTCACAAATTATTGCTGAGGATTCATAGTCAGTGAAAGGAATATAACTTGCATATTTAAGGTATATACATGTATGAAAATATTCACTTGATTTTGTGGTCAACTATATTACAATGAGACCAATTTCTCTCAAAATATATTAGTTGTCAAATAAATTTGTCTTTTCTGCATTATGTGAGGTCGGAAAGGACAGTTTTTTTTGATAGCTCAGTACAAGATTATGGCAAATAATTGCCAATGAAACCACAAAACACATTTGCGATAGACCTAAAATGCAACGAGGAATTGGACTTTCTGCATTTATATAATGCCTAGTTTCATTCTGACAACGATTGGCATGATTTAATGTAAAAATTTTACATCATACACCTTATTGATATTCATAATAGACGGACCTTTTAAAGTTGCATGTCGAGCTCTTTCCCGCCAAAACTAATGAGGTCAAAATACATATAGGAATCAGTCATTGAATCATTCAAGACTTCTTTTATCTATACTCCACCCATACCAGACTGCCAAATAGTGCCTCTTAGCCTTGTCTGTGATATCAATTTACCACAAGCTTTCATTTTATTGGTAAACGTCATCAGTTTATATGCTTCGTGATGCTTTGGTATAAGTAGCAGTGCCGCGACCGAGTTCTGTGATGTCCCGGGATAGACACGTTTGCCACATCACAGCCGAAACGGCGATATTTATCAGGTTTCTGAATTTATAGAATGAAACAATAGACTTTTCTGCAAATTTTGATATAAATTTCGCCTGGGCTTAGTTTTGGCGGGAAAGAACTTGACATGCAACTTTAAGATCTTTTAAAGCCGTTTTCTCTGTAGCAGCTATGACATATCTATTAACTAAATCTGCATGATTTTATTGATGTTAGTAGATACTTTGATGTTATTTTCTATCAATTTCCTATCCTATAACATTATTTTACTCTATTAACTGTTAGCCCACTAAAAAGTTAATACTTTATTAAAGAAGGGATTTTTTATAATTCAACATATTTGTCATGACACTAGAAAGCCTATACTACCACAATAAAACACAATCACACTTAAATAAAGAATTTTGTTTTGACCCCAGTGAGACAGAAAGGTGCCCATCACTGTAAAACTGCCCATAACCGGTTTGAACCATCTTTTTTTATCAAGTGGAAATGGTTCTGGCAGAACAAGCATGCACCAAGTCTGACCTTTCAACCAATATTTCAACATAAAAAGCATCAAGAGATCTGCAAGACAAAAACCAGACTGCCCCAGAAACAATTTATCGAATTTATGAACATAATGGCTGGCCATATGATCTTGTGTCATCTGTTTACCAAACTGTACGCACGTCCACTCACCTCAACATAAGTTTCTGGAGCTCCTTAGAGACATCCACAGCCGATTTGGCCTTCATTTTATCACACGAACCATCATTCAAGACACGAAGAGAAGGCTCCGATATTTTTAGCATACTGCGCTGTTGCTGCCAACTGTCAACCGTTATTAACTAACTTCCATTTATTTCACACGCCACGATTCGTCACCGCCCGTAGACTTCTTCGATAGTGTTGTCCAACGCCACCAGTCGCCCGGAGATTCTTGAATGGCTTTCGTCGGAAGCGCTGTGAGTCATATGCGGTCTCTGGCGTGGCCACTCCGTCGTTTGACGTCACACAAATCAATCAAGCATGGCACTAAGGTAAAGAGTGAGGAGTGGCGTGAGAAACAAGTATTGGCACAGGCTTGTGATGACCCTAAAACGGGCCATGGCCCAAAATATAACACAAATGTGTTGGTGCATATGAGTTCAGGAGTATGCGATAAAAAGGCACTATTCACAACACAATTTTGCTTGAACATCGTTGCGCTGTATTCCAGGCATGCTGTTAGAGGTTTGTTACAGGCTTAGGCCGTCTTGTGAAATTGCTGTTTTAGGTCTGTTTTGTGCACACGATGACACAAGGAACCTCCAGGGAAAACGTTCGACTACGGCGCCTCCATTTTCGAACTTGCATAATAATTAAACTATGAAATTAATTAAGAATATTAGAAACATTTAGGATTTAGAATTTAAGAAACAAAAATAAATAAATAAATTGAAAAGTACACACTTGGCTTGGGAGACTCACCACCACAAAAAAAAAATTGTGAGTCTACGTAATTTCAAAAATGGGCAAAACAAAAACAAAACTTTTAAAGGGAACCGCCAGCCTGGCCTCTAACGCTGCTTTACCGATTCATATAATACACAATTGTCTATCCTCCAAATTACAGATTTTTTCCTCCTATCTATAACTCACAATAAAATTTAGAAGTGACCGCCGGACACGATTTCGCCTCCAACCCAGGCGGCTGCCGTTTTTGGAGGATCGCGATTTTGGAGGTCCGCGAGGTCCACGATTAACCAATCAGGAGGCGATACTCTTATTTATTCAAACCGGAAATTGCGCCTATTGCGTGAGCAAAACAAGAGCGCGTGATCATCGCTAACATAAAGAGCTGCGATTCTATCTCCAATCATACATACATACATACATCTGATACAGCTGTATAATCAGGCTTGAAGCCTATCAGCTGGTCGTGGCTTTAAACCAACGCTTTTACATTTATAATCAGTGCAAAAAATACCGCAGGACTGGAGGATTCCTTGATTTACTGAGGAGGGAAAATACAAGTCTTGGGTGTAGAGGTGTTGTTGCCAGACTGTGTCCAACCTTCCCTTGAAACAATTCAGTGAGGGGGCCGTTACTACATTGTCCGGTAGGGAGTTCCAGGTTTCAGTTACTCGAAGGGAAAAAAAGTGTTGGCGCAATGCCGTCCTGCATGCCTCCTTCTCTAGCTTTAGGCTGTGTCCCCTTGTGTTGCTATCACCCTGTAACTTGAGCGGGCAGTTTGTTTGGTATTTCCCATGGAGATATTTCCACACCTCTATCATATCCCCTCTGGCTCTCCTGTATGCCATACTTGGCAATTTTAGGTCTTTTAGTCTCTCCTCGTATGTTTTTTCTCGCAAGTCGGCCAGAAGCCTTGTGGCTCGCCTTTGAACTCCCTCAATAAGTTTCCGATCTTGAATTAGCATTGGGGACCAGACGGAAACCGAGTACTCAAGATGCGGTCTCACTAGGGATGTGTACAATAGTTTCAGAGACTGCGTGTCCAGGTACTCATAAGAACGTCTGATTAGGCCTAACAAGCGATTGGCTTTATTGACCTGTAACTCAGTGTGGTGGGAGAATTTCAGTGCGGGGTCAAAATGCACACCCAGATCTTTCTCAAGGTTTGTTGTTTCGAGGGTAACCTCTCCTGCTGCTGATCCCATCTTGTAGGTTGCCTGCCGGTTGGCTCTGCCCAAATGCATAACTTTGCACTTGCCAGCATTGAACTTCAACTGCCACGAGGCGGACCAGTCAGACATATTATCAAGGTCATTTTGCAGGCACCTCTGATCGTCCTCACTAGCAACTGTTCGATATACCTTTGTATCGTCTGCGAACATGGAGCAACTGGATTCAACTGATTCTGGTAAGTCGTTTATGAAGCAGACGAAGAGAGCCGGACCGAGTACACTACGTTGTGGAATTCCACTCAGTACCTGTGCCGATGGAGACAAGCTCCCTGATAAGGACACTCTCTGACTACGGCTACTTAGGAAGCTGCCTAACCACCTTAATATATTGCCAGTCACCCCGTAGCCCTGCAGTTTTCTTAGTAATCGGCAATGTGGTACTGTGTCAAATGCCTTTGCAAAGTCTAAGTAAATGGCGTCAACCGGCAGGCCCTTGTCTGTGGCTATGGTATAGTCGTTAAGGACAGACAACAGGTTCGTGGTGCAGGACCTCCCATTGATGAAGCCATGCTGGCATTCCGTCAGCAGGGAGTTGCTCTTCATGTGTGCTATGATTGCATTCCTCACGATCTTCTCTAAAACCTTGCACACAACGCTTGTCAGACTGACTGGTCTATAGTTGTCAGGGAGCTGTTTTTTGCCTTTCTTGAAGATGGGTGTCACATTGGCCTCTTTCCATATGGTGGGAATTTCCCCTGTTCTCATAGACAGTGTGAAGATATGTACAAGTGGCTTGCTTATTACGTCCGCCAATTCGTTTAACAGTCGTGGATGCAATCCATCAGGACCTGGCGACTTGTTTGGGTTTAGGTCTACTAGTTCTTTATGTACTACAGACTCTGTGATATCGATGATGCTTAATTGGGAGCGTACCTTTGATAGTTTAATGGGTGGTAGAGTAGACATATCCTCTGTTGTGAAAACACTGCTAAAGAAATTGTTCAACAGTTTTGTTTTGTCGGCACTTGAAGTTGCTTCACTTCCATCAGGTTTGACGAGATTAGCGATACTATCTTTGGTTCTTAATTTGCTTCTTGCGTATGCAAAGAAGGCCTTGGGGTTAGTTTTTGCTTCTGACGCTACTCGTTTTTCAAAGGCTATTTTAGCCTGCCGACAAGCCCATTTGGACTGGTTTCTCGCCTTGGCATATTTCTGGTAGTCGGATCCATCTTTGGTTTCCAAGTACCTACGAAACGCCGCCTGTTTCCTTTTTACTTTGGACAGCGACTCTGCATTTGCCCAGGGGGCTTTTCTATGCTTGCCTGTATTACTCTTTTGCAGGGGGATGAATGTCGGCATTGTTTGCATTATGACGTCAATAAACTTGTCCCATGATCCCTGCACGCCCTCGTTACCAAGAAGGAGCTCCCAGTCTATCTTGTTGAGCTCCTCCCTCATTCCGACGTAGTCACCTTTGGCAATTTGATACTTTACTCTAGTGTCTGGTTTAGGGCTGCTGTAGGACAACAAGTTAAATGTGATGGTGACATGGTGGCTCTTTCCTAGGGGAGCGAGGTACTCTAGTCCCTCCGCCATATTTTCCTCGTTGGTGAACACTAGGTCAAGGGTATTTGGCTTAGTGTTTGGGCGGAAATGAGTAGGCTCAGTCACATGCTGATAAAGGAACGCATCCCTGACCATATCTAGGAAGGCCCCTGATTGTGTCCCATTTCCGTCGGATGAGGAGTTATCACCCCAGTCGATCCCGGGCATATTGAAGTCACCCATTATCAGTACGTGCGAAGCTGTGGTTGTGTTGCAGATTTGGGTTATCGCTTCCAGCAACTTTCTGTTGTTAGTGTCTGAGCTGTTCGGTGACCTGTATACCCCACCAAGCAAGAGTCTATCTCTTTCATTTATTTTTATCTCACACCAGATACTTTCATCAAAATCTGCTTGCTCCTGTTCTTTGCTAAGTGTTGCCCCTAGTTCTAATAGTGTGTAGATTGCGACCCCTCTTTTGGCATTATGTAGGTTGCTCATACACTCATAGCCATCAAGCTTCAGGTCGACTGGTTGTACTGGGTGTTTACAATTCTTGGGCATAATCTCAGTCAGGCAAATGACATCTGGTGTGTGCTGTGATATTAAGTGTGATAGCTCAGTGCGTTTATTTAACAGGTTATCTACATTTGTATATACGATCTTCAGTTTTCTTCCATCTAATCTCTCGGTTCTTTTGTTTCCTTCTCCTGTGACAGAGTTTGCTGCCTCCTCATGAGATTCACTAATCTGTCTCCTCTGAGACTCCACTTGGCCTGCTCTCCCTTTTCTATTGACTCTGCCTGCCGCCTGTCCCGTTCCACTAAGAGTTCTCTCCGGTGCGCCCTCTCTAAAGGGGTTAGGTCTGGTTTTATGCTAATCCTGGAGTATACCTCTCCAGCATCTGCAAGTTTTTTTGCAGATTTCAGAATCATTTCCTGCTCCATTCTACTTGCAAGAGTGATTTTCAATGGTCTTGTTGTATCATGGCATTGTTGCGGAGTCCATCGTCGCAAGCCGTATATAAATTTATTTGGATGGTACATTTCTATTAAACGCTAAGATCATGTTCTACTGCGCGGCTTGGAACTGCCGCTGTTCATCTGTAAATCGCCGCCCTGATCTCTCTCCCCGCGAGTGATAACATAAGCCGGTGCCCGGTACATAGTTGTACCGAAACCGACCAAAACCGACCGAAACCGACCGAAACCGGTCTAATTATACCAAAACCAAGCCGCTAGCATGTTGAAGACACATATGCTCTGGATGTAGCATTAGTCCAGATAGAGATAAGTCTAATATTAATTGTATTTATTGCCAGTAATAGCAGATATGCCTGTCTTCTGTCTGCGGAAGTGGCTCAAACTGCGAATGCCTGCGCCATCTTGTTTGTTAACAAATGGCCACCAGGCGCCCCCAGCTGCCAGCACCTGTTATGTATACACAACTGCATAAACTGTAGCGCCGTCTCCTGGTGTCCACCAAAGAATTAGAGGACAAAGTATTCCCCTTGTTTAAAATACATGATATTAATATTGAGATTGTTCCATATGAGTTTATACATCAGATTGACATGTTTCCATGCGCGTGTACGGGGCCGTTATGATAGATACAGTGGGGGGGGGACATCTTCACAAGGGGAACCATCCTTTTGTGGGCAATGCCTTGCAACACCTCAGGCAATTCAAGTTGACCCATTTTGTGAGCGATGCCAACACCTCAGTAGAAATTGTCACGTCAAGATACACTTAGATGTTTTGCCTTCTGTGTTCAGTCGTATTCTACAAGTGGCGCCGCCTCGCGGCGAATGATACAGCAAATGTGATAAACAAGATGGCGCATCTATTCGACCGTTATTTTATGGCTTATTCCGCCCTTTTATGCTTCTACCTTATATCAGTCTTCTATATAAGTATACGTGTGACCAGATCCCAACCGTAATCGATCTTCTGTAAAGTTAAACTGTTCTATGCAACTCGGTTTTGGTATATTCAGGCCGGTTTCGGTCAGTTTCGGTCGGTTTTGGTCGGTTTCGGTATAACTATGTACCCGCCGGTGCCACATGAATTGTCACAATACGCGTCACTGTTCCCGGAAAAATGGTGCTCTGCTTGACATGGGGGCGGGGGCGGGTTGCCTTAATTTTTTTCTGTTTTACCAGTCGGCCGAAACGAAGCTTTAACACTCGCCAATTTAACTTTAAGATGTAAACTTTCGGTGCAGATCGCGATTAAATTAGGTTGGACACCCGCTTTAATGTACTTATGAATGTACCATTACAGCCGTGGAAAAAACGTTAAAGTTTTTTATGCTATCATTACTATACTGATATAACAGATAAACGTTCATTAAAAATAAAAGTTAGTAGGCATAATGTCACATACATTATATGTCACATATATATACATCTAAATGTAAACATTTATATGTATATATATGTATATATACCCGCTTTGATTGGACTGGGGCTTGCAGCCCGAAAACTGAGAGGGAGGCGGGTATAATTGCTTGCAAAACTAATGACAGAAAGGTGGGCGGATTTCAAAACCTTTAATTTAACCCTGTTTATTGATCCCGACTTGACTTTTACACTGTATCTATCATATGGTCCCGACTTTAACAGTGTATCTTTCCATATTATCACGACTTTAACAGTGTATCTTTCCATATTATCACGACTTTAACAGTGTATCTTTCCATATTATCACGACTTTAACAGTGTATCTTTCCATATTATCACGACTTGAACAGATCAATATGATCTCGACATACCTGTGCATGTTAAACATGGAATCATATTGAACAAATCTTTGAATCACGGTAGAAAAAAAAAAAAACGTCAATGAAGTTATCTCTAAAGCACGGCTATAAAGAACTTAGGCGGCTCCTATTGAACCGCATTTGAGTTGTCTCGTACCGCGCGGAAACTGTATCCAAAATGGCTGACCAGAGAAATTTTCGGTCGTCGTATCTTGAAAGAATTGGCATTAAGGGTATAGAGGAGAAAAAGTCGTTGGAGATTCTTTTGAATGAGCAAGTTTTAGACATCAAGAAGCTGGAACAGTTCTGCCTCAGGTTTCCAGTGCCCGCATCATACAGGCCATACTTGTGGAAAATACTGTTAGGTTCGTTGTCCTCATGACATAGACATAGTTTCTTCTTTTATCGCCCGCAATCCGCATAACCACTATACGCCACAGGTGCCTCAATCGCGGGAGAGAGGGGGGGGGGGGGGGGGCGGGGGCAGCTTCACACATGTGTCATATAAAGAGTTTATATGTGTGAAGGCATTAGTCCTGCAAGCATGCCGCTGTACCGCCAACAGCAACATAGTTCCCCAACTGAACCCATATCAGAGTGGACTACGTTACAACTTACATGGCATAGGCTACAGTAGCTCTGGTACATGCCTCTCTTACCACGCCCGTAAACGGAGCAAGGGTGAGAGCCATGCCACTCACCAGACCTAAAATTAGAAATCGCGCACCGGTGGCTCAAGTTGAAGGTCCTAACAGAATAAATATGCAGTGCCTACCCGTCAAGTTGCTCCATTAGATTCCTGAAACTTTTATGACTTTCGTCGGACAGTCATGTCTTTGGTCGGTAGTATATTCTCTTAGAATCCTGGCCATTTGTGTCCTCTCTCGCTTCGTTTTGAATGCTCTGCCGCTCGCTGTAAGTAAACAAACTTAGCATGAGCACTCGCTGCCAGGCGGCGCTTGTTGACATCCGGCGCTTGTTGACATCCGGCCAGCGGCGGAGCATTCAAAACAAAGCGGCAGTGGTGGCAGTGTCTGAGGCCTTCAATCTTAGAGTCTAGGTCTTTATAAATATATCCTTGGCATAAATATATCAAATAGATGTGGTGTCTTCATCAAATTTTTGTGGAATGCAGAAATCTTTGGCCCCTCCTTAGCTTTCATACAGCAGACTGTGATCAGCAATCCATGGCCCTCCAGTCCATCCTGCAGCTGGTGGGTCATGTTACATGGCTACAGCTAGATCAATATTGAGTTTCTTAGGCCTAGACTACATCACTAGATTCTAATTTACAGTTTGAGTTCAAAGTTTTGCAACATATATCTTTTCTGAATTGCACTGTTATTTTTGTTTGAGGAAAACAATCTTGAACTTGATGTTCAAAACAGTGTTGACTGTGATAGAGCTAAAGGGCAACTCTTTGAGTTACAAATTCCTCTATATATGAGGAGCTTGGCTTATCTATGGAAATGTTATCAGAGTGAATTTGTTTCCCAAATGCTATACATGTATAATCTAGCATGGTAAGCTATATTATTTATAAAACGTGAGAGATAAGCAAAGTAAGTTGAATTTTATTGTCTTTTCAGATGTTGCACCGGCACATCAAGATGCTAGGGAGTTTGTCCTAGAACAACAGAGACAACAGTATGCAGACCTACATGGAGTTCTTTTGGTCATGCGGCGTATTGACAATTCCACAGCTCTAGCTCACCAGCATCTGCGGATGTTTCTCATTGAAGAGGGTACCTTACCCCTTGATGAGAAGAACATGGTAAAGAATGTAATGAAGTAAATGTTTCTAACCTCAGTGGACAAGTATGGGATATGATCATAAATTTATTTTGAATATTCTATTGCATGTTGTGTCATTCATAAGCTGTGTTGAAATTACAAAAACAAATTATGAACATGCAACCTGGGAGGTCCTCATGAACTAATGTTGTGATGTGCCAAAATGACAGATTAGGATGCCCTTCCCAGGTGACTTAGGAACTGTTTTTATGCTTCGGACTCTGTTACCCAACAGTTTACAGATCCAGTCAATCAGGCATTTATTGCTATGTCGGAGGCTATGAGTGAAATCGTGGAAGACTCTGTGGATATCTACTGGCTGACTGCACAGTTCTACAGGCATATGCAGAAAAACAAAGATTTACCGACAATTATGGTACAGTGCTTAAGTGATTGGTATGGTGAATTTCTGTATTAAATACATAGCAAGTATTTCATTATTTATCCACATGAAATACCAATGATCTACTGCATAAGAAGTTATTAGAACATTTGTCATAAATTATTATAACTTTATGGATTGAACGTTAAAATTCTAACTAGGTAAGTGTTACAAAGGCAATACCAATCCAATGGGGGGCGGCTGGATAGCTCAGTGGGAGTACTCCCCTTCAGTGTTCTAGCCATCTGAGAGCCTAACAGCACTTGGATCGGTGGCTCGAATCCCGCTGTGGCCATGTCTGTGTAGTCACAGGATAAAGATTTCATGTCCTTCATTGAAAAAGAGCAGCTCCACTGTCCCTTCCTTCTCCCATTGATGTGATATGACCAAAAGTGGTTGAAACATCCTGAATGTTTAACCAACCAACCAACCATTCCAATGTCTTCATTTCTCCAGCGTGACAATGTGGAGCGATTCTTGAAGTTGGAGGATTCACAACTGTTGAGCCATCTCCAAAAGCTTCAGGCCTTTTCTGGCATCCCCCTCATGCAATGGCTCTTGTGCTGCTTTGCTGGTATTTTGCCGGATACCTCACTTGAAAGGTAATATTTACTGTTAAATCAAGCTGCAACATTATCTTTGCTCGAATGGAATATCATTTATAGAAATACGCTGCTTCAGTGTCTGATACAAATATGAAATGTAGATATGGTCATGAATGTCACACTTTCTTTTACAGAGCATTTGTGTGTTTTCCCGCAATGGGGAAGAAATTATTGTATTTATGTCTTTTGTAAATTTCGAGTTTGGTAAAAGGTATTAAGTATAGTTTCCATCAGATCATTGCTGCTCAAAATACAAATTAGAGAGCAGCAAACTGATTAATGATAAAAGTCAGCCAGGGTATTTGAGGACTTTTCCAACCTATCATCAGATCCTTAGATCTAGCAATCGATCAAATAGAAATTACTGGTACATGTAATAGCGACCATAAAACCGATGCAATAATGCGCTGCGCTGTGATTTTTCCGTTTGTTGCAGGCTGTGGGACCGAGTGATCGCTGGCTGCTACAAGCACTTGGTGTTTGTGGCGGTGGCTGTCCTCATCTCAGTCAGACGGTCTCTCCTGGCGGCCGCCACAGCAGAGGACTTGAAGAACGTGTCCTTCCAGGCGAGTTGGGTGCTAGAAGTCCCGTCATTGTCTTTGACTCACGAATATATTCCGCTTTAATCATATTACTATATCATAATATATAGTAATCATAATATATCATAATCAGAGCGAGGCAAATTACAGACGTTCGCCTTGTTAGTGGTGCTTGAAGTACTGATTGCATGTATGTTGTTATCCATAGTTTAGAGTGATTTCTATTATTGTAAACTTGCTTTGTTCATAATACATTGTATGTGCAGTTTTAAACCTCAGCGCGCACGTTGAAAGGGATTTTCATTGGTGACTTCCACTGCAACTGCTGGGTTTATATTCTGCAAAAACGTAAAGATCTGAGTCGCTTATATGAGCTCAACGCGCTCCTCTTAAGATTAACCAGATCGTGTGTATGAAAACAACAACCGGTGCACATAGAGATGTATCTATCCCTGATTTGCATGCCTCTAAGTGCGTTAAGGTAAGGAGAATGCCCATGTAACAGTACATTCTTGAAAAAGAATGTACGAGGCGCAAGCCGAGTACATATCTTTTCAAGAATATACTGTTACACGGGTATTCTCTGACTTAAAGTACGGTCGGTGAGCCTCACGTGGTCCATGAAGCGTGAATAAGAGTTCTTTTAAGATGTACATTGCATCTCTCGCTTCCGAAACCAATAAAATAGCTGACTGAAGTCGGTTCATATTCTATCTGAGAACCCACGAAATGTATTGTTGTAGCAATGGTAAACTTGAGTCATACGTGAGCTAAGCTGAAACAGTGGTTCGCCCTGACATGGAAGAACGTCGGACGCTGCAGCCACAAGTCAGTTTAGTTCATCTTCAGATTGCAAGAATGTCGTGTTTCGCATCAAGGCGCGTAGGCTACTTCGCATGGATTATGTGCCCTTATACAGACGATAATGGTCATTTAAATGTGGAATAGGATACAATGGTTCAAATTATTGGATACTGAAAGGATATGATACACAGCGATGTTGCCATGGTGTTTGACAAAAGTCACACCCAGTGCGTTGTTGATGGATAGGATATGCTTTGCAAACGAGTGTCGTGGGATTCACGAGAAAGAAAAATTATTTCTAGTGTGATTATAGGATATAAGAAAATGTCGGTATGTATTTTACATATGAATTACATATGATCTCAAATTCTGTTTTTAAAGTGGATTTTCTGATCTATGCTTGTTTTGATGAGAAATTTGTATCTGTTTTTGCTGGGGCTTTCCGTCGGGCGTCAAGTTTCCAGTTCATCATCCATTGTGGTTGTGACCTATTTCAGACAAGCTCACTTATTGCTCATGATTGGCATTGACTGCGATGGTCGATTTCGTAACAGAAGGACGATTGTTCAACAGAAAAATTGTTTGGTCTCCTTGAGTCAATCGCAATTTATCAGCTCGCTAAAACAGTACATTCGTGAAAAATAATGTACCGTTTAGGCACTAGAATGACGTCATAGCAGTACTTTAAGTGACGCTTAGCTGAGTGCTTACTCTATCACGACATTGAGGTCTCACGTGTTTTGACTGACTGGCTGACTTGTTATTTGTGTTCAGATACCCGAAGAAGGCGGAGATATTGTCACCGGAAAGACCTTCGACATGTGGCAGAAATACGGCACCAACCTGGCGACTGTCTGTGGTCACTCTGACGTCACTGTTAGCACGACAATGGCGGACAACAAATCAGTTTCATGACGTCATTTCAAGTGCGAAATTATAACTGTTGACATAATTTATATCTGTGATCCTGAATAGGAGACCCATGGGATCCTAACCCTGGCTCTTTATTTCCATTTATGTGTGAATAAACAACACGATTATATTTAAGTTTGTTTCTTTGTTTGTTTGTTTTTATTGGTATAAATTACATTCATTGAACCGTGTACTGTGTATTACAGTACGCGGGGTCAAATTACACTAAGGCTTTCTTTGTCAGTACGCGACGCCGTGACGTTGACAGGCAAGTTCGCCGCTACTTGGAGCTGGTGTACTTGGTCACAGCCTTGGTGCCCTCGCTCACGGCGTGCTTGGCCAACTCGCCCGGCAGAAGGAGACGGACAGCTGTCTGGATCTCTCTGCTGGTGATGGTGGAGCGGCGGTTGTAGTGGGCCAGGCGGGAGGCCTCTGCGGCGATACGCTCAAAGATGTCGTTGGTGAAGGAATTCATGATGCTCATGGCACGAGACGAGATGCCGACGTCCGGGTGAACTGAGGGAAAGCAAATCATAATTTAATGAAGAACCGTGGGTTAGTTAAATATAAAACAACGTATTATAACGGAATTGCACAAAGGGATTTTTGATCATATATTATGTTTAAAAACTGAAAATAACTGTTTTTCTTGATAATGAACAGATTAATACGGGTAAAATTATCTCCTAAACAATAAAGCTATCCATCTATCTAACCACATTTCTCACTCCTAATAAGTCGACTGCTGAATGACCCGGTGTAAGACACAGAGCCAAGGCGAGCTTACCAGGATGACACTGAAAGAACTTTCAAGACAAACAGTAGCATTGTGATGAACGTACGTCAACGGGTTGATTGGCGGCTGTTTCGCTTTAAAGCGAACCACAACCATAACTGACGCTGAAATGTCCATGTTATATTTAAGACCAACCTTGTTTTAACACCTTATAGATGTAGGATCCGTAACTCTCACGCCTCCTTCGTTGTCTGGTCTTCTTCCCGATCCCCAGGGACTTAGCCTTGTGGGCTTTCTTGGCCACCTTTATAGCAGCGGGGCCGGCCCCCCTCTCTACGGCCTTGGCCATCAGGGCGGCTCACTCACCTATTCTGTGGATATATTAAATATTAAGCATATTAACCGCAGCAGACGCAGGGCTTATTTATTAGCTACAGAGTTCGTATGGCTGCACAGCAGGAACAAGACACGATCATTTAATTGCAATGCATTGTTATTTCGGAGGGCCGTCCCAATAGCTCAGTGGGTTAGAGCGCTCACACTGAGACCTCTCTAGCTGTGCTGGATGAACGTATACAGGGCGTACTCTGTAGCTCTCATAGGCTCGAACGGTGCCGTAGCAACTCTAATATGAGACTCCATATGACAGTAACGCTTTAATGCTACCTCGCTAGTGAAATAAGGGAGCCTCCTTAACGCACTTCCTAAGCGAGCTGAGCTGCAGATCAAGACGTGGTGGGGGCCTGGCCCGTTAGCTCAGTGGGCTAGAGCGCTCGCCTTGAGTGTTCTGCCCACCTGAACGCCTAACGGCACGTGTGTCGATGGTTCGACCCTAGCCATGAATCCATGGCTATGGTTGAAGAATCATAGCCATGTAGCATTCTATAGTGAAAAATCAACTTCACATGACAAATTGAATTGTTTAAGTATAGCTGTCACAATTAGTTTCAACAATGTAAAAGTCCTTTTCTATATATAATTACTGATGTATGAACTCTTCCAAAGTACATAAAGTCTTCAAAAGGAGCTATAATTGCCTACTGGCATAAAAATGGACAACAACATGCCACCATTTTTTTTACAGGAAGTTGTTCACTGCACATGTGCAAGGTCATCACATGATATTATAAGCCATGCTAATTGGTTCATTGTTTAGGGACCCAGTCATTGGGTCAGTGAAAACACATGTTTTCATGTGAATTTCTGGTGACAGACTGGACTATTTTTGCCTTTCAAGTAAAGGTTACTTATGTGATTAGTCATTACTCGTCAGGAAGTAAAAAGAAAAGGATTAGGGTTTGTTTCTGTTATAAAACTTTTCCCACAGCAAAGGAGAATCAGAGC
Organism: Arenicola marina; assembly: GCA_964019135.1. Taxonomy (NCBI): domain Eukaryota; kingdom Metazoa; phylum Annelida; class Polychaeta; family Arenicolidae; genus Arenicola; species Arenicola marina. Next base: position 9,057,762 of record OZ025261.1, on the reverse strand, counting down.
TACACTTGGTCAAAGTCAAACAACCCTGAAATGGGGTTGTTCGAGACCAGAATTTTACTATGGAATGCGACTAGGCTGTGTTTCAGCCCACACAGCCTAGGGTTCTGGGCTAGTTCGACCCCCGCTGTGGCCATGCCTGTGTGGTCGCAGGATAAAGATCCCATGTCCTTCTTCGCAAGAGTTCGGGGTTACCCCGGGGCCATGGCTCTGCTCTTCCCCTCCTTCCCCGGTGGACACGATATGACCAGGTTGAATTGGTGGTGTAAAAAGTATTCTGATTATACAACCAACCAACCATCGTTATGTCGGTATCTGATGTAAAACTCGATCCAAACTCGACCCGATTACCTAGCCATGAATCCATGGCTATGGTTGAAGAATCATAGCTATGTAGCATTCTATAGTGAAAAAACAATGTTAAAGTACTTTTCTATATATAATTACTTATGTATGAACTCTTCCAAAATTGTTAAAGTCTTGAAAAGGAGCTATAATTGCCTACTGGCATAAAAATGGACAACAACATGCCACCATTGTTTTTACAGGAAGCTGTTCACTGCACATGTGCAAGGTCATCACATGATATTAAAAGCCATACTAATTGGTTCATTGTTCAGGGACCCAGTCATTGGGTCAGTGAAAACAAATTTTTTCATGTAAATTTCTGGTGACAGACTGGACTATTTTTGCCTTTAAAGAAAGGTTACTTATGTGATTAGTCATTACTTGTCAGGAAGTAATAAGAAAAGGATTAGGGTTTGTTTCTGTTATAAAACTTTTCCCACAGCATAGGAGAATCAGAGCTACACTTGGTCAAAGTCAAACAAACCTTCAATTGGGTGGTCCCAGACCAGAATTTTACTATGGAATGCGACTAGGCATGTGTTTCAGCCCACATAGCCTAGGGTTCTGGGCTACCGGTTACCCAGTGTATATCGCGATGCGGCAAATTTTATCAACAGGAGGACAAGGTGAATTCTTTATATTGGATACCCCTACCTGACCGATCCATTTTATGACATGTTATGACATATATATGGTAGGGGCCTCTAAATATCACACCATTCTAAGCCATATCAGTTGGAAATGCGTGAATAGATCTTACCGGTAGGCTTACCACATATATAACTGTCAGAAATCCACAGCCTGACTTCCACGTACGTAGGCTAAGTTTAATGCGTGATATCCATTCTGTGGACTTCATATTCACAGTGGGCCACATGGGGAGACGTGAAAATGACTCAATGAATATTCCCGCGAATTTCTTAGCCAATGCAAATTGACAGCTTTTGCACGTGGTCGGTCTTGGACTCAGCCGCACGCAAATGGAGCCGTCACAAAGTGCAGGGTGTGATTGACTCGGCTCCGGTCGTCAATTTCGGACAGCTCGGGCCACACAAATTGCCACCCCGCCCCCCCCCCCCCTCGCGCCACTTGTTCCAAAAATTAAATGAATCGTCGATAATCAAAATATTGAGCTGCTTTCCCAATGAAGCAAACCCTATAAATTTATCCGTGACGGATCTAGAATACAATTTAGACGAACAGTTGCCCACACATTAACAAATTACTGGTATGTGCTGCGGAAACATCCACCTTCTTCAAAAATTGCCCCTTTAGTTGTCTGCCTAAAACCGGTTACTTTTTTTCTAAAGACAACAGGTACCCTGGGGCGTGTGTAGGATTTCTTGAAAGGGGGCGCACAAAAAACATTAAAAAAATGCGTGTAAAAGCCTGAGACGGGGAGGGGAGGGGGTAAAGTATATCTAAGGGTCTGAAAAGGGAGAGGGGGGGGGGGGGGGCTTGCCCCTTTTGCCACCCAACCCGTGGCTAGGGGGTACATAAGAGGGGGGCCCAAATATATCCTAAGGTCATGAAAGGGGGGGCACGAGCCCACTGCCCCCCCCCCACCCCCCCTGACACGCTAATGGTATCAGTGGCGGATCCAGGAATTTACGTACTGCCAGGCGCCGACCCTTGCGACCGGGGGGTGGGGGGGGGGGGGGGGGGCTGGTGTGTAGGTTACTATAAAGGCGCGGATCCTGTCTAACCGGGGGGGGGGGAGGTGCTGTGACTCACAGGGGTAGGGGTAGTTGGGGAGGGGGTGGGGTGCATCACTACAGAAGGACTCCAGGGGCCAGTTTCCATTGATCATACTGGCGACATGGAAAGCGTGACGCTCAGTTTCTAGCCTAAGACAGCCTGATTGGACATAGTCAAGTAATCATCCAAAGTAATCATGATTATGATTACCTTAGCAATGTAATCGATTACGATTACGATTACATTGCTTTTAAAACCAATGTAATCGATAACAATCGATTACGATTACTGATTATGATTACCCCATGTCTGCCTGTGAGGTTGTGCAGAAAGAATTGTGACAGCGAAAGGGGGATCACGTACCCTCTGTGCCCCCCCCCCCCCCCCGGATCCGCTACTGGGTACCCCATATATGCCATCTCCCGAACCCCAACCCCGCGCCAAACGGGTGAACGGTTACTCCCCCTAACCCCGCGCCAAAACCTGAGTGGCCACCTGGCGTTTGCAATAGCAACTAAAATTAGATTTTACTCACCAGGTGGCGCGTTAAGTTGCGGAAGTAAACAAATCTGTGAACTAAACTGTCAACTTGTTCTCTAATTTTGCGTTATCACAGAAATACACTGTACATTTAGGATACGGGCAGTGTGCTTCATCATAATATCTGTAAACTGTCGATCGGGCGTCCGCCCTTAGTGACTCGTAGACTAAAACTGAATCGAATTTTGGGAGCGCCTTGTATTATCGCCCACAAACAGACAAAGTGCCACTGACTCAACATCCGATTGCTTCGTCGGGCGTCGGCCTTTTTGTATGGATAAAAAGTTGTTAGAAGACAACCGATCAGCATGACGATGATGGAATTTTTTGGGTGTGGCTTCATAGCCTTCGGCCCAGCATTGGCACTGTTTATTTTCACCATTGCCAGTGATCCACTCAGAGTCATTGTATTTATTGCCAGGTAAGTTGTTATTTGTCACAGCGCATTTTGTAAAGTCTAAAGAGGTACAGTGGTCCCTGCAATGCATTATACAGTCTCTCCATTTAATGACTCCCTCTGTTATCCGGTCTTTTCGCTGTGCACTGAAAGTTTTTACATGTTAAAGCCCGTTGAGGTGACTTACGACCAATATGTAAGCTTATTATACAACCCGTACACTATCTTCTGACTATCTTCTGACATCAAGAAAGTGTGTCAACACTAGATTGTTGCAGTCATATTTTCGCGAACAAATGTTGGAGCATGCAAATCTTTTCCCTACCAACCGCCATGAGTATGCAGCGCCACCTAGCGAATCCAGCCACCATTTGTAGCCTGGGTCCCAAACTTTCCTAAACTGGGTCCCAAACAGTTAATGACCTGTGAAAGAGGGCGCTGCTGTTGTCCTTAAGTTTAAAGTGAGCAACTGACAAGGCCCTCTAGCAGAGAGTCATATGCTAACGGAGAGGAGGAACCAAGTCACATTCACAGGTACCGGCACCCGGCCAAAACAAATATGGCAGACAGCTGGTCGGGAACAGTTGTGTACTCCAACATTTCTTCGGGAAAATATAACCGAAACAACCTAGTGTCGACACACTTTATTGATGTCAGATGATAGAACAAGGTATATAGAATACATAAAAACTATGATTGTTCAAGCACACATTATGATAAAAAGCTACAGTTGATTCCCTACTAACGTCAAAGGATTTTAACATTGTTACCATTGTGCCATTAGAGAAGCGGGCTTGCCTGGGGACACTTGCGCCAAGTCATAGCATAGCAGCTCTAAATTGACTGAATGCTCATTCTATCATGGATAAGTGAGAAAAGGGAGCCAGAACTGCATCAAAGCCTCTGAAGCTTAGGAAAACATTGTAAAATAAGCTTAACAGACTGACGTTTTGATTTCTCTGATAGGAAAGCTTTTACAGGGATTGGTATTTCTCCTCTCACTGGAACTAGGCTTAGATGATTTCGCCACTTACAATGGATGGGTGTACAGCTTCCAGCTATGACACATTATAAAAGCATCAGTTCTGAGTGGAGAGTCAGCCGAAGTTTACCCAGAAATTGTTGTTGGTATTCATGGCTATCCAACATATGAGGACTACAAGCTACGAAACCTCTTTAACAGCAATGAAATGTGGAAATCACACAGCTAAAGATTGCAGGACAGGCGCAGCAAAGCAGCATTGCTGCATATTTTAATAAACATTGATAATCATCCTCAATGTTCTGCTTGTCATTGTAAATAAACCATTAATAGTGATGTCATGGATGTATTATATTGCCATTTTAATGTGTTAGGATAATTGAAGGCATCCCTCTATTATATGAATCCCTCTGTTATGATGATCATGCAGTCTTTTGAGGCTGGCAGAACAGAAGTTGTATAATGCAAAGACCACTGCACTAGACTGTTCTAGTTTTGCATTGATTGAATACCACTCCTAGATTAGACCTTATCGAAGTTATCTTTAAAATATATTGTTATCAGTTTCTATTCTAAATATATTTTCCTGATATTAGTTAATTTTTAATTAAAAAGATTAGCAGTAATTTTATATGGATTAGATATCAAGAGGCTGTTGCATATTAGTAAGTTACTACCATGATTCTGTTATAAAATAAGTAAATTTTAAGTCACAGTTCTCCTTAGGTATGAAGGTATTCTGCCTCTGTACTGGTTGCTTAAATGTGTATTTCAGGAAAAAAAAATTTGAAAGCACTGCAATACTGTCAAGCGCCATCTATATTGATCAAACTCACTTTCAGTCCAGATAGCGGGGTCAGGGTATCCTTTATCCATACAGAATTACTTCATTGAATACTGATTTTGATATAGTGGTAGTACATGTGCACTGATATTCCGTAACTCAAGTGCTTGATGAATAATAATTTTACTGGGTAGGTAAAGAATCATTACTTTGTGTTTCAGTGCATTTTTCTGGCTGTTGGCTCTGCTATTGTCATCATTATGGTGGTATGCTGTGGTGCCGCTCAGAGGGGAATTAGCATTTGGATTGGTGTTTTCTGTTCTCTTCCAAGAACTCTTTCGATTGCTTTACTATTTGATGCTGAGGTAAGTTTTCATAGATAATAGATAATGCTGACAGTAAGAATGAAGCCCTCTGATATAAGTGACTACTAGTTGCATAAATAGTAATCATGAAGTGTTTCACTTTTGTACTACTTTAATGTTTGGCCAAGTTCCATTGATGTAACTGAATAGTTCTTGCATATTGAAGTAACATTATGGTGTTTGCAAATAAAATACCAACCATGGTAAATCAGCAGCTGGTAGTTTAATAACTTACCATAGAAATACAGATACCAGTGATATTGGTACAACCTCAGGGAAAATATATGAACAAACTGCTTATAGTAAAAGTCATACAATTGTAATAATTGAAATGCAGGATAGTATGATTTGAACAGGTTAGTAGCATTACACGTTTTACAAAATAGTATTACTAAATATAAAATGTTACAGAAAGGCAACAAATAATTGTCATCTAACCTTTACCTTCAAATTGTTTTCAGGAAAGCCCAAGAAGGGTTGAAACGTGTGTGGAAGGCGGAGGCTGGAGGCCCCCTCCTGGTCAATAATAAAGTCCTAATGGCATACGGTATGTTAACGCAGACGCCTGTCTTGGTATTTGGGTTTCATAAATATCTCTATGTTTCATATGTTTCTATCCGCATTTAAGTGTCTTCAGACAGGTACTCTGTAGTGCAATGTCTGGCTTGGAGTTCAAGTGATTAAGTATTTCCATGTTATACCTGGTTCAGTTCAGACTCACCAGTACGTGACTTGACGTACCCTGTATTGTGTATTGCAGTGTCTGGCCTGGGATTTGGGGTGATGAGTGGTGCTTTCTCACTCATCAACGTCCTGGCTGACATGACAGGACCAGGGACCATCGGAATCTTCGGAGACTCCCCTTATTTCTTCATCACCTCAGGTATGGCTGTAATTACAGGCTCAGCTCATTCTCTGACCATTCCACGCAATGTTGCCTTTATCGCACCTGTTGGACATAAACAACATTTAAATAAGAGATAAATCCCTAAAAATATAAATACTTATAATTGAGCAGCTAAATTTTATCCCGGATTATAAAGGTGTATGAGCATGTCATATAAATGCGATATGCTCAGCCGTCTGTGCGATACCCCATATCAGATATACCAAGTTACCATGGTGATCGCTTAAGTTGTAATGGTATGAGATTTTGATATTGTTACAAACCCAAAAGTGTTCGGATTGGTAAGCAATTTGCATTATGTTTGATATTGTGATCTTTACTTGTCTTCCAAATAATTTTTGACGTGAGTTATTTGTTGTGTTTCAGCTTTCACTACTTTGTGCTTCGTGATGCTGCACATTTTCTGGGGTATTGTCTTCTGTGTGGGACTGGACAAGAAGCAGTACCTCAACCCTGCCCTGGTGGTAATGTCTCACATGCTGGTCTCCTGCCTGGTGAGTACTGCCCTCTGTGCGCGGCGTAGTGGTACAGTAGTATCATTTAAACAATAGCAGTGACGTCGCCCTATGGTGACGTCACTGTATTGTGTGTGGAGTGGTTTTTGTGCCACGAATCCACCGCCAAGGCAAAGATATTAGTCGCTTGCAAGTATGAGATTAATACGAAGACGTAAGCGTAGGTTGTACCATGTCCTTTTCATTACTTTACTGCCTCGGGGACAGTAGGGTGGAGAGAGGGTCACAAGGGTTGGTTTGAGAGTAGTATCTATCATTGCTGCTGATTCCTTGTTCATAATATGTGTGCGAATAAAAACTCAGCGCACCACATGGCACCTATATCTTCATGAGCGCCTGACCAACTTGTGTGACGTTATGATTAGGAAACGTTTCGAAACAAGGCGCTCGGCAATGTTAATTGGCCCGCCATCCAGCGGTAGCTAGCTAACAGCTTGATGTTGGCGGTAATCCATGGCCAGCCCGTGGCGGCCGCATATGACAACACTGGACATACACGTTACTCTCAAACCTCGGGCCGGTAATGAGACTGAAAGTTTGCTACATATTGATGAGAGAGAGAGAATATCATTTATTTAACCAATGCCATGTTTCAAGGAATACATGATAATAAACAGTACATGATAATAAAAAGAGACGCATATATGAGAACAAAATAATGTTACACTAATACCGGATACAAAGTGGCATTGGCCGGGGAGAGTCCCATTAAGACATAAACGTCGCTGGCATGGAACCCACCTCAAAAAAAGAAAAGAGAGCTTAGTTTTATATGATAAGGTATGAAAGAAATAACGAAACATAAATTAATAACCGCAAATCATTTAACATAAGGCATATAACGTAAGGCTTAAGGGTCGATATAATACCTAATGCCCCAATATTATTAGGAATAACCTATCTACAATCGCGAAGAACCGCCGCTGACTTTCCCGCGCAGGGCGGCGTGTGTCGTTATGATTGAATAGCTAGAGGGGCGCGTTATGATAAAACGCTAACGCTAAACGCTTCCGGCTTATCAATACACTCGAATAATACAGGGACAGGACGATAATATTATATTGGACCGTGTTTATAAAATACGACAGCGCCCACTACAGGCACTACCGTGCAGGGATATTATCTGAAATCTAATTGCAGGTCTGTGATGACTTACATGTTTGCATTGTGCCACCGCTCATGCCGATTGAGCAAGTGGCGCCATCTCACGGTGCGCATTAGGCACAGATCATCAGTACTGTTTCATAGATGGCAGCACCGCCGGCCGTCTTTGACACTACCCGAATAGTTTTCGCTCAGCAAAAGTATGGACCCGTGGCTTATTTTTACGTGCATAGTTTAGCCAGCTACGGGGCTTAGTCGGCTAAAATCGCCCGTCATTTGCATGGTAACTTGAAATCCGCCACTGTACTGACAGAACTTTAAGAAGACTGGTCAGTTTCTTAATGAGTCCCCTCTAGCTGTGCTTGTTGCACGTCCACAGTGCGTACTCTGTATCTCCCATAGGCTCTAATAACGCCGTAGCCAGTCAAATAGACTCTATATGACAGTAGCGCTCTAATGCTACATCACTAGTGAAGTAAGGGAGCCTCCTTAACGCACTTGCTAAGCAAACTGAGTTGCAGATCAACAGGTGGTGGGGGCCGGCCCGTTAGCTCAGTGGGGTCTAGTGCGCTGGCCACCTGAGCGCCTAACGGCACGTGGATCGATGGTTCGAGCCCCGCTGTGTCCATGTCTGTGTGGTCGCAGGATAAAGGTTCCATGGCCTTCTTCGCAATGAGTAGGGGGTTCCCACCGGGGACATGGCTCCACTCTCCCTTCCTTCTCCCATTGACGCGATATGACCAAAAGTGGTTACGGCGTCTTGAATATACGCCCAGCCAAAAGGTGGTGGATGCGAACCCTGGCACATACATCTCTTGCAAACTGAGTTGGGCAGGCTCCCGACCAGTTCCCTCGGTCCATGTACATTAGAAAAATAGCTGCCGGCGCCATTTCAGGGTAATCCTAATCAGTTTATTGCCACAAGAACACACAAATTACATTCATTCAGTACAGTAATGCCAGGTCATTGCTTAGGTTTGTTTGGTGGGTTAAGTGAGACGCTTTTAACCTCTGCAAGTTATATCGTGACAATGAGGGGGATCAAGGCAGAGAGGAGCCATATCTCCTAGAGTAACGCCCTACGCTTTGCGATGAAAGATCCGGGGGTCTTAATCCATCACAAGCAGACATTTGCACATGTTGGACTCGAACCACACATAGATCGCTTGGGCTGGTATAGCAGGACACCGTCTATGCCACTGTGTGACCCCCCACCCCCCCACCCCCACTCCCTATTCATTGATTGGACGCGCAATACTACGTCAGTAATACTTTGTTTACCTGACTTTCTAAAACCTCCTTCGAAACATATAGTTGGACTCACATGACCTTGACGTGCCTGGTTTCGGAGATGGAATGATGAAATGTTGATGTTTAAGGTCAATCATGTGCACACACACAAAACCTGGTCCCAGAAACCTCCCGGGACAATGGAATTGGCTGAAACATGTCCTAGATACAGGTGTGAGGGTTCGAACCATTGACTTGTTTTTATGCTCGCCGTTTGTGAGATTTGTGGAACAATGTGTTGGCTGTAACCGGAGCACTGTGGGCAGAAGACGAAGTGGGGGTGCGGATAGAGCGGGACTTGGGTGTTTGGCGTGCGTGGGGGTGGAATGGGGATACCTCTAACAGGATGGGGCCAGTGATAACGAACACCAGGACTATATACATACCGGTACACTGTACACAGTTAGAGATCAACGGGGTTTCGCTGTAGCTCAGTGGTTAGAGTTACAATTCTTTTTTCGTCTACGACATGTAGATACACGCGTGTTGCCATGTAACAAAAAACACAGAAAGAGAGAATTTTGCGAAAAGTATTCACACAAAAAGTGCCCCGGTGGTCGCTTTACAACAAGCCTTTTCGTCCCTCCCCACCAAAATATAACCCCCAACCCCATTGCTTAAAGCATTTTTTTGTGACTAGAATTTTTTTCACAATGTAACATAAAATGAATCTTATCTTCCACACATGTACACTGTCTACAGGCGCACAGTCCTGGGTTCGATTCCCGTGGACGTCATGGTTTTTCTTCATCTTATAAATCATTCTCCAAATTCACTATTCCAAGGCCCATGGGTTCAAGCCTCGTGTGCTAAACGGTTTCTCAATAAAACATATATTTACGCGTCATGCTGACGGGAATGCCGTGATGTAAAGTCGTGCCACGTGTAAATGAACATGGAGGGCAGTCATTATTTACGGAAGAAAAATAAAGCAAAGGAAAAGACTATTTTATTTTGGTAGCGGTTATTTGTCGGATGCCGGGCTTGACAAAACAAGTTATAATAGAGCCTCGCGCGTCTTCGTCTCTTTTCCTGGAGGTCTACAACTCCATACATACAAAGACGGAACTTAAAAAATAGCCAAGCCGTATTCCTCACGCTGTCATTTTCGTGGGGGGGCAAGAGTCGTTTTGAAAGCCGTTTGGTACAAAGGTGACAGAATAAAAAAACACCCAAGAAACAAAAACCCATTGCTCTCCATAGAATTGAAGTATGTTGTTTGTCTTTTAGCGCCCGGCGCGTGAAATGTGTCGCATCTCTGGCGACCCCGGAATTATAAGCGGGCGCTTAATGAAGGTCTTTGTATTCCGCATTGGCCAATAGGCAGCTGGGTGATGACCCACCCACCCAGCTGGGGGCTCGGGTCTCCTCTATACTAGCCGGTCACTCTCCAACGCCGTTTGATCTTGTGTTTTTGTGGCGCCCCGGTATTCACGGCAAGGGTGCTAAGCCAAATAGCGCCTTGACAATGGATCACAGGAAGTCGTGTCTGCGGCCATTCTAGCCCCCATTGGTCTCGTGATGGCGTCACGAGATTCGACGTGATTTCTGCGATGCCCCTCGCGTTATTCAACGGCCGTTGGCTGTTGGGTGTTGGCTCAGAGACAAGAGAAAAAAGGGAAAAAGGCCACTTGAGAAACACAAAAGCTTCCTGGCACCTGGTATTTAGGCGACCCATACCATCAGATGTGCGATGTGATCTGGTGGAATGCGGGTCTAAATACCGAGAAAGAAAGAGACGGCGACGCCGAAGAGTGATATCCCCCTTTTATCGCCCTATAACGGGGCCGCGTCACGCGAGGCTGGCTATTGAAAGTGCCCCTGGGCCTCTGCCGGGGCGCCGGGAAATACCATTGTTGTCTAAGTCTTTGAAGTTTGATGGCCGAGGGCAGGGAGTGTGGGTTTCTGGGGAAGGAGGGTGATTAAGACGGAGGCTTCGGCTTTATGCTTTGGCCTAATCGGGTCTTTAGATATCGCTCCGTCCCTCGTGAGCAACAGTTGGGGACCGACTGGGGAGCGAAATCAAAAGCGACTTACTGCATGGCGGGGAAATTATATACGTGGATCCGATTTCCTCGCAACGGTTCTTCAATGGAAAAGACGCATTTGTTATGTGTTCCCATAGGGGGAAGGCGTGATGAAAGAGAAAATACGGTAATCATTATTCTCATGTGGAGGTAGAGTACTTTGGGTGGAGAGGGTGGGGCGCGGGGCAATTGGGGGGGGGGGGGGGGGGGGGCGGGGTGGAGACAGACGTCAGGGTTAATTTCTAGGGCTCCGATATGAGGGTTATTCTGGTTCAACTCCACAAAATCGTAATTAAATAACTAAAATTATTGTTTAGTAATTAAATAAACATGTTCAGCTGATTGTCGCCCCGACGCAAAAGAAATCTGAATGAATAAACCTAATAAAAATGAATGCTTGTGATATATATGAGGTGAAAGCGTCTTTATTAAATTAAATGCCACAATTAAATAAATTAAGGTTAAATGTGTATAGTGATAGGTTGTTTGGTTTACTTAGGACTCTTTAACCTCTAGGTGATATCTCGGCAATGGGAATGGTCAAGACGGAGGAGCTATATCTCGGGGAGTAACCCCCTACTCTTTGAGAAGGAGGCCATGGGATATTTATTTGTATGGGGTAAAATGTGTACAAGAAGGAAACGAAACTTCTTCGGTCTATTAAGTGGGGTGAGGTCTCCGGGCGGCTGAGGACTGAAGGGGGAGGGGGGGGGAGTGGGGGGAGGGGGGGGAGGGTCTCTCAGGATCGGAAAAGGGGGTTTTCCACAACAAGTGGAGTGGAGTGTCTGAAAGAAACAAGATCTGGATCTACCCCCTCCGCCTGGACCCTCCAGTGCTGACTCACTCATTTTGATTTGGGTATCCTTTGCATATTGCATATATTGTGAATAACAATAATGAGTGTTATTTGTTTGCTGAATAAAGCGTGGCCCACTAGAGTCCATTTAATCTCTAAGGGCGTGTTCGATTTACATGAAACCAAAACCGGTTTTCCGAACTGATTGTTCGACAGGAGAAGAACCAACACCGGTTTGCTCGAAACCGTGAAACTATCGAAAGAGCTGGTTTGACGGTTTCGGTCCCGCAGAACTGTCAGTGCAATCAACACATATACCATAGTAAATCATATGTGTAATGAATAGAGACTTCTGGACAAAATTATGATACTAATTTATTAACAGACAGTCCAATCGCTGGAAGTAAGTGAAACAGACGGCATATTTATGCTGGCATAACTTCATAAGCAGATGGCCATTGCCTATAAACATGCTGAAACTGTAAACAAATTGAACTGTACGTTCGCCTTTAGGTGGGGAGACCGTTGAAACCGACTTCAAAAATGGTTTCGGTTTCCCGTCGGTTTCAGGTAAATCGAACACGCCCTCAATATACCAAACTAAATACACGAAACGAAATGAGAGATTTAAACCGGCAAAAAATGTTGCGTTGCACTCTGGCATGTATGTTGATAATAGCCTCGTTAAATCTGGTTAAAGTCCCTTCTTTGGACGATATATTTTAGAATTGTCTTGTGTTTTTACGATGAAATTCTTTGTGTGTGTCAGCATACTTTTTAATCATATGTATCACATCTCGTGAAGCTCTTGCCTTGCGGCATTGCAACCTGTGGTGTGGGTGGACTGTGTTTGATGTGGGGTGGGTGTAGTATGGGTGTGTGTGGGGTGATGTGAGGTGGGTTACTATGGGGGGGTGTGGGGTGATGTGGGGTGGGTTAATATGGGGGTGTGTGGGGTGATGTGGGGTGATGTGGGTGGGTGTAGTATGGGGTTGTGTGGGGTGATGTGGTGTGGGTTGTAGTGTGGGCGGCGCACGTGATTGTTCAGGGTGACGACGCACGTGGTTGTTCATGGTAACGGTGCCACGGTGGGGTCCGATTGTCCGTCTCGCCGTAGTCAGTCTATCTGTCGCCAGGAGTTCATAATTCATTAGCTGACACCAGCTGGGTCGAGGGCGGCCGTCGGTGGCGCCCCCTGGGGCTTTCATCTCGAACCATCCTGGGAGCGGCTGAGGCGTCGTGGATCCCGGGGAAGATTAACCGGGGCGTTGTGATTGCGGGGGAGGGGAGGGTCCAGTCCACAGGGGTTGGGGTGGAGCCTTCAGGTGGTTGGTAGAGAGGGGGAGGGGGGAGGGAACTATGGCGGGAAATCATGAGGCAGGTTTCACGAGGCGTGACACTCTCCACTGGGAACTTCACCCCTCAACAGATGTCGCTAGTTGTCGCCCGCCCGGAATCCGAGTGAATGGAAAGCCTTGCAGTGATAGCTGCGTGACCCGTCCCTAACCTTTGACCCCCGCAGGGCTGGAGGGGTGGAATTGTAAGCAGTATGGCCACGTGGCATGTCCATTTCATCAGCTCCGTTTTTGTGTGGGTCTGTTTCTCTGGGTCCGGCAGGGTTCAATAGTTTTTAATATCCTAATTCCTTTTTTCGTCTCAGTCACCCCTGAGGCACTCTGTCTGGCTGGCTGGCTGGCTGGCTGTCTTGTCTACGTCCACACAGCCACGCCCACCCCCGCCCCCCTCTCACCTCGTCACATGCAACGTACTCAACCCCCCGTGCTTAAGTCTCTCCCCGGTCGCACCCCCCCCATCCACCGCATTCTGACCCCCCCCCCGTCATCCCCCTCCCACACGGTCCACCCCCCCCCCCACCCCGGTCGCCCCCCCCTCCATCCAACCTCCCAGGGCGCGCACCACCCCAGGTCGCAATAGACAACCGACGATGTCTAATGGCAATTAATTAAATGGATAATTAGAAAAGAGATGGGACTTAATCAGTTGCTTGGCGGGCGGTGGCTCAAGTCCCGTTCAGATCCATTGTCACCAGCCAAATCGTGGACAGCTTTCTAATCTTTGGCCAGCGCCGCCAGAAACAATAAAGCAGATTGTGCCTCGCACCCGCACACCCCCTCCCCCGCCCTCGCCCCTGCCCGCCCCCCCCCCCCCCCACCACCACCACTCTATCCACCCTACCCAGTTTTCCCATCTTGGCGTCTTTCCTCCGCGACTGAAAATACCTTTATTGAAAGTCTCAAATATTCCCTAATTAATTACGCCTCACGTCCACATTATTTTTTGGCGTTTAATCCAACCAGTTCGGTAGCTCAGATAACACCGACCGAGGGGGGAAGGGGCGGCTCCATGACAGCTGTGGTGATGTTAGATTTCATATGGAGCGCTGTGATGCGCAAGCCGTGGAGCGCATTGATACACATGCTATGGAGCGCTGTGATGCGCAAGCCGTGGAGCGCATTGATACACATGCTATGGAGCGCTGTGATGCGCAAGCCGTGGAGCGCATTGATACACATGCTATGGAGAGCTTTCATATGGAGCGCTGTGATGCGCAAGCCGTGGAGCGCATTGGTACACATGCTATGGAGAGCTTTCACGCACAAGCTATTTGCATTAAATCCTCACACATTTTTGTGTTGAAACTATTCTCGTTGAAAACAACCTCGAGCGAAAACCTGGTAGCAATAAAGAAAAAAAAATATTTCTCGAACCCCGCCCTACCCGACCCCCGGCCTCTAACATCCTTCTTGACCGAATCATTCCTACATAAAAAAAAAGGTGCCCCTCCCATTCACCCCCATCATCCCCGTCACCCCCAAATGCCCTCCCCCTCCCCCCCCCCACCCCCATCATCCCCGTCTCCCCAAACTGCCCTCCCCTCCCCCCCCCCCCCACCCCCATCATCCCCGTCGCCCCAACTGCCCCCCTCTCCCCTCCACCCCCGAAGCGGTTCGCTAGGGGTGAGCATTACATCCTTGTTTTTTTGCATGCGTAACAGGGACACCTGCAGCTGTCAGGATGACTATAGGCCCAGAATAGGGCCAAGGTAGTACAAGGCCAAGGTCATTTGGTTTTGTTGTGGGGGATATGTATATCGGGCACTGTGGTCGGTTCGTCACCCCAGATCGGTCCTGGAACAGCTGCTCGGGTCCGCTCTCTCTACGGGTCATTCTGGCGCTACTCTACCCTGGTAAACTCTGCCTTCATTCACTTAGATGACACGTCTTCTTGATCGACGGGTCTCGTGTTTACCCCAGTAAATGGTGACCCAGGATGAAGGGTGCAGTAATAGGAGGTGGGAGGGGTGGAAGGGTCGATGGGGGGTGAGAGGGTGGTGAGCGGGCGGGGAGGGGTGTGGGTGGGAGGCGGAGAAAGCGAATGGAAGGGTGAGGAGGGTGGGGAGGCAGTTGGGAGGGTGTGGGGGTTGGGAGAGGGTGGAGAGGATGGGGGGGGGGAGCAGTGGGAGGGTGACGAGGATGGGGGAGTGGAAGGGCGAGGAGGATAGGGGTAGAGGTGGCAGAGTTAAGGGGGGAGAGGGGGGTAGTAGGTTAAGGAACATGGATAGGGCGGTTGAGGGGTGACGCTCAGGTTGGAAGTTGACACCAAATATGGAAGTTCTGACGTTTTCGGTTTTAAAGGCCTCCTAGCCTGATGCATGGCCCTCACGACCTCAACCCTAACGGGGGTGTAAGGGCCATGCCATACACACGGTCAAAAAAGTAGCATTGCATCACCCAGCTCGCTTCGATGAATGATTGTCGATTATGACGACGAACCTACCTCTCCTAATCGCCTCGACCCTCTTCTTTAGACATTACTTGGACCATAGGATGCATTCATTTTAAAGTTTGCTCTCTACTTCTTGCACATCAATGATATTTTCGTCGGTCGTTAACGGTTTCCCTCCGTGCCGCTTCAAATTTTTCTAGGCGGTTGCCGCGGCTCGTTTGTTGACATCAGGTAATACACCCGACAGCTTCCGTATGGCGGCGCCACTAATTCTCGTTGTGTGTCTATAGTCGTGCCTGCGTTTTTGACGCAACTAGCGGCGCCGCCATGCGGATGATGTCTGTTTTATTGCCTGGTCAAATTTGAAGCGTCAGAGAGGAAAGCCGTTA
>OZ025261.1:9019408-9041676 GCA_964019135.1 Arenicola marina | reverse complement strand
CCTCTCCTAATCGCCTCGACCTTCTTCTTTAGACATTACTTGGACCATAGGATGCATTCATTTTAAAGTTTGCTCTCTACTTCTTGCACATCAATGATATTTTCGTCGGTCGTTAACGGTTTCCCTCCGTGCCGCTTCAAATTTTTCTAGGCGGTTGCCGCGGCTCGTTTGTTGACATCAGGTAATACACCCGACAGCTTCCGTATGGCGGCGCCACTAATTCTCGTTGTGTGTCTATAGTCGTGCTTGCGTTTTTGACGCAACTAGCGGCGCCGCCATGCGGATGATGTCTGTTTTATTGCCTGGTCAAATTTGAAGCGTCAGAGAGGAAAGCCGTTAACAACCGATGAAAATATCATTCATGTGCAAGTAATAGAGAGCGAACTTTAAAATGAATGCATCCTAGGGTCCAAGTAATGTGTAAAGAAGAGGGTCGCGGCGAGTTAAAGAGGTAGGCTCGTTGTCATAATCGACAATCATTCATCGAAGTGAGCTTGGTTATGCATTACTACTTTTTTAACCATGTGTATTGCTTGACCCTTCTGCCTATCAGCTTGTTGTCAGAAGGGTCAAGTTCACTGGGCTAAAGGCCTCCCACTTCCTATACGTTCCCACGCCTTAACACGTGTGGCTACTTAGATATTCGGCCTTATTCTCTTTACAGAGCTTCTGCTTTTTGCTGTTAAGTGGCTACGTTCATCTTCCATGTAGGTTATGGCTACTGCGAAGCATTTCGAGCTCTGGCGATAGCGCACTCAGCGTCATAAACATTTGACCTGGGTTAGAGCCAAGAAATATCAGTCCCCAAATGGCATTCTGGGCACTTCGGGCCAACCGTGAATGGGACGTTGACATGGATGGAATGAAGCATGTCCACTGTGCTTTTTGCACAATATAATTTTGGACTTGAGTTTGACAGTTAATGACGTAAATGTTCATATTGCTGTCATTCAATATACGATGCCTGTCGAGCGATCTACGCTAGCTCAATGCGTGCGAAAGAGGTCATGTTACCAAGACATCGTTTCTAGAGTAGTGTATGCGTGCTGTAAGTACGTTAACTGCCATACTGTATTGTCTCATACCGTGGCAAACAGGGGGAAAAGGTCAGATACTAGGTGAATAAAACTCGCTATGTCTGTAACTGTGTCTTCTGGTGCAATAGACATCTCTGTATAGTCCAAACTTCACGAGAAGGACGATTTTACAGTAGATATTCGGCATCTTTAAGCACTTTGCAGGACAAGTCCTTCAAATAGGGAACTAATAAAAGGATATACAATATAAATATTATTTACATATTCCGCTTGCGAAAATTGAATTTTTAGCGAAATGAACTGTTTATTGGTCTTTGAAGAACTTTGATCCCTTACTTCGCAAGGGACTTTAAAGGGGGGGGGGGAATCTTGACCGTGAATTACGGATTCATTGGTCCGCGCAAAGGACAAACACGATCTTCCTTGTTTCTTTTGTTGTTGGTAAAGGTCAATATAGAAGTGACGTGTGGATGTTGATGTTCGGTGAGGGCGGAGTCTTCACAACGATGGTCAAATAGGGCTGTGTTTGATGACGGGGAGAGGAACAGATGGTGGCAGTCAGACCGAGGATTGGGTGGTCAGCCTTGTGGTGTGGTCAGGGAGGGGGACGGGGGAGGGGGAGGGCGAGGGTCGGTGAGTGGAGTGGCGTTAGGCGTGGAGTGGTCAGGCCTTTTGGACATTACCTGGGCAAACATCTTAGCCGTCTGCTGGGATGCGGAGGATGTGGCTAGGGTTGTGGAGGGGAGGGGGGGAGGGGAGGGGGGTGTGGTGGTGGTGGGGGGGGGGGGGGGAGGGTGGTGATGGGCGGCGGGTTGGCGGGGCTGGCCACCTTGGAGAGGATGTGTTTAGTCGACTTAATCAGCGGTCATGGGACAAAAGCTCTGTGATGCGTCTTCAAGGGCTTCGGTCTCTGATCAACTCCCGCTCGCCCTCCCTCCCTCCCACCCCCACTTCTACTCTGGTGGGTGGGGGAGGGGAGGAGGTGGCCACCCGCGTAGACTCGATGACGCGGTGAAGTGTGTGAGGGCGGCGTGGGGAGGAGGGGGGGGGGGGGAGGCGAAATCGGGGTTACGTAGAAATTGCTTTATTTGTCTCGGCTTTTACCTGGACAGCCTGTGATGATTATCGCTGCCCAACACGACGCACCCATACACTCCACCCCCTCCCCCACCCCTCGCGCAACCACTCCTCACTACCCCATAGCAACCAAACCCGCCCCCCCCCCGTCACCTGGAGGCGTTTTATTATTAAAACCTCATCAAGATTAGTTGGGACATCAAACGTTCATGTTGTTGACTTCAAGTCCTTTGTCGAGACTCGAGAACGTAATTAACGGTACATTTAGCGGCACAATTCCGTATTACGTCATCATCCCCGGGGGTCACGTGATAAACAATTGCGGCCATTTGGGCGATTTAACCTTTCCTGTGACCTTTGGTTGAACAATGTCTATGATTATGGTAATTTAGCTTTGTAAAGGTGATGTTATGCTTTTGAAGCGCCAACAGTGCAACGAGCGTCAGAGCAGTAAGAGCGTTTCTGGTCATGCAATATAGACAGAAAGGGAAAGCGAAGGATTATGCTGTAATGTATACAAAACGACGTTGGGCTTGATTCTCAGTCTTGCACGGCATCCGAATCTGGGGAAATCTCGCATATCATCATATCATCATTCTCTCAGGAGATTCCATTACCCAGTTTAGCCCATGTGTACAGAAAGGTGGCCTAAATCACCATCTGATGCATTCGTGCCTCCGAGAGTCTTCAATTTTGCGATGTCATATTCAAAGTGATTACATTTCTCGTTTCACAATTGAATTCAAAACTCTTCCCCGGGTAGTTTAACAGTGCATTGTCCTAAGTAAATTGATCGTCATCATTGCATCGGTGAAGTTAAAGCAGCCTACTTACATGCGCCAGCTCAGATTTTTTTTACATTTTAGAATGAAGACGCAAAGTATCTCAAAATTATGATGCATATATGTTTGATATCTCGCTGAGTCTGTAAAACAACAATTTCCACATAAAAATGATTTAAATTAAACACAGAATATACTTATTTGACATGGAGGAGAGCATTTTATATTGGTAATATTACAGAAAAAATTACAGATCATATTGCTTTAAATGACAAGTTTAGTGTATATACAGGTAATTATAAAGATGAAAGACATGACACTGTGCATAAAGTATTAATTCCAGTTGCTTGAGAGCAACATTGCTTGTCAGTGGAATCATTTTTCGATCTTTCTTTCCTGCAAGTCTACATGGCTCTGTTCTGTCTGCCTTTATATATATATATATCTCCTTCCTGTGGTTGCCATATGCAGAGTTGCACTCATTTATCGCCCAGGTTGCCCCCTCTATCACTCACTAGAATAGTATGCCTATGGGTTACTCGCTTCAAGGGTATGCCCACTCTAGCTGTCTTTATTGGACCAGCGGTAATGTGTCTTAGAAATAATAAATCTTGACCCCTCCCCTCGCAAGTCACCCCCTGCCCCCCTCCTATATCTTCCCTCCCCCTTCTTGAGACTGGTCAAGTGCCCCTTGTCCGACATCAAGCAGCTGACCGCTGACTCAATGTTAAGACACATATTCCTCCCCCTTTCCCTCTGCCCAGAAGTGACCCCTGCGAAAGTCCTCCCGCCCACCACACACAGTAAACCCCTGCCAGGGCGTTACTCTTAAGAATCAAATGTAAGTGGGCCACTCGACCCTAAGGACTAAGCTTAAACCCCTTTGAAATCACGACCCCTGGGACGGATTTGTGGGGGGCGTCCCCTAGCGGAGATTCCTGTGTTTCCCTTTCACGCACTCTCCCGGCAGAGGTCGCTCGTTCCTCACACTTTAGCTTCAGCGGAACGCCCTCTGTCGGCATATCGCATTTCACGGTGTAATCGTCCTGAGCGGGCGAGTGCAGAAGATGGGCGTGGCGCCAACTAGAACATGGCCCAAAAGAGAGGGCTTCAGCAGAGAAGGGAGGCAGCCGGGCCAATACTTCTCTTGTGAGAGTCTAATAACCCCTTTTACATGCGTCTGATTAAGTTTTAACGCCGCTGCGATCGGTTCGGACCTCACCTACCACAAGCGAACGTGGCAATGAGTGTATTTGAAGTCGTCACAAGGGGTCAGTTTCTGTCGGGGAGTACTGTGTTCTCCCAGATGTTACACCTTTACGGGTGGATGAGCTGAGCTCCTTAAACTCCGCTCTCGCTGACCAGTCCTTAACTGGACTTAACCAGCCCCCCCCCCTTCCATTCTCCATACACACCCCTGTGCGCGCGCCGATGAACAGCAGGCGGCGCAACTTCAAAGGACGACCTAGGCCGCCACCTGGGCGACGTAATTAAAGACCCTCACCTGGGTGTACAAATACGGCTTCCGTCGGCCGGGACGCTGGGCCGCGGGGTCGCCGTCATCCCTTTAAGACGCTGAGCCGTGCCCCCGGGGGTGTGGGTTCTCAGATACACTGACTTTCCGCCGCTGTGACGTCACAAAGTGGACGCTCCTCGCGGGACGCCGCTGGGGGCGTCTGGGGAGGCGGGGCTCAGCGAATTAAAGGGGCAATGAGTACAGCTCCGTAATGTGTTATACGGAAAGGAGGAGGAGGAGGAGGTTGGGGCGGAGGCGGGACTTCAAAAGGACTCAAACACCCGTTTGAAATGGACACCGGGATTAAACCATTTCGTGTCGTCAGATAAAGAGACGGTATATTATACTATTTCGGTTGCCTCGTTTATTGCGGGATATAATCCCCAATTGTTTCATTATTAGACCGTTAGTTATACATGTATAAAGTTCGCTATTATTCTCATCACCTCTCCTTACCTCTATTTCCTATTTCGTAAATAATTTTTGTTTGTGACATGTAAGGGAACTCCCTTCTTTGGCAAACAGGCTGAGCTTCAGATCAACAGGTCGTGGGTTCGAAGCCTGGCACATGCATCTGGGGCAAGTTTCACCCCCAGTTCTGGCGTCAGTTTCAACCCCATTTTATGGTCTCTGAAGGTTTGTTGGCCCAATATAGCTTTCATCAATCTTGGGGGCCGGCGCGAGAGCTCAGTGGGCTAGAGCGCTCGCATTGAGTGCTCTGGTCACCTGAGAGCCTAACGGCGCGTGGATCGATGGTTCGAGCCCTGCTGTGGCTATGTCTGTGTGGTCGCAGGATAAAGATCCCATGTCCTTCTTCGTAAAGAGTATGGGGTTACCCCCGGGGACATGGCTCCACTCTCCCTTCCTTCTCCCATTGACGCGATATGAACAAAAGTGGTTAAAGCGTCCTGAATAACCAACCAACCAACCAATCATAAATCTTGCCTCTGCAGACATAAACGGCCTAACACAAGATTATCATCAGAGCAATCATCTGAGCAATAACCTCATTAAATAAATGAAGTTTAAACACAAAAAAAGTATAAAAATCATGCCACTCTGTAAAACTTGAGCGCTTTAATCACCTTGTCTCCGCATATGACAGTCGCAACACAAAACTTGAACGCGTAAGAGTGATATGAGCATATAGTTTTTCCACAGAAGAAGGCTGTTTTCAATATAATGACATTTATTTATTAGAACATCAATTATACTCCTGACGTCCACATCTCTGGTACGGAGGCGGTGGCAATAACCATATATTAGGATCTCGCACTTCTGACGTGCAACGTCAAAGTATTACTCATTATACCACATACCGGAGAATATCTAAATACCGAAAAAGAATGCAGCCAAAACGCTCCGAATGGACTGCAAGGATATCATGTTACTCTCAGCAACAAAACCCTATTGTATTGGGATGTATTGCACTGAAGAAAACTGCTCGGGCGTTTTTTTTTTATTCGATAACGGCTCGGCCCTAATGTCACATAACGGCCTCGGGACTCACCTATAACAGGCAATGTAGCCATTTGGAGGTGTAGCGGGGGAAAACTGTGAGCCCAAGTGTCGGTGTTTACATTGTACAATGTTCAACCAGCAGGAGGGGGAAGATATCTCCGCTATTGGCGGTAATTAGGTGCAAATTACAGAGGCCGTTCGTTTGGCGGCGCCGGCGAAAGGCAGGCGCCGAAAAGGGAGCAGTAAATCGCGACATCATTGGTAGTATATGTTCTCACCAGGGGGCGTGTCCACCGCGCTCGTTTCTCCCCCCATTTGGAGATTTAACCTTTGTACGCGGAGATAAAAAAAAAAGCCCCAAAAAAGCACGGCGTCGCCTCTTTAAAAAATAAGGGGCAGAAACAAGCAAATTAGACCGTGCTTTATCGGACGTCGCGGAAAGGTGTGACGATTTACCGTTTCTGTGCCAGGACAACGGCTCGGTGGTACTCCCCTTCGCGGTGGGACGCCGTGAGTCGCCGTGGGACGCCACTGTACGCCACTGGGGTCCCGGATGTTTCCGTCACGCGCGCTGCAATTACTTGCTATGTGGTGACCAGAGCGTACCTTCTAATCGTCGATGCCCTGAACTTATACCCTATTATTTTTTTCTTATATATATATATGTTAAGCAGGGAGCGGATGGTTTAGGGTGGGTTATGAAAGGGGTGGGCAGCCACCGAGTGAAAGATCCGTTGCACACTTTTGATTACGCGGAAACTGAGAAACTTCCATATATGTCACGCATTTATTGCAGCTGCAGAACACTGTTAATCGTAACCATGACAACCAGCCTACGTTTAATCGTAACCATGACAACCAACCTACTTTGAGTCGTAACCATGACAACCAACCTTTTGAGTGATGTCCATTTCAGACGCTGCTGAACGAGCGCGATCCTCCCCTCTACGTGGCCAGCTTGGTACCAGCCTACGGCGTCCTGGTCGCCATGGCGACGTGGTGTTTCTTCATCGCCGGGGGCAACCTGCGGACTCTGCGCCTCTTCTTCTCATGTCGTTCGGCCTCTTACGAACTGTAACCGTGATGTAACCCTTCCTCACTGCGGTGCAAGTTAGATAACTTTTATGTCATGATTAAATAAACGACGCTTCATTTGCTGAAGACTAATCAGCTATGATCGTGGTTTGTAAGAGAAATACCACTTTAATAAACGACGGTGTCACTGTAATTTGCTGGATCTATTCGACGTTCGGAGTTGAAACTGAGGTATGTTGCCATGGTTATCTGGTAGGGACGCCAGCCTCGCGCCCGCTGGTAAGGTATCGTGTAGCTCATGGGACGAACCGGTTGCGATGTTATCATGTAACGTGTGCAATCGCATTCACTCTGTGGGCTTTACAAAGTTGTGTTGGCGTTGAAGGTTTCGTTCATTTAATAAGAAGGTGCTGTGCCTAAGATATTCGGCACGGAGGAATAAAAACTCTAATAACAGAGGTTCGTTTCATCGCGTGCCGGTGTCTATCTCTGTACAAGCTTTCTGCTTCATCATTGGTGTCTATTGGTAACCAGCCACGAGACTATGACGTGGGTGATCGCGTGGATCGCGACGAGACTTCCGGTGTGACGTCATAAAGCCAAGGTGTATGTGTAGTATATATGTCAATTGATACACCGTGTTTTGCAACGTGGTGCATGTTTTATGAGATGAAAGCTTGTTATGAGATAAACTTCATTTCCTGTGGCTTACAAATGACATTAACATGATAAGCATGTCGGGAAAAGACGTGCCGGTGTTTACAGAATGAAATATTATTCCATAATGTGTAGCATCTTACAGAGTAGAAAATCCTACGCTATTGGTGGATCTTCCCATTCAATTTTGTTTCAATTGTTTCTATACTCTCTGGCAAACCACCCTTCGTCATTGTAAACCGATTGCAATGTATTCCTGATATGTGTGGTAAAGTATACCGCAGTATTACCACCATGTCCTACGCGAAATCTCGCTTAGAAACCCCATAAACAGTGACGTCACGTGTTTGACACCTAAACAGTGCGTCATCTGTTTTACCCTCATACCAGTGACGTCATGTGCATTACCCCCTAAACAGTGATGTCAATGTGTTGTGGTATCTGTTGTTATATCAAGTACTGCTCCCAATAACATTACTTCTGTTAAATAACCCGTGAGTGAAAATAAAGATCGCCTGTTTATCTAAATGGTGTTGTACAATATGTAAAATTTCAATGTTGGCTGTTGCTTGAAGAGCCGCCTTTAAGACCAATGCGCTGTGTTTACTTGGTTTCCGCTGAAACGATATTATCCATTGGAACGATAGAAGAAAAAGTCACGTGACTCATTTGGTAACTACCGTTACATGTCGTCTTACTCAATAAAGCTATTTTATATGTACATCTATTATTTTGTACTTTTATGCCATGGGTCCTGGCTGGTACATCAGCCAGTAACTGTAGATTTTCTAAACCATGGCGATTGTTACATGTGAGATGAGGTATTTAGGCCCGGCAAAAGAAATTTAGCTCGCTTTTATAAGGTATGCTTCTTGGAGATTGCTAGCACTAGTCATTTACAACATGTAGTATTGGTAACAGTAGCGGTATATCAAAGCAAACGCTTTGTAAAGGCTTTGTGCTTCATCATCATCGAAAGAAAAAAGGCAAAATGAAGGACAAAGACTTCCAGATGGTTTATAAACATTCAAGGATAAATAAAATTCTGCCTTTTTTTGCCATTTGTTGCCAACAAAAAATGACAGCACCTAAATATCGGACCATTTTCTGTAAAAAAAAAAGGCGACTGAATAAAAACTGACACGCTGGTATCTTTTCATAAAATACACAACTGATCAACAATATTTGTAGTCCGAGACGAAAATCGCTACATTATAAGATGCGACGTTTGTGTGAAATGAAATGCTGTTCATTTGTATCTCGTTCGCTTGTGTTCATATTAAATTAGCCCATTTTCTCTCCTCTAAACTACAACACAAACATTTACGTCATAATGCCGGAAGTATTTAAAAATAAGATCCATTTGTCTTTTACACCGAGCCTCTCGTTTGGGCGAGATTCTCACGCAGCTTGAGCGCGGTCATGTGTGATGGATGACGCGAGGTGGCGTTGGCACAGGGTGGGCTAGCTGAGGGGGGGGGGGGGTAAGCTGGGGGTGGGGGAGAGGGTAAGCTTGAGCGGGGTGCCTCAACAATGAACGACCGTTCATTGTCTGCCGTTCATTGTCTTGGCGACAGGAATGACACTGTGGGATAGGTATACTCGTTCTCCGAAGGATGTGGCAGTTTTTCCACCGGCCCCTCAGCCACGCCAAGAGGCCACCGCTCTCCCTGGGGACAGCGCCGCCTGCGAGGTTCGACTGGTGGCAGCAGGTTGCCCTGGGGCTGTTGCTCGAGCTCTACCAACACCCCCCCCCCACTCCCCCGCCCCCAGCACACTTCCCACACCCCACGCAATGGCCGCTCATACTAAGACTGCTCTGGGGGAAACTCCAAGGCTCAACGGTTAAGGTGGCTGAGCTGCAGACGAACGGGTGATGTGTTCAAACCCCCTCAACCCCGGCACGTTTATTACAACCAAAGCTACATTTCCCAGATTGTTCTCTCGCACAGTATATGGCGATCGACGAACTGTTCTACATGGAATTGGCTAGGAGATGAAAGACGTCCTTTTCATTTCGACAACATAATAAGCTGGCCAATAATCGCTCATGTCATAGAAACGGTAATACGAGTAAATTTGTTTCTTTTCTCCAACAAAAAGGGTAAAGATTATTAAGCCGCTGTGAATATTATTAGAAATAGGTCCCAAATGACGTCATTCCTCGTAATAAACCCTTTAATTGTAAGTAAACACCAATACTCCCGGATAAAGTGAAATGACCTTATGGTGTTAAAGAACAATTAGCCGTCTGGTTGTTCGGATAAAATACAATGACCTCGTCGCCAGGCAATAGCCCAAGACAAAAGCTGCCAAAAGGAGATTACTTAATTGCGGCTGAAAAAGGTGTTATTTGCTATCGGCTTTGTGATATGTGGCCATGGGAGAACTTTTTCTAATGTCTTAATAAGGCCCTCGCTGCATTACGTCACAGACTGACATAATCTGATTAGGACACTAGATTCCCACTGATACCTTTTACTAAGTGACTGACTGATACCTCTTACGTATGCAGTCATCTCTCGATACCTTCCAATTAGTCTTAGCCGTGTATGCTACACCCTCCCCACAACCTCTCCCACTCCCCCCGCGCCTCTGAAAGGCTTTCGTCGTAATCACCATGTTTACGTGTCACTGTGGATCACTTGCCCAATTGGCAGCCTGAGCCCCCCCCCCCCCCTCGCCCAGTCCCCTCTCTAATGGCTGAGGTGACAAGTGCGCAGCTCGCCGTTAAAATTCTCCCGCGAGACTGATGTTATGTTATCCCGCTGTTAAAGTCCCCCCGCGGTTCTCACTGTTTGCTGGAGAGATAAGCAGAGGAAAACTGATGACTGATTGTACAGTGGCTCGGGGTTGGCGGGTGGGGGTGTGTCAATGTGTGTGGCGGGGGCGGGCACAAATCTCTGGCGTTGTCAGCAATATATCCACCAAATCCCCCAGGCGGCGTCACCGTCAAGTTGAAGCTTGATGATGGCGTGGCAGGCTGTAATTCGCTCTGCATATGTAAGTGTCTTGATGTTTGCCACACGGTGAGCTTGGGGGATAAGTCCAAAACAACAATCGAAATGGTAGGTCGACGTTTGTCAGTCAGCGTTGGTGCACTATCAAAAACCGTCTAGACACACCAAGTAGATATTGTTCTCACCAGCCGATGCAAGGTAATTTAAACGCTTTCGAGAATTTGCACCCAATGGCCTTACTATTGTTTTTGTTCCACAGACAACAAAGATATTAGCATAAGTATAATATATGAACGTATTATTCTCGTACGGGAAACACACGCTAAAAAGACCATTAAACTCGACATGCGCTATTAATTGTGAAGCGAGTGCCAAAAACAATAGTTAGTACTATGCGTTTCTGCATCCGCGTGCGTGAGGCATTCCATTTCTGCCATCCTGTTACGTAACTATTGAGGCTTTCTCACCAGTTGGAAAATTCACCGTTGAGTTCGCGGGGTGCATAAGCGTTCGGTATAAGTGCCCTTAATAAAAGCGATATTACAAATACTGCTGGTGACCCCGGAACGATCAGGTTCACTAAATATGGCTTTTGCAAATACATGCAAATACAAGCGATGCATTTAAACGAGTCGGGAAGACTAATGAAAGCGTGAGGTTTTTGACGTTACAGTCATTCTCATAACAAACGAACTCAACCGTTAGCCCGGGGCATGAAGCTGTCGAATGGCCATCGTAGTGGTGGCCATCACCGCCCGGGGGTGAGGTGGTGAGGGGGTGATATGGGGTGGGGGGTGGGGAGGGTCATGATATCATCGGGAGGTCATCGGCACGACTCTGGGCTTAGTGTCACCGTGTCACAGTCAGCGGATCTCCCATGTAAACAGACTGACACACATTGGGCGCGACAGGTGTAAGAGGCAGGGTGGGGTGGGTGGGGGGGGGGAGTTCGGGGGTAGGGTGACGGTGGAGGCAGGGGTGGGGGAAGGGAGGAGAGGCAGGAAGTGGTCAATGCGTTATAGCATCAATAATAGGAAGCGCTAAGCGGATGTTGGGTGGCAGTGACAACCCAAAGCGGCCGTGCGCGGGGACGGGTGGGTGGGAGAGGCAGGGTGGCTGCGGGGGGGGGGGGGGGGGTCGGTCGCTGGAGAGCTGATCTCGGGTGGTGGGGGAGGGGTGCAAGGGGATATGAGACGTTGTGACATGGTTAGCCTGTGGGCGAGGGGGCTTATAATGCCCCAGAGGACGACGATAGCATGTGACATGTGAGCAAGCAGGTCTGCGGCGTCAGGTGTTTGTAGCCGTGAGTAGTGTCATCAAATCTCACCCCATCCCGCCCCCCACCCCCTTAAGCGCTCCTGCTCTTGCTTAACCCCACCACACCGTGACCCCACCCCCACCCCTTCACCCGTCCTCCGTCACCCACCTCTAATCAGGCGAGGCTCAAATCCACTTCTCACTAAACAGGTGCAGTCATGCAATAATTGTATGAACGCAGGATGAGAGAGGTGGAAGGGGGGAGAGAATGGTACGAGTGTGGGGGGGGGGGGGGGTGGAGAGGGAGGATTTGTGTTGTGTGCTTGCCAACGTTATTAGGCCTGGATTAGCAGACTGATGTGTACGCGTGAGAGTGTCAGGGTGTCTAGGTGTGTGTGTGCGAGGGAGAGGGTGGGGGGGGGGGGGCTGCATTGATAGCATGAAAGAAACGAGGTGTCGAAAAACACAATAATTATTAAGAAAACTAATAAGTTGTTTTGCAGAGTTATTACCAGAAATGTAAAATAAAGTATACTCTTGTTGAGAAAAGAAATACTATTTTACGTTATCCAGCTATCGTTATATATAACGTATATAGTTTACTGTTTAAATTGCGTTTATTGATTAAGTGTTATTTAATTAAACATCAACATAGTGGCTTTCTAACGGCTATTTGTTGACTTTGAACGATTAAGAACATTCATAACTTCCCCTTTCTAATAAATGCAGTAATATAAACAGAGATGTAGATAAAGGGCAGACTTTTTCCAGGAAATAAAAACCTTTTTCGAAATATATATACATAGCAATATAATCAGTACAACCGTATAATGTAATTACCGACCTTTACGCAAAATGAACCCCTTCTTGATAATTATCTGCTGCCTGGAGATGATATCTAACTTGAGACCGAATACAAAGGTCAAGATAATGTTCAACTAACACATCAGACCAACGCGCAAATGAGAATACGTATTAATTTTGTGTTATGTATTTAATGAAACATTCATTCATATACATCAAGGAAATGCATGTTGATTTCGGCATTCTTTGTCGACTGTCATTGAATTAATTTTGTGTGATGTATTTAATGAAACATCCATTATATATCAAGGAAATGCATATTGATTTCCGCATTCGTTGTCGATCGGCCCTGTCATTGAGCTACTAGCGGGAGGGAGGCAGCTTGTAAACGCAAGATTGATTATGGAGATATGGCGAAAGCCTTTGAGAGTGTTGAACATATAGGGAAACTGGTTGGGCGCGCACTGCAATTCTCGAAAGTGTATATATATATATATATATATATATATATATATATATATATATATATATATATATATATATATATATATCCATAGATATGAATATTAATGCAGGTTATAAATTGTACAAAGGTTCTATGGTGGGAGAGTGCAGTATTCAAAATAAATGAGAGGCGCGTCCAACGATAGAGTGGGCGAGGCTTTAGAGACCACCCGTAGTGCACACATTTTCGACGGACATATCTGTGACGTAGCCCTGTTTGCTAATGATAACGACATCAGTTTTGTTGTTGTAATTCTGCTACTACTGTGTAACCGGTGCTACCGTAGTTTCGCTGGTACCGTACTTCCGTTGTTACCGTATCACCTTGGTTACCATATTACCGCTAGTATATACATATGTATTTCTGCTGTAAACGTATTTTCGTTGTGACCTCCTTACCGTGTTTACATGTATAATAGGCCTATATCCGTTGTGACCGTTATATCATTATTATCATTGTAACAGTATTTAATGTTATTAAACTATCACCGCTGACGAACTTTGTTTAAACAGTTCTCTACAATGACTGTAGCACTATTAACACAAGGTACCCACGTTGTTCACGTCTCAATATTAATTAGCATTTACACCCGACCAAATAGTTCTCTACCATTGCCGTGTGATGACCTCAACGAGCAACGCCCTTGCAAGAATAGCTCTTGCATTACTTAAAAAAACTGCCCCCACCCCCCCCCCCCCCCCTCTCATAAAAAAAACTCATGCAGAAAGAAACCCTGAGCCTTTGAGTCCTTTACTCATTCATTTACATTGAAGGAACACGCAGTTTTTTTCTTTAGGCTGGCGAACAAGGGGAAGCACTGTTGATATTTTGTATATCATGCCCCAAATTCTACAGTACGGTGCAAATCGTAAGTTTAATTCCAGACACATTCAGCACAGATACATGCTTGTCAAACATAGCCAAAGAAACGCCGCTACTTTATGGCAGCCATTCTGCAAAAAAAAAGTGCGTTTCGTGCAGGTATATCTCCATGAATAAACAGTTAGGCGTTACAATGTAGAAATTTATCATCTGCTCATTTCTATGCCAAAACGTAGTCGTATTTAAGTATCAGATGAGGGCCCAGTAAATACAACAAGATTTGTGAACGGATAAAAATATCTCGGGTCGTTCCTTAGTGAACTTAAAGAGGGTCATCAAACTCAGTTTTTACTTGCAAAAAAGCGCCAAGTTCTTTGTACTGGTATCTCGCAATAATCGGTGACATTGACGACAGTTTAGGTGACGTACCCGCAGGCCCCGAACCCCTGGTAGCTTTCAGACATACCCTCAGTCATACCGTGTCACCGCCTTCAGTGTCAGCCAGCCTCGGTCGCCGTTTTTTACCGTTTTGCTGCACTAAAGCGGTGAAAGGTTCGTCGGCCTGGACGATGTGGGAGCGGGGATTCATAGCATTCAGAAGAAGAAGCGACGGTTCTTTGTTTTTATGCGCAGCACAAATAGTGGGTGGTGGTTGCCCTTTGGGCACTGCGGGCTGAGGCTTTGGGGCTGCTGACTGGGAGGCCATTCCACCTCTCGTAAAATTAGGTTAAATTAATTATTTCATTAATACCTATATTTAAAGCAATATAACGTACGAACAGTTTGAGCTTTTGCTAAAAATATGGTTTATGTTTAACTATTTAACTTAGACGAATTTTGATATCAACTTTTTTAAAGTGAAATCTTGCGTGTGTAGTGGGGTGGGGGTGGCTTTGTGTGTGTAGTGTGGAGGGGCACTTTCAGCATGTTAGCGCTCTGTGTGGTAAGGTGTGTGGGGGTGGCGGATCCAGTGGGGGCCCTTACCGGGTAACCCCACACCCCCTATTGAGGCCAACCCCACAGCTCCCTGCTGAGGCCACCCCCACACCCCCTGCTGAGGCCACCCCCACAGCTCCCTGCTGAGGCCACCCCCACAGCTCCCTGCTGAGGCCACCCCACAGCTCCCTGCTGAGGCGACCCCCACAGCTCCCTGCTGAGGCGACCCCCACAGCTCCCTGCTGAGGCGACCCCCACAGCCCCCTGCTGAGGCGACCCCCACAGCTCCCTGCTGAGGCGACCCCCACAGCGCCCTGCTGAGGCCACCCACACAGCTCCCTGCTGAGGCCAACCCCACAGCTCCCTGCTGAGGCCACCCCCACAGCTCCCTGCTGAGGCCTCCCCCACAGCTCCCTGCTGAGGCCACCCCCACAGCTCCCTGCTGATGCCACCCCCACAGCTCCCTACTGAGGCCTCCCCCACAGCTCCCTGCTGAGGCCTCCCCCACAGCTCCCTGGTGAGGACTCCCCCACAGCTCACTGCTGAGGCCACCCCCACAGCTCCCTGCTGAGGCCACCCCCGCAGCTCCCTGCTGAGGCCACCCCCACAGCTCCCTGCTGAGGCGATCCCCACAGCTCCCTGCTGAGGCCTCCCCCACAGCTCCCTGCTGAGGCCTCCCCCACAGTTCCCTGCTGAGGCCACCCCCACAGCTCCCTGCTGAGGCCACCCCCACAGCTCCCTGCTGAGGCCTCCCCCACAGCTCCCTGCCGAGGCCTCCCCCACAGCTCACTGCTGAGGCCACCCCCACACCCACTGCCGAGGCCTCCCCCACAGCTCCCTGCCGAGGCCTCCCCCACACCCACTGCCGAGGCCTCCCCCACAGCTCCCTGCCGAGGCCTCCCCCACAGCTCCCTGCTGAGGCCACCCCCACAGCTCCCTACTGAGGCCGCCCCCACAGCTCCCTGCTGACGCCGCCCCCACAGCTCCCTGCTGAGGCCTACCCCACAGCTCCCTGCTGAGGCCACCCCCACAGCTCCCTGCTGAGGCCTCCCCCACAGCTCCCTGCTGAGGCCACCCCCACAGCTCCCTGCTGAGGCCGCCCCCACAGCTCCCTGCTGAGGCCTCCCCCACAGCTCCCTGCTGAGGCCACCCCCACAGCTCCCTGCTGAGGCCACCCCTACAGCTCCCTGCTGAGGCTTCCCCCACAGCTCCCTGCTGAGGCTACCCCCACAGCTCCCTGCTGAGGCCACCCCCACAGCTCCCTGCTGAGGCCACCCCCACAGCTCCCTGCTGAGGCCGCCCCCACAGCTCCCTGCTGAGGCCTCCCCCACAGCTCCCTGCTGAGGCCACCCCCACAGCTCCCTGCTGAGGCCACCCCCACAGCTCCCTGCTGAGGCTACCCCCACAGCTCCCGGCTGAGGCCACCCCCACAGCTCCCTGCTGAGGCCACCCCCACAGCTCCCTGCTGAGGCCGCCCCCACAGCTCCCTGCTGAGGCCTCCCCCACAGCTCCCTGCTGAGGCCACCCCTACAGCTCCCTGCTGAGGACACCCCCACAGCTCCCTGCTGAGGCCTCCTCCACAGCTCCCTGCTGAGGCCTACCCCACAGCTCCTTGCTGAGGCCTCCCCCACAGCTCCCTGCTGAGGCCGCCCCCACA
The DNA here is from genome assembly GCA_964019135.1 of Arenicola marina. Classification (NCBI taxonomy): domain Eukaryota; kingdom Metazoa; phylum Annelida; class Polychaeta; family Arenicolidae; genus Arenicola; species Arenicola marina. The sequence goes on along the minus strand of OZ025261.1, from coordinate 9,025,170 downwards.
GCTCCCTGCTGAGGCCACCCCCACAGCTCCCTGCTGAGGCCGCCCCCACAGCTCCCTGCTGAGGCCTCCTCCACAGCTCCCTGCTGAGGCCTCCTCCACAGCTCCCTGCTGAGGCCACCCCCACAGCTCCCTGCTGAGGCCACCCCTACAGCTCCCTGCTGAGGCCTCCCCCACAGCTCCCTCCTGTAAGCCAACTCATCATAAGCTTAATTTACCTTGGCCAGAGGTCAAGGGAAGCGCACAGATATTCTAGTTACATACTTTAGACCCGGGAGAGGGGGGGGGGCGCTTAATACATTGCTGTATTTGGGGGGTTCCGCGGTAAAGCCCCCCCTTTTCACCGTCAAAATCCGCCCGGTCGCAGCGTTTTACCGCCCAAATCCGCTCGGTCGGGGCGTTTTACCGCCCAAATCCGCTCGGTCGGGGCGTTTTACCGTCCAAATCCGCTCGGTCGTTCCGAAGGGCCGCTCTGTGAACGCACATTTCTTCAGAGCCCCCGGTCCCAAGTTTTAAAATATCCGCTCTATTGGGGTATCTTTTTCATTATCAATGTCTGTTATATAGCGCTATCTTTGTCCTCTCTCTCAGGCATCAAGGCACCCGCGGAACCCCTCCAGCAGATTTGTAGAAACAGTGCCCCCCCCCAGGCCCTCCCGGGCCTTTAGAAGAGTCACATAATATAAGGTTACATCAGCTGGGCCTTACGTAGTAAAAGATGATTAGCGTAAAGCGTATGTTCCATGTATCAATTCATTCATATTATAGCGTTTACATTGTTTACGTTGTGTGAAATTAAAATGAAGCTCTTTGCCAATAAAATGTTTATAAGGTAAAATGAAGCTTAAAAAAAACTTTGTAAAATTATCAACATGGATCTTGCTTTGTGAGATTATTAGCATAAAGCTTACTTTGTCAGATGAATAACATAAAGTTTACTTTGTTATATTAATAACATAAAGTTTACTCTGTGAGATCATTAACAAGAAGCTTACTTTGTGAAATCATTAATATAAAGTTTACTGTGTGAGATTATTAATATAAACTTTACTGTGTGAGATCATTAATATAAAGTTTACTGTGTGAGATCATTAATATAAAGTTTACTATGTGAGATCATTAATATAAAGTTTACTGTGTGAGATCATTAATATAAACTTTACTGTGTGATATCATTAATATAAAGTTTACTATGTGAGATCATTAATATAAAGTTTACTGTGTGAGATCATTAATATAAAGTTTACTATATGAGATCATTAATATAAAGTTTACTGTGTGAGATCATTAATATAAATTTTACTGTGTGAGATCATTAATATAAAGTTTACTGTGTGAGATCATTGATATAAAGTTTACTTTTTAAGATCATTAGCGTAAATCTTACGATGTGAGATGGTTAACATCAAGCTCAGTTTATGAGATCATTACCATACAGAACCTGTTGGTGAGATTATTAACATCGATCTGACTTTGTGAGATCATTAACAAGAAACTTACTTTGTAAGATCATTAACATTAAGGTTACTTTGTGAGGTAATTAACATAAAGCTTACTTTGTGAGGTCATTAACATAATTCTTACGTTGTGAGATATTAACACGAAACTTACTTTGTAAGATCATTAACATGAAGCTTACTTTGTGAGATCATTAGCATACTTCTTACGCTGTGAGATATCACTAAAAACGAAACTTACTTTGTAAGATCATTAACATAACGCTTACTTTGGGAGATCATTAGCATACTTCTTACGTTGTGAGACCATTACAAAAAAACCCCATAAAACTTACGTTGTATTATTAGATTACCATAATATTTGGCAAATATTGTGATGTTCAAAATGCAACATTTGGAGTCACTAAGATGTAACAGGAAATATCCACGTGGGTTGACAGTATCCACTACATTATCGCTCCGATGACCAAACGTTTGCTTCTTAACTCACTCTATATTATGATGCAGTGTCGAACTACTTTTCGACCTTTTTTCATCTACATCGTCTTATGAACAGTAATAATACCCATGGCGTACATTTATTAGGCTACCATGACGCCGCCTGGAAACCAGTGCGAAGGTCAAGGGTTAAAAACATGAAATAAACACCTTAAGAGTTAACATAGCGTGCAATGGCCTTATAATGACACATGAAAGAAATAATTTTTTTCGCCCTTATCAACATCGTTGAGTTTTATTCATCGTGAAAATAACCATAATTACGTGTGGGTTTTTTTTCAACTAAATTGCTTTTTACGCATGAGTTTACTTTTCTACATAGGAAAACCGCCAGTCGCAATTAACGATAAAGTACTGCTACGTATCGTTGCAGAATTAGGTAAGGAAATAAAAGCCAAGCAAGGTCGTTCCTATATAGCCTTAGATAGACACATCGCGGCCTCCTTGTGAGAGCAGTCACTAGCGGCACCTGGCGGATTTCATCCGTACTAATTCGCGTGGACGGACTCGTTTGTCTAATTACAACTTGCATTTGGAGCAGGTCAGAATAAAGTAAACGAATGTCAGTGGCCAAAGATATGCAAGAATATATATGTTTATAATGATGCATACCAAGGATTGGAAAAAAGAAAGAAATTCATGTTGATATATATTGCATATTAAATTAGAATTGCCATGAGCGACAGGTGCGCGTAAAGAAAGGGAGATTCTCACTAGCAAGTAGGTGTCTGTTGGGTTGGGGGTGGATTCGGGGGAAGGGAGGGTGGGGACGGGGGGGGGGCTGGAGCTGTAGTAGGGGGTTTGAGTGGGGTTGGAGGGGCGCTGAGATGCGAGGGTGTTTTTTCTGGAGGTGTGTGATATTGCATGTGATTGGCAAGCACGCGGATGTGAATGGCTGAGATGTATTACGCGAACTGGTGCTAGGAACGAAAAGGTGAATTTTACGGGGTTTTTTTAACGGTTTTGTGAGTACGTATGCCCTGGGGGGTGAGGGCGAGGGTGGGCGGTGGGGTGCGGTGCTTCGCAGCGCGTGTGAGGGGTGAGGGGCTTGCAGTTGCAGTTGCAGTTACAGTTACAGGGGCACGTGGTGGGTTGGGGGTGCTACCGGGGGCTGCACTTGACCCTCTGTGGGGCTCCCACCACCCCCTCTTTTTTGTCATTTGTCGTCTGCCCCTTGGAGCAGGTGGCTTCCCACGGTGTGGCCAACGGAAGATATGTTTACACTCTGCACCTTGCGCTCGCTCCATATAACCCACTGACAAAAAATACACATACACACGCACGCACAGAAGGAAAAAAGGAAGGGTGAAAAAAGAAAAGAAAAGAAAAGAAGACCGAGGACAACAAGGAAACCTTTTCACGCATTCCACTCGCCTTGCTGAGTGGCGTGTGCAAGCGGAACACTGTAACAGCAAAGCACTTGTTTGTCGTTTGCTGGCGTTAGGCGGCATAACGGGAGGTTTGGAAATGTCGTCTGCTTCACAAAGGCAGACGACATCTAGCCGTCAATCATGCCGGTCAGCGCCTAATCGGCACCTTGTCCAGACCCGGATCCCCACGACCTTGTCACTCGCGTAAGGAACACGTTATCACCGTGAAATGACATCTCTCCCTGTAATGCGAAGCAAAGTAAGACGCCTATCGGGTAACAGGTGTGTTAATTTCTTTAATGTTTTTTCTCTTTTCTTTTCTTTGCATTAGTTTTATGGGTGTGTAATTTGTGCCAAACTGTGACTCATTCATTTCTGATAACCTCTGCGAGGGTGTCCAGGGGTGGAGGCTTTCCAGGGTGGGATGAGAGTCCAGGGGGGGGAGGAGGGGGGGGGGGGCGCTGTTATACAAATCTGGTGGGGGGATGGGGGTTCCGCGGGTGTCTTGATGCCTATAAGAGCGGATATTTAGGATGAAAAAGATACCCCTAGAGGGAGGCTATTTGAAAACTTGCGACCGAGGGTGTGTGTGAGGTGGGGGGGGGGGGGGGGTCTGCAAATGTGCGTTTATAGAGCGGGTTGCCGCGAAAAAATACCCCTTCCGAGCGGATTTTGGGGGCATTGTTGTGCAGTACGTCCATGGGCTAAAAGGGCTAAAAGCATGAAACCAGACACTCTGGGAAACAGCAGTTACGTATAAATACATGTATTATATGTATTATATACACAATTAAAAATTATATATATATATACCATGAGTGCGTCAGTAACCCCCCCCCCCAAGCTCCTCACCCCCTGCTAGGGCGGGATGCAGATTTTCGCCCGTAATGGTTGAAAAATTTACATCTGCGAGTTTTTTGTTTTCATTTCTCCCAGCTCTCCAACGCAAAACTGGCGTACCACACAGACAATGACCATTTCTTATTGTGACGAAGTCCTGTGTCTTGGCATGTACGTAGTGAGTAAGGCAGACCCCGTTGCTCTCCGTCACCCAGCAGCAAGCAGCATACAGACCACGCCCCCCATAGAAGTCATTTGCTATTGCCATTACAGTTCAATGGGACATTCAGCCAACCGTGGCTTTCTCACGCCATCGGCTCGCAGAAAATCTAGATCACGTGACAGGGATGGGACAATGGACGTGTCGTGAAATCCTTTTTCCGGTTCACTCCTGGACGGCCTCCCATTGGTCGAGGGTACTTGAGTGAAACAAAACCCGGTCTACATATTGTGTGTAATTTCAGTCTATATATTAAAAGTGATGTATGAATACCCGACAGGGAAAAACACCGCTTTGGTTCCTGTTACGCACGTGAATAAAATAGTCCGAATGTTTTCATCGAGGCAGGAAGTTCTCAGATTGAGAAGATCAAACTTGCGTTGTGTTTTTGCCTATTCATAACGGTTCATTGCATACTAGGCATGCATCTTGGTAGACAGAACACCTATGGTACTCCGTACATTGCCATTCATAGTTGTACACAACTGGCTTTCAATACCATGTTAGCATATCCTGGCGAAATGGTATCTATCAAATAATATCCACTCAAAAGCATTCGTATGTTTTCATGTATTCACCCCACCCACACCTAAATAAATATCACTCCACTTGTAGTGTATTTAACACTCACACGATCGATTCAACTCCATTAGATTTGTCAGCTGTGTAGTTAACATAATTTGCATTAAATATTATGTTCTTTTATTATTATGTTTCTTTTACCTCATCTTATTTTCGGCTGAATAACTGTATATCTCTTTTTTACAAAATGTCAGACTACAAAGACTGTTTTTTATTTCATTATTCGGTTACGCCTGAAACTATATGCACAGTGAACTCTTAATGAAGCTGCAACAGGTATGTGGGACGATAGGTTTGTTTTTTCTTGCTGGAAGTTTTTATGTGTGCCGGTGGAGCAAGATGTGGGACAAGATAGTGTTGTGTAATAAAAAGCCATCATTCTCCAACGTATAAGTGGCGCTCACGACCCGAGAGCAGACGTACGTTGTGTGTACCAAAGGGAGATGTTACCTGTCCGGGGTTTGCTATCATTAACACCGAGTCGGATTGCCTCCCACATCCGGGCACCGGCCTCTCACGCGCCGCTGATGACGTCACGGCGACTAGAGGCCCCCGGCGCTGACCACGCGGCCTGGAACGACCGTCTTTATGCGACAGATGGCGCTGCGCTGTTTAGCGGGACTAGCGTGGGACCGCCCTGCGGGATTCTCGGGGGTTTTCATAACGTACAGGTGACAAGAGAGAAAGAGAAAAAAATCCATGCCGCACCCTATTCGCTTTAAATGGACGGTCGATTTAGAGAGCTCTGCTGGTGGGTGGGTGGGAGTACTCCGGCAGGCGGGACTGGTCGGGGAGGGG
>OZ025261.1:8948704-9019208 GCA_964019135.1 Arenicola marina | reverse complement strand
GTTTGTGTTCGCAAACATAATGAAACATGTGTTTTTGTACCAAGACAGTATAATTAATGAGGTTTTGGTACCTAAATACAGTAAAATCAATAAGATTTTGGTACCTAAATACATTAAAATCAATAAGATTTTGGTACCTAAATACAGTGAAATCCATAGTTTCTATAAATGCAGTAAAATCTATGTTTTTGTATGAAAGGCATAATGAAATAATACGTATATGGATTATCAATTGCGGCTCTTTCATCTTCATTAGTGAAGATGACACGATATGGCAACCTTCTTATAGTTCTCCAACAACCGTGATTATTGACACGCGAGTGTCATCAACTGACATAGTCTGTGCTATAGTCTTTGCTTGGCCGATCATATATTTGCAAACAGCTGTGTATTTAGACCTTGCAATAAAATGCGGTGCAGATGCCAACTAAAGCCGATAACGCCGTGGGCTGCGACAGTGCCGCGTACAAAGCCGCATCTTGGGTTCTATATGACAATAAGCACATCAAGGTTGTAAATATGTTCCTGTCCCCTTTTCATTTAATACGTGTTTAACATTCATCCCAGAAGGTCAAACCATTGGCTTTGATGAGGACAGCTGAGCCGCTTTTACAGCGTCCGCTCCTCACAATGAAGCCCCCAAATCAAAGTCCAAAACTCTGAAGCCTAACGAGGAACTATTTTTCTGAGCGTGAAGATGGTGTGACGCGGTCTATGCTTCATTGCCTTAGCCCCTGTGTGTGGGGTGTATGGGGTTAGGACGCCTAGCGGGCAGTCGCGGTACTGTTTTTTTTAAGACGGGTGTCTCATCACGGGCATACCCCCCTCCCGCCCTCCCCTCCCCTCCCGCCCTTTAAGAGGTCCCGCTACATCTGTCCACACAGCAGGGTCTAACAGTAACCCCAAACCCCCGTCTGGCTTTGATCTGCCCGGTAGTCCAGGCCGCTGGGGCCAGCGGTGGCCACCCAACCCGACCCGACCGACCGACCGACCGACCGACCGGGGCAGATGGTACCACCTCGCTGGCCACCGGCTCTGAATGTCCCACTGCCTCAACACCCCCACCCCACACACCCCCTGCACCCCTCTACAGGCGCGTCACATCCGTTGCTTTGAAGGGGTGGGTGCCCAGGGTGCATGCATGCGGGTCGAGGGTATAGGCTATAGGGGTGCGACCTACAAACCCGATATACCCCCGCCCGCTATGCGGCGAAATTCCAAACGCGCAGATGGTCTAAACTTTACACATCAGGGGTGCATGAAGGAAAAGACGGGTGGGTGGGTGGGTGGTTGGTGGGGGGAGGGGGGGGGGGGGAGTAGGGTGTAGCATGGGATAGTGTGAGGGTGAGTCTTACTGGCCGTCGCCCAGCAGAGATCAAGCGCCTTAACAATACAAGAAGGAGTCGTCAGGGTGTGAGTGTGAGGGCAGAGGGCCGGGGGGTGAGGGGGGTGGGGGGGGGGGGGGGCTCCCAGTAATTCAAGGAGCTGTGACCGGGGCCGGGGCCGGGGGGTGGTGTGGGGTGTGGGGTGTGGGGTGTGGGGTGTGGGGTGGTTTCCTCTGCTGCTACTAGCAGTAGTAGTAGCCGGCTCTAGCGGTGGCCGTTGCCGCTCCTGGAATTCCTGAGGTATTTATTGCGACTCTTTGAAATGCCCGGAATTAGGCGAGGCGGGCGATTTCCCTTCTGTCCCTTTAAGGGTCTCCGAATGCGTCCGGACCTTTAACGATGAAACAAAATGCGGCTTGTTTAAAGGGAGAAGGGACGCGACAGCCGCGGCGGGGCGTAGTTTACGGCAATGCAACGCGGTGCGAGCCAAGCTTCATACAAAAAAAACACCGGTGTGTGCATGGGGAAACCAGAGCAGAGCAGGAGGCATGCGCGATAATTTATTTCGAGGAACGCGCATATGTGGCTTGAGTGGTTTCGGGCGTGGGGTCAAGTTGTCTTGAAGGTTCCTGGAATGTTAGGTTCTGTGGCAGGCAGTTCTGGGTTTTTAATATAGGGCTTTTATAACTTAATGCATGTATGCAGGGAATTTATTATATCACTTCAATTAGGGATAGCATGGTACGTTGGTTAATAAACAACTTCTGCGGTATTTTGACAAATTATCAATCATTTTGTAAAGTCAAGACACCCGTTTGTTATTAAGGACTAATACAAAAAATCTAAATATAGGCAGGAATCTTCCTAGCTCAGTTGGTGTTAACCGAGCCAATCTGCAGAACGACAGGTCATGGGTTCAAATCCTGAGGCTTGTTTCCTCCAGCCTCGTTTCAATATACCCGGAGCACCCCTAACCCGATGTATCCTTCATATGCCCCAAAACGAACGCAAAAACGTTTCATTTCATCATAATTTCAGGCGAAAAAAGGAACATGGTGTGACCAGGGTGTATCTCACACTGGATGTTATCAGGAAGGCACAACATAGCTATAACTTCAGGGGGCAAATCACATGGCCGAGCTGACAGGACCCGCCCCCTGTCCTACGATAACGGTACTACCGGTAGCTCAAATTCTAAAGTCTGCAGCGCTTGCTCGATCACCTGCCCTGCTGCATTTATCTGTGGCGATCTTTTAAGGTAAGATATGGCATATGGAGCCTTGAGGCATGCAAGCTTTGCCTTCGCTGTAAGTCTATGTCTCTCTCATCTCTCCTTCTTTGTTTATGATAAATAGATATATAGATATATATAACTATCAGCTCATAGTTATTTATACATTTGGCAACCTACTTATAGCGGCCCGCCATGTTCTTTGGTTTTTCAGATTGAATTATTATTAATCATTATGAAATATAATTTTTCCTTGTAAAATATCTTTAATATCGCACTAGACGCATGGGTAATAAGAAAAATAGGACGAGGCAGGTAGTTGACACGTGATGGATTTCCAAAGATTCTCACAGATATTGTCCATAGGCGAAGGGAGTTCGTTTTTAATCTTATCTTAAGGGTAATATTAAACCAGCCCTGGCATCGGTTATCTAAACATGGCATTCACTGGATGGTGTCATAGGGGCGGGGGAGGGGGGGGGGGGCTTGGAATTTAGAGGGCGGCAGATGTCATTAACCCTTTAGTTAGCTGTGAACTTCAGCTGTGATCCCACAGCCCGGTGAATTGAACACTTTTATCGTATAATCAACAACTTGTGTTAATAGACATCAATGGTGTTATATTTTTTATCCACCCTTGTCTAGTCACGGAGGTTTAGGAAATATTCTTAAAACAAGCCACAATAGAATGATTAGCCGACGACGGTATTTGTAATTAGACATCTGCGGTGGCTGCAGTCGTGTTTGGGCGGCGGGCATTCAAAGGGTTAAGATTCTGCCAGTGGGCGGAGCCTAGTGGCGAGTCGACGCATCTGATTGGTTGACTCTCCTGACCGACGCTGTGGTTGACAACGCGCGAGTGGCAGCTTGTGTGTCCCACCTGCGCCGCCATGGCTATAAAAGGACTCGATCCCCCCTCTGACAGGCACATTCAGTCTCACAGCTGAGCCGTTCAACATTCGATTTTCACCAGGTAAGAATCATGCACTGGTAGCTGTCAACTGTCTTCGTAACTTCAGTGGTGACAGTTGCCACCGGTCTGTCTTCTGGAGGCCCGCTGAGACGTCAACGTAACATGGCAGAAGCTGCCTTCATTCGGAATCTGTATTATGGTGGCTGGACGACCACATATGCCGTTGGATGTACGCATGTCTCATTCTTACTGGCTGACGCTTCGATGGAATACGTTAGAACATGTACCACCAGCCAGGACTTCACGGCCAACATGAGCCACCTCTTTCGTCGTAGGCCTACATGTGTTTTTCACATGGCTATGGGAAAGATCTTGAGCGAGTCTCAGCTTGTTGAAGAGCGAGGTTCGAGAGGGGGCAATGTTTGATTTTAAGAGTCCTTCACCTCGCTACCGTCATTGCCAGACACAATGATGGGACATATAAATACTATAGACATATATACTAAGCCTTACCAAGAGTCGTATCATAATGACAGCCGCAAATCTTGATGTAAAATTGTTATTCTGTCCGAAAACTTGACCATTGTATTTTTTTTGTTTCTCCAGGTACCTCTCGATTAATACTCGCAAAGATGCTGAAAGTGACCGAGAAGATGATTTCACCTCGCCGCGCCTTGCTGGCCGGCCAGAGGGTCAGCCGGAAGTACCGCTTGTCCCAACAGCGCAGGAAGATCAGGCGCAGGGAATACAAGAAGCTCAAGGCCATCGTACCAGCCATCGCCAACAAGGGCTCCATTGCCAAGGTGAGGCCCGTTGTAGTCTACACAATGCAATACACCTGTTCCGCCTATACGCTACTCACTCCGTGGCTGCTTGCTCGGCGCCGATCAGGCCCCGCCGCTTGTTGACATTGTTAACCCCGGTTTACGACTGTCGTAAAACTGATTTGGTCCACGGGGGGTCGCCTCTCTGGGGCATGGGGACCATGGCGGGCGGTGAATGGTTTATAATAATGGTCAGAAATGAGAACGGTAGGAGCTAAATGGATTTTATAGTGCTGCTTATTTTGTATGCGTTTGTTAAGACGCGCCGTCCTCTAAAATCGTTTTCTCTGTGTTAGGTCTGTGGTTTGCTGAATATGGCTCGAACCACAGATGTTTTCTGTTTACCCATATTGGGCATGTGATTTCAAGGGGGTGGTGGGGTGGGATGGGAGTTGGCTGACCTCACCTTGGTGGAAGACTAGCACAGAAGGAGAGTGGAGGGGGGGGGGGGTGGGGTTATCCAGTATGGCTCAGAGCTGATGTCGGAAGCTAAGATTGGCATCAGCTCGTGTGGTATAATAGTATTTTTTTTGTTCTTCAAGAGGAGTGGTGGTCTTAATGTACTATTAATTGTGGTATTCTCGCTGTTGTGCGGGGCATCGTGTGCATGTGGCTGCGGTGTGGGCGGCAGGGGGGAGGGAGGGGGTGGGGGGTGGGGCTAGAGGGAGGTGTGCGTGTTGGTAGAGGTTGGGGGTGCCGGTGAAGGGTTGGCAGGTGGATAGTGACAGCTGAGCCGTGACGCCTATGTTCACAGGCTCGTCGTGGTCGTCCGTGCACGGAGCGGGGTGGGGGCGGGGGAGGGGGGGGGGTGTCCCATGACTTGTCGCCTCTCCCCTCCTCCTCCCTCTCCCCCCCGGCGGATTGATTAGGTCTGGCGGGGTAACAGGTTCACGGCCCTGTCACTGGGCTTGCCGAACACCTGTCAAGGCTGCCCGTCATTTTGCAATTAAAGTCTCCCCTCATCGCTCATTGCTTCCTCATGGACTGCACACAGCCCCGCTCTGGGGGGTAGGGCACGGCAATAGCGATCTTTGTATCTCCCTAATGCAGAATAATACACTGTATCAAACCGTGTCCTGCTATGATTTTTTTTCTGAGTGTGTCATGTTTCTGACTTGTCAAATATCAATGCAAATATTATAACCGGACTATTTTTGTCTTTTCTCCAGATCACTGTGATAGAAGAAGCGATCAAGTACATTGATGAATTGCACGTCGCACTGGCCAAAAGGATGCACTTGCTACAAGGTAAATAGAATATACGCTCTAAAGGTTTCTGTATGGTCCTAGTTTCAATTACGCTTCACTAGTAATCGACTACGTATTTCACGTGCAACTACCTCTATGTGATTACAGATTGACGCATTATTTAGCCTGCTTCGGGAATATGATATTACTGTTCAGAATGTTCGGTCATCACTGTATCATTTTGCCAACATGTGCTTATACCGTTTTGTTGTTGTTGCAGGTATCTCACCAGCTCTCTTGCCGCTAGCCGCCATGCAAACACTGGCACCATCCTTCCCCCTGGCCATGCAGTCCACCCTGGGGCATCCTGCCAAGATCTCGCTCAACCCAGCCCACATCTCGCTCAATCCCGCCAAGGTCTCCCTCAAGGACTTGTTGGTGCTGCCCAAGAAACCCAGCAACGCCGCGGACTATACAAAACACACATGAATCCCGGCGCATGCGTGGTGATGGTTATCACGTCACGGCACCATAGTTCAGGGATATGTGGCGATACAGCCTATGCCGCCGACGGGCATACGTCATCAAAGTATCCGGATATGACGTCACGTCTTGTCCGAATGAACAATTGGTGGCACTGATTCGTGCCAATTATGAACAATACTGTTAAAAAACAATGCGAGATCTTGGACGAGATCTTGGAAGAAATCTTGGACAGGATCTTTTAGATTAGATCTTAGAAGAGATCTAGGACAGAAGAAATCTTGAACGAGATTTTGGACAACGCTATCAGACTATAGACTTCTCGCTCAGATCCCTGGTTGGATTCTCACGGCGAAGACCGCATCAGAGAACCGATTCTGGGAGACAAGTTCCAAGACCTGCCCCCACCCTGCAATTGTAATGCATACCGTATTGCTGCGGAAGGAGTACCATCATCCCCTGTCGGTGGCCGATGTGGTTAACACTGCATTTCGTGAAATCTTAGCACTTTAGATCCACTGATCTGATGGGAACATACGCTCCCGCAACTGCATTGAAACTGCTCATGCGGCACTGGACTTTGCCGACCCCGTCTGAACACAGAGGGCCTTGTACATAACAGGTGTAATCAAAGTAATTGAACAGAGCTATCTGCTGTGCAGACAGAATGCGAGGAAGGAGAGAACGGTGTGATGTGTGTGTGACGCCTTGTGCCGTCAGCCTGTCAGTGTGTGGCCTCCGCTGCTGTACGTCTGATAGTAACATCGTGGCTGGGTGAGGCATATAATGTCGAGGAGGTGTGTGTGGGTGTATGTCTGTAATGACGTCATCGAAATGTGTGTACATGTGAGGATCACCTATTAAGTTGTGGCGCTGCGCGTCGTTGTCAGACATCGGGAAATGGCTTTCATTTTGCCATGTTTTTTTCTGTGTGTATTTGCGAGTGTAAATCTCCACATATCAAATGGTACGTGTATGAGTGTACATCTGCTACATGTGATATGTTCGTGTGTATGTCTGTACATCTTCTGCGTGTTGAGCATATTTGAATGTGTAGCTCGTACGTTGTGCAAGATGTAATTGTCATTAGTTTCGTTCAGGGATTCGTTCTGCTCACCCATATTTGTGTGATCACTGAAGTATTTGCCTTATAAAGGTCGAAGAAATAAATGCCATATCATAAGAAATACACATGTCTTTGCTGTTTGTTTTCCACTTCATCCTGATCGCATGCAAATATATGACTTTTTTGATTACATCAAAGCCTTTGACGCTTTACACTACAACACATGGATACGGGTCACGGGGGGAAAAGAATCAGTTTCTAGATAAGTTGATTACCAATGACCTACCTACACATAAACTACACCCTGGAGTTGCCCTTTTGACATTTCTTGTGTATTAGTGAATTAGTGCTCGAAATCCTGTTCCTGGTTGTAATTCGCCATAAATACGGCCGCGACAACAATAAAACATCTTCAAACAAATGTTCATAATAGTTAAATAATACAACATTAAAAGCCACGCAGCCAGAACCAATAGCAATACCTTTACCAGGATAACAGTGCATAATTTTTTTTTCATCACATTTTTATCAAGCTTATCGCAGTGATGTCCAGAGGCGACTTTAATACCCAAATAACACTCCTTGTTTTCCCTGTGTTCCGCTCCCTCCCAGTTCTACACCTGAAGCACCCGATTCCTGCACCGATGCACCTTTATTTCTGCATTAAAGCCTCATTTCGAATACCAGGCTGCTGAGGAGGGGGCGCCTGTAAGCCCCATTCATCGTCATGGTTACCCATGTTTCGACCGCAATGACTTGTTGGCCGACGTCGTTAGCCCAGGACTCGGCATCTGCAGCGGACACGAGACTCGAACATTGTGTGGTCCATTTAGAACCACAGACAAATGACGTTCAGACATGACGATGACAGGGTTTTGCGATATGGTTTGACACCCGTCCGCCAGTGAAAAGACGATGGATTTACAATTGTAATTCAATTTGGGGTTGGTGGTGGTTGGCTTGGGGGCGGAGAATTTCGAAGAAATTATCATGACAGAGCTTTATACGGGATGCTCAGTCGTATCTACCCTCAGCTGTGTCTTTAATGCTTCTTCTCACCGTTGGAGGGTCTCAATTGTTGATTACAGGGGGCTAACTTAAGAGAATTTAACGCAACCGTTAATCATCGAGTATTTATAACTCAGCTCCTGAGACAACAGAGACACAGTCACTGATAATGTCGCCACTCGTCCTCACCATGAGAGCTAAGTATAACCACATCACCTCGCATCTGCTCTGTTATCTTTCCTCGCATTATTGACTTACTAAATATAACGAACTAAACATAACTTGGTCCTTGACAAACATCACTAAAGACACGTATAGGGCAATGAATTAAAACGGCGTACTAAAAGTACAAAGCACTAAATTACCATAAATTGAAATCACTTTGCCGCCTGCGTTCTTGAAAGTCATCATGACTTTCAAGAACGTTTGAAATGTGCTAAACATATTCTATTATCGGGTTATGGTGCTGTTTAATGCAATCAATGCACTCTCCTCCCGTTGATGACGTGGTAGACGTACACTAACCTCAGCGCCTCTGGCGGTTTGTGAAGGAAACATAATTTAAAGGCTCTGAAGGGAAGAGCACGCCTCGGATGCGGAGGGGGTAAATTGGAAGAGCCAAGTGGAGTATAATTAAATCGCATACTCTGTGGACCCCTATGTTTGGAGAGCCGGTTTAAATTTCGTTTCTAAAGCTTGTGATGTTTGTTTTCATGTAATGACATCAATCGCTGCAATGATTATAATTGTTTGTGATGTACGTAACGTTGTGTGCAGCCTGAAATAGTCCTGTACAATTAGCCTACCCCTAAGCCAAACAACTCTCCAAAATTCATTTGGAAACATAATTAAGATGCAATTTAATCATCAGCAAATGGTACAATTAGCTGTTGTATGAGTCGAAAATATAAAAGACTCTTATATTCTTGCAATGATTTTCCCCAGCTATATATATTCTAAATGTTAGTATATGAACGGTTAAATTTCACTTAAATGTAAATGAATATACCCATTTCATTAGAATGTAAATGATTAAGCCAATTTCATTTGAATACAAGCGAGGTGGTTGGTACACCAGTTATCCCCGCTCATTTAATATGCATACAGCCGCCCCTCCCACCCACCCCCCCCCCCGCCTCTCCACCTTAGATCATTCACCATGTAATGCCGGAAGTACTGATAGCCCACAGGGTCTCAACCGCCCCCCACTCCCACCCTCCCCACCCCCTCTCCGCATGCCGCCCGTCACACAGGTGACGTGAGTTACCAGAGTCCCGAATACTACAAGTCTGCCCTGCAGATATAATAAAACAAAAAGAACCTTTAAACCCCCCACCTCCTCGCCCCCCTCCCCTATATGGCGGCATGGGGACCCCGAAACACTAGGAGCGGCTGATAGATAGCCGATAGGGGGAGTGTGGGTTGGGGTGGGTGGACAGAGCATGAGAGAGGACGAGGAGAGGGGGCGACGGCTCAGGGGGTTAGGGGTAGGGTATGGAGAGGGAGGGGGGGTAACATAATCCGCGCTGGCTTGAGGACCACTTGAAGGCTCGCCAAAGGTCCTCTGCCGCCGGGGGTTGTTTGCAGTTCCCATGTCCCGTTGGGACCAGCCACAGATGTGTCCGTTTAGCCGGGCCGCCCAGGAAGTGTGCGAAAAATCAGAACATCTATTCATTTCCGTTCGTTCTCACCAACGACGCCACTCCACTAGCAGTGAGGGGGAGCGCAGTCATTGGTTTAAGCCATTATATGTCTATATCGTTCTTCGATTAACTACATGGGAAGGAAGCGGGGGGAGGCGGAGGGGGGGGGAAGGTGGATGGGGTGAGGTGCAACTTTAAACCCTTTCCTTTACGTGACTCACTTCCTCAAAGCTGGGTCCAAACCGATTCCAATGTTGTATCATGCAACGTACGCACTGAAATAGTGTAAATACCATATTAAGACTATCAAATAAACTAAAATGCACAGAGAAACATATTCTAGGCATCCTAAGTTAAACCATTTATTTCGCGAAAAGTGATATCCAGAGCTCCACAAATTATGAAGAACATGAGCAGCATCTATGTGTCTACCATGGCGGTAGCAGTATCTGCCCCACAGGGGGGTCTACACACCGCCTCCCCCCACCCCCCCAACGACTCCTCCAAACCACCCACAGAGCCACCCCGACGCAAATAATTATGTCTATATATTTTTTCGATTTACTACAAGGGAAGCAGTGGGACGGGGGTGGGGGGGGGGGGCGGGGAGTGACAGTGAGTGATTTTATTTTGGGGCGGAAGGGGGGTCTATTCCGGCGAACATTCGTCTTATAAACATCCACAAACGACCCCATTTTTTTCCCACTATTCATTAAGGTCTTCACATTTCCAAACCCGTCGACGCCATTTACAGATTCCAAGCAGAAGGTGTAACAGATCCATCTCTCGTATTATCACATGTCACAACATATAAGTTCCAGGTTTTGTTGGCGCGATTTCTGAGCGACTCGGAATATAGCCTTCTGCTCAGCGAACCGTGCGAGGGAAGGAAAAAAACACACACATGGTGCTCAGTTACATGGCCTTGATCCGAGAATTAAATTAACCCCTTGTGTAAGAGTTCGGTGTAAATATAGACCCACGTGACCTTCAAACGTCGCCACGGCGTCGCCCAGACCATTCCCGGATACGCCTCCATATGGGGACTTCCGGTCCGAAACGCACGCGAGGGACGCACGAAATGAAATGTTGGTGTTTTATGTCCATGTCCAAATCAAGGCTAAATTGAGCCTTGAAACCTCCCAGGGACAATGAAATGGGGTTGGATGAAACTTGTCCCAGATGCAGTGACAGGGTTCGTACGCAAAACCTATAGGGATCTGCATGTCGACCTGGTTACTAAATGAGCTAAACAAACTCCAATAGAGACACACAAGGGACTGGCCCAAGGTTGTTGTTTGTTATCTGGCGATACTGTTTTTATGTCATACGATAATTAAAACAAAAACTATTGTTTCATGTATATGGATATTCGCATGTTATGTAATAAATTCGGATTAGACTCGATTTGATGGTGACATGACATCTCACATGACAGCAATGTGATCAAGGTTGCTATAACGACGGTAACTAATAAATGATAATGACCTAAACTAATCGATGACCACTTCGATGGACCAGTTCCATCAGCTTAAGCCGTCACAATTTTTTGGCGGTGAATCGATGGCCATAAATCCCTCGCCAGTTTAAGCTCCAGCCGTCACATGGGCGGATTCATGGCTTGGCGAGAAGGCAGTTCTGGCAGGTAGGGCGAATGCGCCGAATATATGGGGGTAGGGGGGGGGCGGGGGCAACTAGCAGGGGTCCAGGAAATAAGTCCTATACAATACATGAAGTTAGTCATTAATAATTCTGTTCCAATGACTGTCATAAGTTCGCACCCCCCCCCCCCCATCTATACTGAGAAGGACGCTTGATGGCCATGAACTCAAAGACGTTCAAGTGTATTTCGCAAATAGCTTCGATTAGACCGGCAATCACAACCTCAGATGGTACCTGTGCCTCCATCAGTATGTGTCACATCTGTTGCCAAATAGATAATTAAAATACTAGCCCTATACATTATCACCGGATGGGACTGTCATTGAAATCGGACGTCTTTAATAAAATGTCTATGTAAGGATGATACTTATAATATCGTCACTCCCTATTGAGTGAGGAGCAGACGACTTTGCGGTCTGCGGGGCGGGAAAATACCCCGCTCAGGGCAACATATGGAAGAGCAGGTTGCTGGCGAAATTGACCGCATTCAGCGAAGGGTCGAGCCCATTGAAAACTCCACCTGTCTCGCTGTGTGTAAGTCGACCTTAAGCAGGAGTGACTTGTGTCGCGGGGTTTGGGTGGGGGGGGGGGGGGCGGGGAGGTGTCATCCGCCTTCCGAAGGGACATGTGTTCCTGTTGGTGGGACAATGGCCCGTGGAGAACGACAGGCATGCAATATGGCCCAAGAACAGGTGAAGCGGGAGTCAACCCGTACCTCAGGTCTTGATCGTACCCCCCCCCCCCACCTCCGTCCCACCATCAGCCGCCCCCGCCGCAGCCTCCTCCCATCCTGTACTCGAGACACCCCGCCCCGCCACACCACACCACACCCCACCACCCTACCTCAGTCATTATGGTACCCCACCTGCTTCCCGAGAAAGAATGGCTACAACTCACCGGCATTAGCGGAATAACAACGCATAGCGAGTGTGCGGCGCGCTCGCTATGGCATCTTGGGTTTTCGCGCCAAGTCGGCTGCGTGGCAGACGGCCCGGGAGGCGAGCAGACGGCCCCGCGCGCGACAGGCACGTGCCGCGACAGAATCTTAACGTGGTCAGCGCGCAAAATGGGCGGGAAAATTGGCCCCCTCCTGTCGTCTGCTCCCGGCAGGGGAGACGGTTTTGATGCCCGGAGAAGCAGGTGGGAGGGTGTTAGGAGACTGATGTGTCTCCTTAAACAAGGTGGTTGGTACTCTTAGAATGAAGGGGGGAGGCGGAAACTTAAAAGGTGGGTTCCTCAGGTCGGTGGGTTCGGTTAGGGGTTGGTGCTCTCAGAGGTCATATCTTGGTGGGTCTGTGTCAAGCCGCATTGTCGGGAGATGCATCTGCCTCCCCCTCAGCCGTTGAGCATCAAATATTAAAAGTTATTTATACATGCGGGAAGAGCCAATCGGAACCCCCTTCTGGCAACAGCAGGTGTCCTGAAAGAAAAGGAGTTTGCGCATATTAACATCAACGTTCGCATTCACATAACATTACACTCAGTATCATCTGTTTTCTATCGAGCTTCAGATAATCCTTGCTATTCACATTATATTTAAGGATATTAATTAAGCCTAGTTTGTGCACTTTTTGTTATAAATGTAATTTATTTTCTGACGGTTGCAGCATCGTATACACATAGAAATGATTACATCAAATGGTCATGCAATTGAAGGTGGTAACACTAACATCTGGTGCAGGTTATTTGACTATTCACCCGTAAGGCATATTAACATCTGCCAATAGCCTACGTTACAACCCTCAAATTCGTTGGTAATTATTCATGAGACAACAAGTCATAGCGGTGAGTTCTAATGGCAGGACAATATAAAGGTTGTAACTGATGGATATCATACTAAACCTGCACATAACTATATTAAGGAAATAACATGTGTAACATTATATGCGTCCGCTTCTGCATATTTGATGCAAAAAAGTCGATGCGAATGAGTTAATAGCATATCATTATGATTTAAAATCATGCTATACATAATGATATTTAGTTATGATTTAGTTTATATGTCTTAATGTGATCATTAAGAATTAGTTTATATGTCTTAATGTGATCACTAAGAGTTAGTTTATATGTGCACATTAAGATTTAGTGTATATGTTATCATAAAGATTTAGTGTATATGTTATCATAAAGATTTAGTTTATATGTTATCATAAAGAAAAGATTTAGTGTATATGTTATCATAAAGATTTAGTTTATATGTTATCATAAAGATTTAGTTTATATGTTATCATTAAGATTTAGTTTATATGTTATCATTGAAATTCAGTTGATATGTTATCGTTATGGCGTAGTCCATACAATGTAATGTTGAGTTTTCAGAAGTCCTTTTGCCTATAAAAGCATGAGAAATAGTATTTTGTGCTCCTTTCATCGATTTGGTCGTTCGCACACCAAAATAACCCTTTTTGCATCCTGCCATGTTTTCTGGCCCTCCCAAGACGAGGGTTCAGCATATGGACGACCTTGGGTGCATTGCGATGCCCTTGGCCGCATCAGACGGCGACAAGGTGGCAGATGTACTGGGATTTGAAAGTCTTGCCGCGAAAGGCGGGAAAACCAAAAATGTTCGCCTCAGAAGCAGGTGCTGCAACAAATCAACACCCCCTCCACCTACCCCCTGCCCCTCCCCCCCTATCTTTCTCCGCAACCTGCGGTGGACCCTAAAGCTGTTGAACATCCGAGATATTATGTCGACTGTAGTGCTCAACGTACAATGCATTGATATCTTGCCGCGCATGCGCACTGGTGGGTTGGTATCGCCCGCGAAACAATCCTGCAGCGAATAACAGGCCAGCTTGGTGAGATCGGGTGAGGTCAATCTAGGGTTTTAATGTCTCAAGGCAGGTGCTTCATCCAGCTGGTAAGGAGGTGAAAACTATAGAGAAGAAAGTTATAAGAACAACGGCCACTCGCCTTCGGTAAAGTCTCTTATTTTTCAAGGCGAGATGTGTTCAAATGTTCGAAAGTTGCTTGTGACCCGACAGAAAGACACCTGTCTTCAGCATAGTTTGCGATTCTCGCCTGTTGTGTCACCAGGCACCTGTTTCCAGTTTACCATGCTCTCTAGCATTCTCGCTAGTTCTCCTTATGTAATTATGGGGGCATATCCAGAATGAAGATATTTGTTGGAGGGGGTGGGGGAGGGGTTTTAGGTAGGGGTGCTATCAATAAATTCTAAATTCTCATTTGTAAAATTTGTGTTCAAGTTGTGGAGTCAGTTCTTGTGTTAAATGCTTCTATTGATGAGAAGGGTAGAAATAACTTTAACGGATATTAAATGTATAATTAAAACCAAAGATGCACCCGCTCCTGGTGGGTATACGTGAGGTAGGCCTACTTCAGTCAAGTTGCCCCCCTACCGCACACCGCCCGCACCCTTTTTCTTATTACAAAAGTCTGGTATGTGTTAGGGGAAAGCATGTTTCTGTTAGATATCAGGGGGGGGGGAGGGGGGGCCGGGGGGGGGGGGCGGGTGGGGGCGAGACAGTCTTACTCGGAATGCCCCTTCCCCGTATCCGTCACTAAATAGCATAACACCAAATGCACCGCAAATCAACTTCGCTTTTCATCCAACTTATAATGTCAATGACACGCCGCATTATATACCTTAATGAATAAAATAGTAATTAATATTCATAACTACAAGCATGAGTTGTCTTGTAAAAGTAGAGTGACGGGCCAAGATCCCAATGACATTCGAGATATCTTCGTATTAGTATCTAAAGCATAAAGTGGCAAATAGTCAGGAAATCGCGTGGGACAAGTAAGCTTACCTCCACCAAGTGGGGCAAGTACCAGGTGGGGCGAGTACCACGTGGGGCAAGTACCAGGTGGGGCGAGTACCAAGTGGGGCAAGTACCAGGTGGGGCGAGTACCATGTGGGGCGAGTACCAGGTGGGGCGAGTACCACGTGGAGCGAGTACCAGGTGGGGCGAGTACCAGGTGGGGCGAGTACCAGGTGGGGCGAGTACCACGTGGGGCGAGTACCATGTGGGGCGAGTACCAGGTGGGGCGAGTACCAGGTGGGGCGAGTACCAGGTGGGGCGAGTACCACGTGGGGCGAGTACCATGTGGGGCGAGTACCATGTGGGGCGAGTACCAGGTGAGGTGGGGCGAGTACCATGTGGGGCGAGTACCATGTGGGGCGAGTACCATGTGGGGCGAGTACCATGGGGGGCGAGTACCATGTGGGGCGAGTACCAGGTGGGGCGAGTACCATGTGGGGCGAGTACCACGTGGGGCGAGTACCATGTGGGGCGAGTACCACGTGGGGCGAGTACCACGTGGGGCGAGTAATACGTGGGGCTGTGTAAATCTACTATAATACGAAGACGTTTGCCTTTACCATGCATGGTGGCACACGAGTAACAGATTGGACACAGAATATGGGAAGGTTTATCTGTATTATAGTAGAATTACACAGTCACCTGTTATGCACTCAGATATCTCTGCATCGAGGTGCAATATATATATGTATTCTTCACTAATAATGTTTATATACACTTTTGTATATAAACACTGTACACTTTTGCGTGGTGAAACACACCTCCGTACTCATTATGTGCTGATATATAACAGGCCAATCAGGATTACGCGGCCGGCCTGAACATGCCTGGACCGAGAGATCACCTTAGATCTCTTTACAAAACGTCTTGAAAACCGAAAAGCAGCTCGACTCTTTTTGATACATTTTTGCAACCATAATTTGTTTTAATCAACTGTGAAATAATCTTAGTCATAATTATGCATCAACACAGATTAAACAATATTAATTTGGCAATATGTCCTGTGCATCAAAACGCTAAAAGTCTTTTATGGGTTTTAAAGACAATAGACATATATCAAGGTTTGTAAAGTAGGCTAAAAAAAAGGTAAATTGATATTTGTTTTAGTTTGCAAGTAAATGAAATAATACCCTTTAATGGATGTGATTAATTCAGCAATATATCGTGCACCAGAAAAGGTTTACTAACACGAAACGACGTTTGACACCACTTAGTCCGCCGCCAATAAAAAAAACACGCAGCCAAAAATATGACAATGTCAACAGCGATAGAACGGAAAGCTATTGAAACGTACTTCCGGTTTTCCCACGCCTGCGCGATGTGCGACACCTGCCTCTCCGGGAAGAGCAGGGCGGGTGATTGGTAAAGTAAGGATTCACAGTCGATTGATACGGAAGACAGATAAAACTCCCGAGCAGATAATAGACTCAATGAGTTTAGTCAGGCACACGTAGAGCCCCCCCCCCCCTCCCCCTCCATCCCCACACCCACCCCACCACCACCTCCTCCCCGGGCATGGCCCACATAGCGTGCGCCGAAATGACGGCATGCGTGGAGAATGTCCAATCGGCCACCTGCGCGCACACTACTTCCGGCACTTCCGGTGGAGTGGAGGTGGGGGAGGGGATATACCATGATATCATGCGGGAAGTCAACATCCGAGTGACGAGTCACAGACCGCGGTGATATAGGGGGTATGGAGGGGAGGGAGGCGGGGGGGTGGGGGTACCGGAGTGAGGGGAGGCGGTCGGGCTGGGGCGGGGCAGCGGGAGAGGCGGGGTGGGGGCGACTTTCTTCTCTCGAGGGTGCTTCACCACTACGGTACAGTTCTTAAACCACGGGTTGATCCCCGGAGGTCAACCACATGTAAATAAGCGTAAGAGGGGCGACGGAGGCGGCGTTATAACTCACCCCGTGCGGGTCACTATAATCGGGAGAAGATATGCTGCTGTGGGAAACCGTCACCCTGACCGGAAGTGACACTAGACCACGTGTCCCGGCCAGTCACCACCACCCTCCCCCACCCTCCTCCTTCCCCCTCCCCCCTCCCCCACTCCCCCCGCCCCTTCAGATGGCTTCGCTTGATTGCATATATTGTCGGCGAGCTCATCAAATAATGACTGTCTATAGATAGAGAGATTTGTTCACAATTATTATAAGCATTTCAAGATATCCGGTTCAGCGCATCGTTTACACACAGACAGCTGTTCTTATTACAACGACGTATTTTATTAAGACGAAAATCTACGATTTTCGTCTTATGTCGGTGTGTTCGGTTTGTCTGTCTGTCTGTCTTTAAGACGAAAATTTCCAATTTTCGTCTTATGTCGGTGTGTTCGGTGAATCTGTGTGTCTGTCCGTTTGTAACGCGGGGCATTATCTTTCGAATGCCTTAAGCTATCGACTTCCAAATTCACAAGAACATGCGGAATGGCAATCGTCAGGCTAAGTTCGTAGATGGGCTATGTAGGTCAACGGTCAAGGTCACAGGAATTTTTCGCAATTCGCTTAACCATTGATAGATAGGAACAAAAATCGGCAAAATCTCTATAGCGTTCCGAGTTTGTACTTAATGACGCTCAAAATTAATTCACGTATTGCATTCACAGGTACCTTGTATACGGTGTTTCAATTTTGAAAATCCTCCGAATAGTTCTTTTGCAAAAAATTCCCAAAGTTTAACATGGGATCCCACGGCAGCATTTTGGCGGGAACATGGTCTCAATTTCTCCGTGAAGGTTACAAGTGAGACAAACGTCACCTGGCGAGATACATGACATCAGTAATTGGGCACGAATAACTATATTGGTCAAGGTCACGCTTCCAAGGTCAAGGTCACAGCAAGGTCAAGGTCACAAAACAGATTTTCCCGCGTAACTCTGTTAATATCGGGTCTAGAGATTCGCTGTTTGTTTGAGAGTATTCATCAGGCAGAGGCGGTAACGCAGTACTCGCTCAGATTTTTCCGGATACTGAAGGATTTTCGAGTAATCGGCCAATCAATATTCAGCGTACGTGTCAAGTGGCGTTTTGACCTTTGCAAGGCCATAACTCGGTTAATATTTGAGCTAGGGAGCCCAGATTTGGCATGAAGCGAGAGACAGATGTAGTATTAAGCAGGCAAAATCGCGATAGAATTGCCCTAGGACGCTTAGTTTGGCCGCTAGAGCGCTCGCAAGAGGTGCACCCCCCTCCATGCCGACGCTCCCATTATGAGTCAACGGCGATATGGACCGGCACTCTTTCGGGGTTGCGATGTCCGCCGTTCGCTTAATAGCGACGCTAGAGAGTCGGGATTGGTTGCAAACGACGGGCAAACGTCGACTTGGATATGGAAACCGCCTTCACATTTTGCCTATCACGCATAGTTTTCCCGCTAAAAATTCCCAAAGTTTAACATGGGACCCTACGGGAGCATTTTGGCGGGAAAATGACCTCCCCAATTTCTCCATGAAGGGGACATCTCAGACAAACGACACCTTGCGTGAAACATGACAGTAGTATTTGGGCGGAAAGTACTATATTGATCAAGGTTACGCTTCCAAGGTCAAGGTCACGGCAAGATCATGGTCATGAAACATGTTTTCCCGCGTAACTCAGTATTGGGTCTAGAGATCCGCGGTTTGTTTCAAAGTATTCTTCAGAGACAGGCGCGAAAGTTGTGTGCCCTCGGATTTCACCTCGCATTTATAGTTTTTTAGTTGGATGATCAATTGTAACCCAAAAAAAATTATACAAAATTGCGGTGACCACATGCATGCAGGTAGATTACCTACATGTGGTGGAATATGTACCAATATTACTAACATCATGTGTGCCAAATGCCATGGAAATCGAACCAGTAGTTTGAACGCAAAGAAATATTATCCCATTATAAAGACTCGATTCCGCCACTTGAAGACGGATCGAGACGTTTCGGCCTATATAACCCAATATTGTCACTAGCCCTTTGCAATTCTATGTTCAAAAACTGACGCCCGCGGGCCGAATGTTTCTTTTATATCAACCGAAATGTGTTTCCAGCATAAAAACGAAAAAATATTAATAATAGGTACCCAGTTGGGCCCAACCTTCATGCCCACTGTCGAAAGCCTTATCCACTACGCCAAAGTGCCGCGTTGTACGTATATGCTACTGTTTCGGAAGTCCCCAAACCCGCTCGATCAGTCATATTTCATACGAAATCCTGCCCTCGGTCTTCCATAGGCTCGACCGAAGCACAACATCCGCCCGTCTCGATCTTTATATCTCGCACCACAACGAAACAGGTCCACATTGGGTAATATATATATATATATCCGCGGTTTGTTTCAGAGTATTCTTTAGAGACTTTTTGGAGATTCATATATTCTCGCTATCTTCCAGCTATGTTATAAGCGGGATTATGAATGCGGCCCCTTTATCTGTGACCTTTCATAGTTATCGGCTCATGGTCAGTTGCACCTATCCCCCGATTTTCGTCTTTCCTCTCAAGCTATGCTTGACAAATTCTAGGTTGGCTTATTGGTGGTTATATAGAGATAGCGACATTGATGCCGTGATGAGATGAGAATAGTATAACCGCTCTTTTTTGAGAGGTCAGACACTGAAAGAAGGCTTGGCTCATAGTGTCCAACTCCGTTTATTCCATCATTAGGGTGCGTGACGTGAGCGTGACGTGGCTAGGGTGCGTAACGTGGTTAGGGTGCGTGACGTGAGCGTGACGTGGTTAAGGTGCGTGACGTGAGCGTGACGTGGCTAGGGTGCGTAACGTGGTTAGGGTGCGTGACGTGAGCGTGACGTGGTAAGGGTGTGTGACGTGAGATGAAGTACCTCACTATACCAACCGGGAGCCGGTCAACCGGTGCGGAATCTGGTCCTCAATTTTTAAGTATGGGCAAATATTTAATACATGTTAAAGTAATTTCTGTTCGTCTCATCAATAGCAGTATTTAACACAAGTCGGGTATCAAAGGTTTGATGGTTGATGGCAACACAGGCGGCCGACGCAGCAGAGGTCATACTAGATTGCCAATAAGGCGTGCGGTGAAATTGTTTCGCATGGTTATATCTCAAACTATGGGAACTACTTAATGGTTGAGAATGCCACAAATTTCTTTTTTCCCATTCAGCTGTGTTGTGTGTATTTTCACATATGAAAAACAAAAACTGTATCCGTACTATAAGCTACGGCATCGGAAGAACATTTGACTGTCCAAAATGTATCAATCTTTACCTGGAAAGTTTTGCATCAGAGAACTGAATATGGGCCAATCCAGCACCCACTAAAATAATCCAAACGTGTTTACTTGAACCAGTGTTACCACGTTATATGTCTTTAATGTATATGTTCTGTGGGCCTGGTGGCCTCGAAACACTAAAGATGTCTATCGAATATAGGCACATATCTAATTCGATTCGGTAATACAGTTGTATCGAGGTAAGCTTTATGATAATAACTGTATATCATGGAATAAACCATTTTTGTTACACGGAACAGATATTTTGGCGACAAGTAGCATGGTTTAACAAGCGGTCGTGTAAGCTTATGCCAAGCATATGTATAACACCTTGGTGTCAATGATATTTTAATATATATGTATGTGCTATTGTCAAGGATTGCTAGCAATCAGCATAACATATTGGCAATGTATAATGTTCAATTGTCCCAATAACATCTTTACATGTAAATGTGTTTCGCTTTATTGCTTATTGATCCACAGTGCAAACATAACACAAACACATTTATAACTGCTTTCGGAAGCAGGTATACATGTATTCCTTTCCATGCATCAAACATGACATCGACTTTTAGGTGCAATGATTTTTAGGTGCAATATCAACCTAATTTCGTGGCTTTTGACAATGGATAAATTCGTAATCAGATGCTTATAAATCATGTTATATATTCTATATGTAGTCACAAGCAGTGTCATGCCTTTCAAATTTAGGCTATTACATATTTTTTTTAAACTTCGTCGGATTGAATAAGTCTTATTATTATAGTCAACAAAATGGATCTTAATGCCGGTGTTGGATTACAATCAGCGTCATCACGTGGGAGTAGCCTTCCTAACCTGTCACGTCACCTATCATGGTTCACGGGTTAATCGATCGACGCTAAGTACCTCCTTCCGCTAAGCTATAGGCTATGTCAGCCGGTAAAAAGGAGCCATAACTGGCAATTTCGAAGCATTGACGTCAAATGGCGAAGTTATCGCTGCTGATAATTATAGTGGTCGGATTTGTGGCAGGGTAAGATAATGGCGGGGGAGTGGTGGAAGAGGGGAAGGGGAGGGGGGGGGGGTGGAGGAGGGACAGCCGGCGATCAGTGGCAGCCGTGGTAAGAGTGGAGAGGCGAGGGGTTAGGGTGGGGGTGCGGGTGGTTACAAGAGGCTCATAACT
The DNA here is from genome assembly GCA_964019135.1 of Arenicola marina. Classification (NCBI taxonomy): domain Eukaryota; kingdom Metazoa; phylum Annelida; class Polychaeta; family Arenicolidae; genus Arenicola; species Arenicola marina. The sequence continues at coordinate 8,997,696 of OZ025261.1, read as the reverse complement.
GCCCGTGGGTGACAGCCCACCGGGCAGGCAGCCCAGCGACACCTGTTCAGTGACCACCGCTGGCCTCGCAGACAATCGCCTGACACTTGACCAGCCCCTCCAAGAACCTGTCACCATCGCCAGCCCTTCGAGGAATGACCGACAGACACCACCCTTATAGCTCCCTGCCCCCCCCCCTCCCCCTCCCCCGGCCCCCCTTCGCTCCACTTCCCTCTCTCACACCCTTCACTGCCCCGCCACCACCTCCTTCTCCACCCTCCACCCCATCTGCACGTCAGCCACCCTCACTTCACACCCGACACCATCACCATCCCCTCCCGCCTCCCCCCCCCACCCACACACACTACTTACCCGTTCGCCACCCTCTTCCCGTTATCGTGTCACCGCCTATGACGGCTCAAATAATTCAATATCGCCCTCGCGGGACAGACAACCTGATAGCCCAGGGGAGAGCTGGGGGGAAAGGGCCGGAAGGGTCGGGCCTGGCATGGGGGGATGGGGGCACGCGGGGGGGGGGAGGCTACAAGCAGACCGCGGAAGACTGGAGGGAGTGCCACGAGAGATGGACGGTGGGGAATAAGTTGAGGGGGGGGGGGGGAGGTGTCGATGAGATGGGCGAGAGGAGTTTTATTTGACAGATCGTCAAAGATCACGCATCAAACTAAAACCATTAAACTGGTTGACCCAGGAAGCGACGCGGTCCCCCTGGAAGTAATGGGTGAATCTTGTTCAATAAAATACAATGTTTGTCCTGCAAAACCTTGCAACACTTAAATAAAAAAAAAACCACCCCCCAGGGAGATACATGGTAGAATAACGAATCGCTAATATGACGAATATATGGACATGGGATAAAGTTCATCTGTTAAATATGTCCAATATCAAACAAATAGGTTTTTCTCTCATTGCGACATTTAAATAGAAATAAAAGCGATTTACATAACCGATTTTCTAACATGATGTGGAGCCATGTCTCCGGCGGTAACCCCCTACTCTTTGCGAAGAAGTACATGGGATCTTTATCCTGCGACCACGCAGACATGACCACAGCTGGGCGCGAACCACCGATCCACGTGCCGTTAGGCTCTCAGGTGACCAGAGCGCTCAATGCGAGCGCTCTAGCCCACTGAGCTATCGCGCCGGCCCCTCAGAACAGATTTTGGATATTCCTTATAAAAAGAAGATGGTTTAACAGATCTTACAGTCGATAAATCAGAATGATACAAGAAGAGCATTGTAACCTGTGGTCATTTATTATACGGATTATGTGATGTTCCTGACATGGTCGTCAAATGTTTTTTTGGGGATAATAAATGTCAAGGCATGACATTAATATGGGCAAAATTTATATAATGCCCCCTCCGCGTCCATTTCAGTTATTTCCGTGGTGCCAGCGTGGGGCCCCCCTTGTAGTGGTGGGGGTGGGTCGGGGTGAGGGGTGGGTAGAAAAAGAGATTCAATCACTTCCTCTCATTACAAGTGCAATCAATGTTTCGGGTGTAGCCTGCCCAGCCGCACCCCCCTTCCCCCCGCAGCGCCCCCCTGTGCCTCCACCAAGTACTTGCCACGTCAACCCCAGCGCGACAGGGTTCAATAATGAATGCTATAATTGATGCAATGTAATAATTTTATCAACCTGTCACCTCGAAACAACCGGTGTCATCGGAGAATTAGTCACAAGGAGACCGCCCCTTCCCCCCGACCCCCCCACGCCAGGTCCGTTCCCCAGGGGTGTCCTACCTCGCCCCCATCGCCCCCCCCTCTCCGCTGTCTCCCTGGGGTGCCCTACCCCTGTCGGGGGCCCTGAGCGGTCGTCACCCCTTCTGGGTATTTCAGTGGAATCTCAACTATCATAGTAAGCCGTCACAGTAACATGTCTGGGGGGTAATTGGTTTGGCTTGGTGTTCGGGGAATTGCGGTAAAGGTACCCGAGGACGGGAGCTGGGCTGGGCTGGGCTGGGCTGGGCTGGGCTGGGCTGAGCTGGTAAAGGCCTGACACCGCCTCTTGTCGGGCCGTCTGTCACCCCACGAGACGGCAGGGGGAGGAGGTGGGGCAGGGGGAGAAGGGGAAGGGTATGGGGGAGAGCAGTCCACCTGTCTTCCAGTGGGGCAGTGCACGCTTTACTGAACCGCTATTCAGCCCCCTCCCCGCACTGTCCACGCCGTTCATTGCGACAGGTACATAGATCAGCCATCTATCACCCCACCACCCCCTTCCCTCTCCACCCCACCAGAATCCATTCCTCCCCTAACACCACCGTCACCACCCCCCAGCGCCCGATCCCCGCCCACCCCTTGCCATTCCACTCACCCTCCCACCCACACGACAAACATGCCAGCGACCCATCCACTTTATCTCCCTCACCTCACCCCACTCCACCCCACCCCACCCCATCCCTCCCCCTCAGGGCCTATTGTGCGGTGGGGGTCGCCAAAGCAGCCAGCGACGGCTGTTAAAGTCTCCCTGGACGAGGACGCTGCAGTGGCACGCATTGTGCCCCGGCCACAATGACACTAATGTGCTCTATGAAATGAATGGCCAGAATTCGCGTTCCTGTCATGCCTAGAAATGACACTCGAGATGTTTGACACTCCCAGAAGATCCCATATGGCCCGTCCCCTCCCCCGAGTCGGCGGCCGCCTGACTAGATAGAGGTTTTTGGGAGAGGAACAGGTGTAGCTGGGTATGCATTGAGGGTGGGACAGCAAAGGTGGACCAGTGGGCAGGTTGAGAGGGGCGTTAGCCGCCGCTTTCACCGGGGAAGACAACGGGGTAATTACTCCCACTGAGGTGTCGGACAAGTGGCAAGTGTCGACAATTAGAACGGGACAAGTACGCGGTGTATATAACAGGGACTTTACAGGTGTCAAGCTGAGCTGCTTTGTGAAAAGGGGTCAATATACTTACCATACATAAGATCGGCTTTGCAAGTGCCAAAATGAGCTGATGTATGAGAATGGGCCGGGATGCTTACCATGTGTCACAGTGTCTATACCGGTGCCAAACTGGGTTGTCATGTTACAACGGGGCCCTAAAGCATGAACTTTATATAGGATCAACTTTATGTGTCAAACTAAGCTGTTATTTTAGACTGGGGCCAGTACACTGTCAATTACATAATATCGCGTTTACATTTACTAAAATCCATATTATGTTGTCTAGTGTTTTGTAACACCAAGCAACATGTATAGAAAGAAGAAGTTCAGTATCATAAAATATTGATGAGACTTATAACAAACTGAGCATTTGTCTCGCATTCGAACGGCAAAACGTTAGATCACGGGCGAACACGGCTGTCAAAGGTAAATAGTATCATATAGAGTATTCATCTATTTTAACACCACATTTTGGATATTACATTAAATGTTTCAGTGTAGTCCAAACCCTATGAAGGAGATGATTTAAGACACATTTTCTGCCAGTATGGTACAGATAGGTGCGCGAAAGTGGCGTTCTTGTGTACTACGTCAGCAAACTATGTGCATATCTCAAGATAGAGCAGGGAATGCATTGAAGCAGATATAACAATGCGTTGAGTTGATTTCTACAAAATAATCTACAGTTTATTATTCAGAGGGAGACATTCTGTGTGAGTTAATTTAATTGAGACCCTTTAAACGGCGAATGTGTGCTAAATATGAATAAATATGCCTCTTTATTAAGCCGGTTAATAAAGATATGTTAATTATTAATGAGTTTCGACTACTGATGTTCTAATTCTGATTTCCTTAACCTATTTTCGGGCATCAACCTAGGCCAGCAGTGTTATATTGCTGGCAGTTATCTACATACAATATTCAACAAAGTTCCCCGCTAAAAATCATGTTCAAAATGTTATGACCTGATTATAGTTATTATTATTAGTTATATAAAATTGTTTAATGGTTTTTGTTTGCCCATATTTAGCATTACATTTGATATTGAAACCGGAGATTTGTATCTTGAAGTAATTAAAGTATTGGGATTTATATTCTGGAAACGGTATCTATTTAAACCGTAATTATGTGAAGAAATTGATGTATATATTTGCATAACTGTCACCCCTTTCTTTAACGGAGTTTTCTTGTGGCTGCGAGCCAAATTTTTCAATGCCATACAAGGTATGTAGTGAGTGGTGGGGTGGAGGTGGGTTGCGCTGGTCTTAGCGGTAGTGAGGAGGTGGGTAGCGGTGGGGTGGGTCTCGGGTGATACCGTTACAACTGAGTCAAATGTCTTGTTGAAACCCTATCGTTGGTCCGCCAGGAGGCTCGGCCACGGGCTGGTACCCTGACAAATGGGATGGGGCTGGGGGCGGAGGGGTGGGGGGGGGGGGGGGAGTTGTGGCAAATGTGGGGGAATGGGGCTAACAGGGTAGGTGTTGGTGAGAGAGAAGGGGTTCGGTATGGAGGAAGGGTGGGGGGTTAACTTTGACACTTGAGAAGGGTCGAGCGACCGACCGTAGGTGGTGGTGGGGGATGGGGGAGGCGGGGTCGGGAGGGATGGGGGGGGGGGCTGGGGGAAGGGCTAGGGAGGTAAGTGGGGTGACGAGTTGGATTTGGGGTATGACCCATACAGGTAACTAACTACTCTCTGAGGTTGGCGGGGGGAGGAAGCAATGGGTAAATGGAGACGGTGGGTGTGGGTGGGGGGGGGGGGGTTAGGGTAGGGTGGGTGGAGGGGTAGGGGGATACTTGGGGGTGGCGGTGGAGGATGGTAGTTAGACCCCAAACACGGCACGCCCGTGAGATTGCCAGGCATACGTGTAGTGTGTGTGTGTGGGGGGGGGGGGGAGGCGGGGGAGGGGTCTGCTAGCCGCTAAGTGTGTTTTCATCCAACAGGAAGGGGCAGTAAGTTACCGGAGAAGAGGACGGAGACGACGGCAGACGGAGAAGGCGGTGGGGGGGGGGGGGGGGGGCGGGGGCTGGAGTGGAGTGGATAGATGTGTCGTATTCACACGACGACCCCAGAGGCAGGTTTCGTGGGACTTAGCTGAAGTGTTCATTCCGTGGCCTTTCCACGTTCCCACGCCCGCTGACTGCGCGGCAGGTGCGTGGCAGATGAGAGCAGATGGTCGGCCCCGTCACTCTGGGGCCATACACGGAAAGGGGTGACTGGGGGGGCAGGTACGGCAGGTTTCTGGGTGGGTGGCTGGGTGGGCGGGTGTCTCCACGTATGCACATCTCCACCTACCCTGCCCTCCCCACCCTCTCTTGAAGGGCTGGTTCTACGCCCTGATCCATTCAGCGCATTGCGGAGCTAGCAAAAGAGAGGGTTCTAGGGCCGTCGTAGTTATAAAAAGCGTGGTATTTTAACCGCTGCCATTGTCGCCGCCGTGAAAATGCAGCTGAATCCATATGTGATCATTAGCCATAGAGGAATATATGTTATACGTCGGCCTGGGGCAATAGCGGCCACTAAAACACAAACTCAAGTGTCGCGCAGGTTTTTTTCTCGTCATGCTTATAAAGATTTCTAGTGGTTTCGTATTTGTTGTTGTTTTGGAGGGCTGGGGTAGGTACGGGGGTGAAAAGGGGGGGGGGGGGTGGTGCACATGACTGTCTTGGGTGGAGAAGAGAAAAAAAGAGAAAGCAATTAGGCGACAGGCCCTATACGGTTGGACTGACTAGACGAGGACACGCCAGGAATTTCTGTCCCGCTTCCCACGATCTCATGACAGGTCGGAAAGAGCGACAGGTGGTCGGCTAAATACGTCAATACTTCCACCCCCCCACCCCCACCCTCCCCGCTCATCCCTTTGCTCCTTCTCGCCCACCCCACTGTCACGCCCCGCCGTCATCGTAGAGCACCCACACACTAAGCTCACCTCCTCATCCCCCCCCCCTTCCGTTAGTGACCAATGTCTTAAGCTACCCAATAAGGCGACAACCCTGATTAGGGGAGAGGATTTTACGAGGCGGATGGGGGTGAGGTGGCTGACAGGGGTGTGGTGGGGGCGGGGGTGGGGGTGAGGCAGGGATGGACGGTTGGGTGATGGTTATTGAATGAATACACAATTATTAAGACATTGATTTTATTTATCATAGTATAACAATTTTATTGGCCCGTTAAGTTTTTTTTATTGATGGCTCAAATGTTTAATCATGGTGATGTTTATATGCTGTATGATATATTAAACCAATACCGATAATGGATTGCAAGTTGGTGCCAAGGTCACTTTCAACTACAGTTGCTGATGATAATTATTTTCATCAGAAACGGTTCGATTGGATGTCGGATTTGTTATGCCATTTCGCGCTGGCAAATTTACTAAAATTACATATTTGATATTCCCATCTTTCATTTTATATACCTTCCGTCCGCCTACCCGCAACCCCCCCGCCCCCTCCCCACTACACATCACCCCATGAGCTCCGCGGATACTTGTCGTGTGGAGACAAAGCAATTCTTTACAAATATCAATACCATAATTTTGTAAAATATATTTAATAACTGAATATAGTTTTGCACATAATTAATGTTAGAAGAATAAAAAGAAGTGCATGAATATACATTTGTAAAGAAATACACGTGACTGTATCTGGAATTTATTGGTGTTGGCCATTGGTTTTGGGGAATACCATCTGAAAAATGTTTCTACCTTATTCTATGGTCTGTTGCAGGTAACTAACGACCTGTGGTACCCATTAATTGGCCATTACAGCATGATATGATATAAAATCGGTTGAATTACGACCCGAATCAAAATATATTTGTTTTCATATCTTCAACCAGGGTTGCGAATGTGAATTACGGACACTGATATGACACTATGAGATGATATTAAAACAAGTAGGCCTGTGTTACCATGTGACAGATTATCATATTAACACAATTAACTTTATTATGAGAACAGCTTGTGGAAACCGATCACTGAGATTTGTTGCTCGGTAGATGAAATTTTATAGATCTCTTAGTTTAACATCATTCTCTGTTCTCATATATTTAAGATTATATATGACAGTATATACACTGTGGCTAGGCTGCTTTTAAGTGCAACGCTTTAACGGGTGTCGTCATATCATCCCTAAGGTGAGTGTGAAGGTATACAGGAAACCCTGTGTCTGGGGGAGACACTCCTTTGGATGGAACACCTAAGGCCTAAGGCATTTACTTTGCACAAATATAAACATTTGCACAGGTGCCGCTGGAATATACACCGGCATTGGGGAAGACCTAGTAGAACGCAATCTACAAGATAAGATAAGGCAAGATCAGATAAGCTAAAATTTCATTTATCGCCGGTATATAAAAGTCAACAATAAACATTAGCATAAACTATTAGCTATTGACCGACAATGATAAAATGATATGAGCTGGTGAGAAAAATGTACATATGATAATGGAAATAGAACAACCATTCTATCATATATTTAAGCCTTATCCGTTAGCTATGTTGCACAATGTGCACGACTTACAGTGACACAAGAACACATCCGAGCTTGACAGCATGATATTGGTACTGCGGTGAGTTGCTAGGTACCAGCACACCTGCGTTTGGGAGTGAAGTATGGCAAAACGAAAGCGACATGTATTAGGCAGGTGTGGCATTGCTCGAGAGGTGTGCAGAAGTGAAGCCGCCGAAGATGAAGTCATCATCGCAAAAACAGTACATGAAGTGACGTCATCATCTAAGGAAGGCGCAGACGGTCGACTCCAAACCGGGAGAGACGCTCCCAAGGTCTCACTTCCGACAAGCGTGTCTAGACCACTTGGTGGATGTCCCAAGAACCCGTGACACATATAAATGATTATAATTTATGCTGTTTTTTCGTCAAACAAAGCCCATTTATTATGATGATCAACGGTCTATGTGCGCCAAACTGTCACATAGAAGAACATCTAAATTATCCGTAACTTATGAGCCGTTCTGTTATATACACAACGTGATTACTCACTCTGACGGCTCACAATGAACGGACATCAGCGTAGGCGGAGACGGAGTGCGTGTGCCTCCAGATTCTCGCTACCCGATGACGTCACTCATATAGAATAATGACCGGCGTTTCTGTGTAACTTGACTGACAAGTATTTCCACGTACCCATGGGGGAGTGAAAAAAGACGGTATCCGAGGCTATAACCTTCTATTGTGAGAACTGGGCCAACTTTTATATATAACAAAGAACGCTTCTGTATCAGCTGTAATTTAATTCTTAAAGCTGCTCAGGCAGATGTTATGCACTTTGCGCTTAGTTCACATGAATGAAATGCTGTGAAGTGCAACAATTAAAACGGGATGATGCTCAGGTCGTTTGGGTGTAGGCTATGTCCTCATCATGTTTACATTGCAGGTTTTCAAATACGCCATCTTGTTTTTCTTTGATGTCAGGATCAAGGGCCGATCCAGAGTGTCGAAGATCCAGAATGGAAGGGAGGGCAGTGGGGGGTGAGGGTTAAATCTGAGGACCGGGAAACTGTGGTTTAAGACCCGGGAGGGGGGGGGGACTATAATACAAATATATACCTGTATATAAGACCTCTGTACAAAAATATACCCCTGTAGAGCGGATATTTGCGACAGGGGTGGGGGGGGGGGGGTAGGGGAGGAGGCTCTGAAAATGTGCGTTCATAGTGCGGGTTGCCACGAAAAAAATACCCTTTCCGAGCTGATTTTGGCGTAAAACGCCCCGACTGAGAAGATTGTGGCGGTGAAAAAACAAATGGTTGGGGGGTTCCCATAAACTGACGACCGGAGGGTAAAAATTAGAAAATGGAACGCATCTGCGTTGCAAAAAAAGCAAACAAGCAAAGGAGAGGCGGGAGGGGGGTGCTGGAGGAAAAGGAGGGGGGCTGAAGGAGTCCGGACACCCCTGCCTCCCCCCCCACATCAAAGATAATGCTGCACTACACAGAACCCACGGTAATTGATGGGAAATATGTAAGTTTGCAACTTTTCATCACTTCAACATCATTTTATCAAGTAACCACCTTTTATGGAAAATAATTTTTCAAGAATATTGATCTTCCAGCCCTAATGATTGGATAAACGATACATGGATTAGTGTTTCAGCGCACACACATGAAATTTAGGTGAAATAATCGTGCCTGCGTTCGAATCTAGATCCGTGGATCAAGCTTTGTGTACTACCTACTGGGCTATTAACAGTTTGTCAAGCGGTACCCAAATGCATAAATATTTGTTGATAAAGAGGGGTCTGCAAGGGGGTCCAGTGTCCAATGGCGAGTTTTCAATATTCTCATTGTCGATTGTCGATTTTCTACGACGTTTCGTGTCGCTTTTTGGTCACTATCAGCGTCGCTTTTACATATCCTCAGTGTCGGAATTTGTTGGTCAATGTCGAATGTCGATTTTTCAAATATGCCTCTGTCGCCATTTATCCACTCCAGACCCCTATAAATAGACTCAGCCCAGACCACGCAGTCCTAGCCCTGTGTACTGGGGAGACGCACCTGTTCGTCTGTTTGTCCTGCAACCTGCTGCTGCAATGAAATATTTGGCGGGAAGTGAAGCGAAATGTCGTCTGCTGTACGTAACATGCAGATCCGCCTTGGCATGCGTTTAAGACGAATAGCAGAGACAATGCGGGTTCTAGGACATATATTGACATTGTGGCGGTGGTATTTATGAATCCTCCCCATCTGTCCTTGTGTCACATATCTTAACCTATAGGTAAGACGCTGAAGGTGTTATTACAATGAAGTATTTCTCGGCAGGTGATGGCCACAAAGCGCTCGAGGCATAGGCGTGGAGTGGGGGGGGGGGGGGGGAGGTAGCGGGGGGGGGCATTCTTTCGGTGTGTATGCATGACCTTTTTTTAGAAATAAAAGCGATAAAATGTAGGGGTAGATGTTGGAGTAATTTTAGCGGCTCGTGCTTTCGCAGGGGGTGGGGGGGGACTGTACGGAAGGCACCCTCATTGTCCAAAAGTGTCGTCGATTTGGTTTCACACCTTACATTGACTAACGAAAACTGCATGTTACACGCGTTAATTTGCTGCACGACTGCCTATAAGCAACTCATACGTTTAGAATCAATATTATACAATAAAACAACGTGGTCATAGTTGCTCTACTATATTCTTCCGGTATTGCCCAAACCAATAAATGCCCGTCAAATTTTCCGGCCAAATCGTTATAAATTGTCAGTTGATGAAGTCTTACTGTCAATGGCTGTCACATATCGACTCGCGCATCATCACTATCCTAGACAGTGAAGCAGTATCTCCCTGTACACTATTATTATTATTAAAAGAGATACTCATACAGATATTTCCAGCCAGTTGAAAGAATTCTGCATCATAATGTATGCTGCAATGAAAGATTAACATTGAACAGGTGTGTAGCATTTGCTTCAAATGGCTTGGTACACAAGTCAGAAGCCATAGACGCCAAGGTCGAAACTACGCATAATATGTCACAGGTTTGTGTGTAGTTTAGTGGTTCAGGCTGCAAACAATGCATTATAGCGACAAGAACAGATTTTTTTTTTGGTTTTCGGCCATACAGTAGCGGGGGGCGGGGGGGGGGGGTTATACATTGCTGTGGGCAGGGAGTTCCGCCGAAATCTGCTCGATCGGGGCGTTTTTCCGCCAAAATCCGTACGTTTGGGGCGTTTTACCGCCCAATTCCGCTCGGTTGAAGTTTTTCCGTCCAAATCCGCTCGGTCGAGGTTTTACCGTCCAGATCCGCTCGGTCGAGGCTTTTCCGTCCAAATCCGCTCTGTCGAGGTTTTACCGTCAGGATCCGCCCGGTCGAGGTTTTTCCGTCCAGATCCGCTCGGTCGAGGTTTTCCGTCCAGATCCGCTCGGTCGAGGTTTTTCCGTCCAGATCCGCTCGGTCGAGGTTTTTCCGCCCAAATCCGCTCGTTTGGGGCGTTTTGCCGTCCAAATCCGCTCGGTCGAGATTTTTCCGTCCAGATCCGCTCGGTCGAGGTTTTTCCGTCCAGATCCGCGTGATCCTCGCCGACAGAGATCCCAACAATGGACGCATTTCTTTGGTAACCCGGGAAAAGCCCCAAGGTGGACCGAATACGCTCATTACGCATCGGTATACCACCCGACATTTCTTTTACTCGGGTCGGGTGCGCGCGCATCTATTCGGTGCCCTTTTCAAAACAGCACGGGACATTCAGGAGGAAATGGTTCCACTGCAACTACATCAACCGGACATGATCGGTGTGAAGATTTCATCGACATTCGGCGTAGCCCTACCGGCAGGCCGGGAAGAGGTTGAGCGTACAAAAAACAGCTTGACGTTTCATCTACGCATCCTCACTCATGGAGGGGGGGGGGGAGGGAGGGGGGCACAGGAGGCCCCCCACCTTTCAGATCGTAGGTATATATATGTGTCCCCCCTTTTAGAATGGCAATATCGTGCACCACGGCCAACTACGTTCCAGACTTGTATACGCTTTTTGTTTATGTTTTTGTGGAACAATTGATTGTGCCCCCCCCCTTTCAAGAATTCCTGCACACGCCCCTGTCACCCGCCGGGGCGCATATGCTAATGATGTAGCATATAGTATCTTCTGCATGAAATCTAAATCACGATGCGAATTATATGCATGTGTCACTACAAATAAATGGCCTTCGAAAGCTTCGATATGTCGTAAGACATTGGGGGCAGGAAGATGGTTGGTTCTGCGCTTTCACAGGTAAGCGGCATGACCAACCCGGCTCCAGTACTGACAACCACGGTGGGGGGTCTCAGCAAGGAGACTGACGTCCGGGTTTCGGTTGAGGTGGCGTGACCAATTATAGGGGTAGAGGGGTGTGGTTGTATGTGATGAGGGGGGGGGGGGGGCAAAAATCCTCACTATATCATTTTTTCGTATTGCGGAGGTTGTTGGTTGCGGTTTCCTGCGCATATGCTAAATATGAATTAAAACGATACATAAGTAATAATTCTACTTGATCTTCGCTCGCTATATTGAACGATTTCGCAAATCGTAGTTCAGGTTCAGGTAGATAGTTCAGGTATCTCCGTAGATAAATTTAAGATAACTGAATATACCCCATGCAGCCATGCCTTTGCCAACATAGTAGATATTTGCGAAGTCATGTAGTCACATGCGTTAATTAACAGAAACGTTAGAGACTGCAATTCGGTATGCGAATCACTGACGACAAGGAAGTGGGTTGACGCGGAGAGTGGAAGTGACGGGGAGTGTCAGGGGTCGGGGGTGGCGGGTGTAGGTCTCAGTATGTAATTTGTTTCTCACGCAGGTGCTTTAAAATGGTATCAGGGCCGTAGGACACTTCTGGAAAATAACAAGGGGAGGGGGGAGAAGGGGAGGGGGGAGGTGCGAGAAGGGAAGGGGTGGAGAGACGGGATGCTGAGGGGTGGTAAGGGGAGCGGGAGTCCTCGCGCGTCACCGTGGGGGTGAGGGAAAGAAGGAGTAACAGGGGGGTGGGTAGGTGGGTGGGTGTGAAAGCAATAACATCGCTAAGGCTTTAGTACCATATCGGGCTGAAAATCGCTTTGAACAGCCGCAGCCGGCAACAGGCGGTCTGGAGTGTCTTAAGGTGACGACGATGTTGATGTATCCACCCAGACTGACGTTATGACGTCATACTTTGCTTTTGGGTCAGTCGGTTATGGGTTTGATCGCTGCCCGTGTCTGTGACTGTGTCATCCCCCTCTCTTCTCAGTGTCTCAAGGGTTCGCTACGCCAGTTTACCCCATGTGTGCAAGGGAACGGTCCAAACACTGGTCACATTCCAAGCTAGAGTCTTTCTGAGTGCAACAAATCTTAAGGTCATAATGTTTCCATGTAGGACCCACAACCAAAGTACAGTGAAATCGCGAGCTCGAAAAACTGGATATCGGGTGGCCCGGGCAAGGGCGGATCCAGGGGTTGGGGGGGGGAGGGGTCCAGGGGGTGGGGACGCCCCCTTTTTGAGGAGGAATGCCGTTTTTCAATGCAAAATTTATGGTCATCAGTGGCGTTGAACTCTTTTTGAGGAAGAACTCTATTTGAGGGGGCGTGGGACCCACCTCCTGTCGCAAGTTTTCAGTGGACCCCCCCCTCCTCCCTCGGTAGTCAATACATTGGTGGATCCCCTGGTCGCAATATCTTTCAGAGCCTCCCCCCTCCCCCCGGTCGCAAGTTTGGACCCTCCCCCCCTTTTCCAGTTCCTGGATCTGCCCCTTTGTCATGGTTGTCGGCAGTTTTGTTCCATTCTGCTGTTGGTTAGTTTTCCGCAGAAAAAGAATAAAACTGCGGGACTGAAAACTTGAGGAGTAAAGAGAAAGATTTCAGCGAATGCATGGTGTTGGACTGAATGGCCAAAGCTATGTTCAATTACTAACTAATGCCATCTTGGTAATGTGACTCCCATGCAATTGTCGGTGCTACTGTAATCTGACTGATTAAATCAGTCAAGGAAGAGAATATGCTTTCAAAGCAGACGACATGCACTTAAAGCAGATTTCTCGACGTTGGACCGCAGGTTTTGCTCCAGTGTCGTTCAGCTAACATGAACTGGCTTAACATCAAATACAATATATCCACAAGAAAATCGTAGCGATAAGAACTATTCTCTGGTCTCATGCAGTGACTCTGGTTTTGTTTCAGCGTCGTTCAGATAACCTGAACTCGTTTAACAATGCATAAAATATATCCGTAAAACAGTTATGGCGATAAGAAATATTTTCAGTCTCATGCATTGCCTCCGGTAGTCACCACTAGGTGGCCGATACTCTAGATGAGAAGATTGGATATAGTATGACGAGGACAAGCATCCAGTCCCATTTGATGTCCACATTTTTTTGTTTCTGACGGTAAAGAGATAGGCCACGCAACTCGTCACTCCGTGCTTGCACTGTCTGTAGACCCCGTGCTTAGGCTGAGCGGCGCTGGTGAGATGCCCGGCGTCCGTCCTGCTTACAATCTCCGCCATAGCTTCGCTATCTTTGCCGAAACGATTAGTTATTGTGTTACCATGCGTTGCTGGCATGGGCGTGCTGAAACAACAGTGCTTTAATTTTACGTCATTTGGGCACATGATGGAAGTGGTGTCTCTGGGTTCAATGAGTTGGGGTTGTATGGAACACATACATAATTATGCAAATTATGCAAATGCCCGATCTCAGTAACGACTGAGCTAGCGAGGCTCCCGAACGCAACAATGGCCCGCGGGACATCCCTGTAGCTCAGTGGGTAGAGCGCAAGGGCGGATCCAGGAATTTGAAAAGGGGGCTCTGAACAAAATTGCCTCAGATAGCGAGGGGAAGGGGAGGGGGGAGGGGGCTCCACGCCTTGGGCTGACCCCCTGGTTCCCCACCTCTGGGTCTGCCCTTGAAGCGCTCGCCTTGAGTGGTCTGGCCACCTGAGAGCCTAACGGCACGTGAATCGGTGGTTCGCGAGCCGCTGTGGCCATGTCTGTGTGGACGCAGTGTAAAGATCCCATTTCCTTCTTCCCAAAGAGTAGGGAGTTACGTGGTTAAAGCGTCCTCAATATACATACATACTTACAACCGGTTTTACTGACCCCTGACTACACCGTGCCAGTCGTTTTTTATACCGTGAGGAAGAACGCGGCTTCCACAGCCACAGCAGCCACCCCCTACCCCCACCCGTACCCCTTTTTGTAGCGTCCTTATAGTCCTTATAGTTGTCAACCCCCATCCTTACCTCACCCTCATGGTCACCAAACTGTGAAATCCCAACGAGATCACAATCCTTGATCCGCCATGGTATAAAAAACGACTGGCACAGTGTAGTCAGGGGTCAGTGTACTTGAACTTGTACCTTGAACTCGCCTCAGCTGGTCTAAATTTTGCATTAATCCTCAAAAATGGGACCCCTCCCCCCTCCCCCCTTCCCCCCCCCCCGATTCGCCCTTGTATGGTATGTGACTTGCCTTAGAGAGACAGAGAGAGGGCGGCGGGGGGGGGGGGGGGGGTGGTGGAGGGGGCAGTCGTTTTTTACCCGACTCGTCCCTATACTTATTCGTGTATCATGCTTTATATTAAGATGACCGCCTATTATAGTCGTGGTCGACATCGGGGACACGAGAGCTGGGTGTGAATCGCAGCGGAAATTGGACGTTTCAAACGCTAACGGTATCAATTAACAATGGCTAGCAGAGCGGCTAGAAAGGGTGCACCGCTCCGCAAATTGTCCTCATTTCAAAAGGATGTACCCTGGACCTGTTGAAGGGCCAATGGTATATATATACATATAAATATGTAACTGGCGGTTTCACGACCTTGAAACATCCCTTTGCTTAAATAGCTCACACCCACATAGTTAGCTGCCACAGCGGTTAAAATCAAATCTCGAAGTCTTTAAGTGTTTTTTTTATTTGCCCGCCCCAACCACACAGTTACAACGGTTAAACTTACAAATGCAAGAAATTCAAATTTTGAAAAAAAGGGAGAATACGGTATCTATCAATCTGTGCTTTAGAATGAGCCGAATCTGTACCTTAATGTTTTGAAGTAACTTCTACCGGACGTCGGCACTGGAGCAAAGCGAATAACGGTGCGACCCAGCGGGGAGTCACTTGGGGGCGGGGTAGAGATGGGAGAAGGTGGGGGGGAGGGTAGGAAAGGAAGATGGCGAGGGCAGGGGGTTCTTAAGGGTGTGATGGGATGGACTTTTGGGGATTCGGCGGAAGAGGAGTCGGTGGGGGGGTCGTTGGGGGGGGAGGGGGAGCAGAATAGAATGAAAAAACCGTTGATGCTGGCGTTTTTTTTCTTTTCTATTTTCCTTGCTTTCCTATAGGCCACTTTTCCACTTGTATATCATGACTTATCACCTTTTATTTAAAAACACATAATTCAAAGGCTATAGTAAAGCTTTCTTATTCCTTTATAATTATAAAAAAAACCATGGGGTAAGAAATGGGGATACATACCACGAAACGATTATGCGCATTATGAACATTATAATGTAATATCTTGAAGCATTGCTGCTCCAATTAATTACAGACGGTTATTTAGACATCCCATGCAAGCCATTGTCGCTGTAGGGGTCCTGTTCTTTTGCAAATCGTCCGTCACTCCCGTTTGGTCTGATATTTGCTGAGCTAGGCACATTTCGAATTCGCGATTCGGTGGTCTCACTGCTATCAACCCGTCTCACTGCTAACAACCCGTCTTACTGCTGTCAATCCGTCTCACTGCTATCACCGCGTCTCACTGATATCAACCCATCACACTGCTATCAACTGGTCTCACTGCTATCAACCCGTCTCACTGCTATCAACTGGTCTCACTGCTATGGACCCGTCTCACTGCTGGCAACCCGTCTCACTGACATCAACCCGTCTTACTGCTATCAACCCGTCTCACTGCTGGCAATCCGTCTCACTGACATCAACCCGTCTCACTGCTATCCACCCGTCTCACTGCTGGCAACCCGTCTCACTGACATCAACCCGTCTCACTGCTATCCACCCGTCTCACTGCTGGCAACCCGTCTCACTGACATCAACCCGTCTCACTGCTGGCAACCCGTCTCACTGACATCAACCCTTCTCAATGCTATCAACCCGTCTCACTGCTGGCAACCCGTCCCACTGCTGGCAACCCGTCTCACTGACATCAACCCGTCTCACTGACATCAACCCGTCTCATTGCTATCAACCCGTCCCACTGCTGGCAACCCGTCCCACTGCTGGCAACCCGTCTCACTGACATCAACCCGTCTCACTGACATCAACCCGTCTCATTGCTATCAACCCGTCTCACTGCTGGCAACCCGTCTCACTGCTATCAACCCGTCTCACTGCTGGCAACCCGTCTCACTGACATCAACCCGTCTCACTGACATCAACCCGTCTTACTGCTATCAACTCGTCTCACTGCTTGCAACCCGTCTCACTGCTGGCAACCCGTCTCACTGCTATCAACCCGTCTCACTGCTGGCAACCCGTTTCACTGACATCAACCCGTCTCACTGCTATCAACCCGTCTCACTGCTATCAACCCGTCTCACTGCTGGCAACCCGTTTCACTGACATCAACCCGTCTCACTGCTATCAACCCGTCTCACTGCTGGCAACCCGTCTCACTGACATCAACCCGAAGGCACATATGCAATAAAAGGGAGGCAATTTGGTACCAAATAGGTGGGTTAGTAAAACCAGGGATAGTATTGGCCCTGCAGAAATTCTAGCCCACTTGGATAGCGTGGGGGCGGGGGTCTGAAGGCCTGACGACGAGGGTTGAGGAGGGGTGGAAGGGGGGGGGGGGGGCTACTATGGTCGATGCTGAGGTGGGTCCCTCCATAAGGTTGTGGGTGGGGGTCCACACCTAAAGTAAACCAAAAGGTGTCTCCGCGCTCAGTGTGTGTGAGTGTGGGGGGGGGGCGGTCCCGAAGGAGGGGGCGGGGAGGGGAGACCCGGGCCGGGGGGATCCCCCCGGGGGGGGGGGGGTGGGGGGCGACCTGGGAGGGGGGGGGGATCCGCCCATGCTTATATAGCTGTTTACATCCATTCCAACCCTCGTTTCTCCTCAAATATCACCGAAACTCCCTTTTCGCCTTTTCAAATGCAAATCGCCGCCATACCTGACCCCCCCAAACAAAGCCTTAATTCCTCATATCAGATTTCACTTTAATTTAAACATGACTTCTCGCCCGACCCGTCTACGGAGAAGATATATCCGGGCTTTAACACACCCATTTGTGCTGTGTTCTCCCCTACACACTAAGGCACCTAGCAGTCCATAAACGCTGACCTGGCCATTAGAAATCTCTTTATCACTCGCCATCACCGACTTGGGGCATTCAGGTAAGTTCACCCACGCCATCAGCGCTGACGGCTGGACAGGGTGAGCCATCACGAGCCAACACACCACCCTGTCACTCACAGAAAATGATCGCCCCATCCCTCAACCAACCGTTTTCTGGCTTTGAAACGAGAAAATAAAATACAAATTTCCATTTGTGACGTCGACTCGAGTGGAGGCTTCAGAGAGACCGATCCCATGCAACAATATATTTATATATATATATATATATATATATATGACGGTAGATGACATCAAAGGGTGCTGTTCACTGGGGCAGTGGGCTGACCAGCGCCCTCTTTGGGGACGCTGTGGGGGTGTCGTCAGACAAGGGTGGCGTATCTCACCCTCTAATGGAGTTGCAATGATGCTGCCACCTGAAGCGCCCGAGGCCACTATTAGCCGGGGGGGGGGGGGAGTAAATCGCCCCAGATTGATCTCGCCCCCACCCCCCTCTCCCTCCTACCCACACACCCCCATTCCCATTCAATGTTGGCCTAAATCGCCCCCAAACCATCGCGCCCTCCCACGTCAAGCCCCCTTCCGCCGGCATTGTCTTTATGCGGACGTGTGGGAGATACGTGCTTGTGGGGGGTGGGGGGTTGTGGGAAGGGACATGTATGTATGTATGTAGAGGTATGTATGTATGTCCAATTAAGGAAAACCGCATAGGGGACACACGGTTTCTGAAGACATCCCGCCCCCCATGGCTCCCCATCCCCCTTGCCTCCCCCCCCCCTCCCTGAGCCTCCCACCAGCCACACCCACACTTAAGTTACTATATAGATACAAACGCCGATAAATATCCTCCTTTCACCTCAATATTCGCTTCCGTGTGGTCAGTCTACCCCTCCCCACACCACCCACCCCCCCTCACACCGCCCCCCCAACCAGTAAAATACCCGCAGCGACCATGGCGACCATGCCCCCCGACCGACAAGTGTATCTATGCACTGCTGGGCGCCGACCCATCACACCACGGGGGAGGAGACCCAGGGAGAGTGAGAAGAGAAAGAGAAAGCGAGAGTGAGAGAGAGAGAGAGGGAGCATAATTTTCAGATTCTAAGTACCTATAAGTTTCTCCCTGTCCCAAGACACCCAGAAGACATACCAACAACGAACGTCACGGGAACGGTTTTCACTATTTTTTTCGGTTATGCAAAAAAATTAATTAAATGAACAAAATGTGAGCGAAATAGATTAGAGATACACAGAAATGATCACCACCTTCCCAACAATTACAGTGCGGCGGGATAGGGGGAGACAGAGGGAGAAACAGAGAGGGGGGGGGGGGGGTGGCGGACACAGAGAGTAAGAGATACTGAGAGAGAAGGAGAGAAAAAGAGTGAGAGAGAGAGAGAGGGAGCATAATTTTCAGATTCTAAGTACCCATAAGTTTCTCCCTGTCCCAAAACACCCAGAAGACATACCAACAACGAAGGGAGAAACAGAGAGGGGGGGGGGCGGACACAGAGAGTAAGAGATACTGAGAGAGAAGGAGAGAAAAAGAGGGAGGGAGAGGGAGACAAGCATAAAAAAGATAAAGAGACTGGTAGAGATGGACAGAAAGAGATAGAGGACGTGGGAGAATAATTAGAGAAAGACAGAAACAGGGACAGATAGAGATTTATAGAAAGAGGGAGATACAGGCAGATCGAGATAGAGAGGGAGAAAGAGAGAGCGAGAGGGCGAGGTGGAGACAGAACCACTGAGGTCGAGAAAGAAAAATAAAGCCAATGAGAGACAGATAGAGAGATGGAGAGGGGGACGACAAAGGTATAGAAGGAGAGTGTGATAGACACAATTATTAATTGGGGATGGCGCGAAATAGCGGCTATTACGGTTTGAAACCTCATTTAGCTATTTCATACATTGACCACCATTTGCCTTACATATACTTCACTTGCTTACCCTCCGTACTTTGGCTCAGAGATGTATCCTCCTTCCGTTTTGTCACTTTCACGCCATAGATTTATACTTCAAGCGTTCCATGGGTCACGTGGTTCTGTTGTACAAGTTCTGTTGCGCGGAGCCGTTGAGACGCTGACCAGAATCCTCTTCCAGACCTCCTCGACTCCACACCAGCAAAGCCTGGGTCTCTGAGGATATAGACCGACAACGAAGGATGATAGAGAGACAAACACATTAGCTGACCAAGACACTGACAATCTGTCATGATACGTTATCCACATACATGCTTCGTTGGTGCGGTTTAACCAATGTGTTGGGAGGCATCAAAATGTCTCTCAATTAACGTTGTGGCCATTTCAAAGGAAGATAGTTAAGACAATGCAAACGTTTTAAAGAGTCAAGATCATTGATTTATCTAAACTGCTAAATTATAGCCGCGAAAATGCAATAATTACAATGCATTGCTTATATGTGTTCTGGTAATTATTACTAAACAAGTCCAATGAATGGACATCAATTGATGACGTATAAGTCACGGTTCTGTGAAAGGTAAAGTCTGCTTTTCACTTCAAAACTTTATGCTGTAAAATAATAACGCTAGAAACTTCAAAAGTTTCTCGTCAGTTGTTTTCTTTCTAACCGGAAGATGCGATAGTGTGAATCAACGACAGACGATGCCAGTCACGCTGTCACCCTTGTGGGGTTGTCAGGGCCCCTTCGGGGCTGTCACGCCCGATTTCCGCCCATAGTTTACCCCCATAGTGGTAATGCAGTGATATAGGAGTACATACATACACACGTACATCATGGGAACATATAAACTGGGGTCATATAAATTGGAGCGGCATAATGGGAAATCTGGAGATTGGAATCCCAACGGTTAGCTTTATTAATAACTTAAAAGAGAGATGTTTTCAGGCTTTCATTGCGTCGCTCATTCATTCATTCATTTATTCCAGGCCGCATCTAGTCTCGCCTCAAGTCTCGTCCGTCCCAGTGTCGTCTCAGCCACGCCTGAGTTCTCGCGGCACCTGTCTCTTGCCGGAAGTGGGAGGCATTGTAACGCCACCTCCCGCAGTAAATATCTCACCGAAGCGTCGTAAATCAAGCTCATGGACCTCCCGCATGTTGACTCCCCGTCTGACCCTTGATAGCTCTGTTGTGCCGCCTGTATCTTTATCAACATACCCTGGGTCGTGTGACCCAAGGGTCGGCGGTAATTTGGATGTCGACAAGTCATGTAAAAAAAAAACCAAGAGTTTGCGGCTACGGTTAGGGCTCAGTTAGTGAATATGATGCCGTCGTGATAAATCTACCGCAGAAAAAAGTTATCACTGTTAGAGCTCCAATTTTAAGGTAGTGTAAAATGTTTTAACTTTTCGTGCCCCCTAGTGCTCTAATACAGGGGCCTACATAGCTGACATATCTCACTATGCTATTAAATCAACAACTGAAAACTGTTGCGTTTAAGCTTATGTGTGGTATTGGAACAGTTTTCACCAAATCTATAGGCCCACTCAATCATGATTAATAACGTACCCTGAAGGTTATTCTTCGCAAGTTATTATATCACGAATTGTCCTTCGTGGACCAAGAAGGGCGAAAATACCGTGGATGAAGCCAGAGTTCTATTTCCAAAATTCGCGGAGGCCTACCTCACTTCGCCCCCTTGAGAAGTACACATGTTTTCTATTCGTAGATTTCGTTACTCAGAGTAGAAATTAATAGTGATATATGAAAGAATATGAATGTCATATTCTTAATCACCAGTCAAAATATATGTTGATATAAGACTTCCAACCTAAATGTAAACTACAAATAAGTCGTGTACAAAAATACCTCACACATGGAGTGTGCCTTTTCTTAAACGGCAACAAATTAATATTAATTATTAAACTATTCATTATAAAAATTAAACTGCATGTTGAAAAACATTATATACATGCTTGATGCATAGCTGTACGCGTTAATACATATATCTATGACAAAATACCATCGAACTAATTGTACCGTTCACTAGGGGTTTGTGTGCTTTGCGTTAACGGCATAAAACTGTAGGCGACTCAGCTCCCTATAACCGCCCGGAGGCGTAGAGGGGTTTGAGGGTAAGGGGGTTGGGCTGACCACTTGAAACCCCCTCTGATGTATCGTGGCCCCGCATGAGTATCACACGAGAGCCACCTGTCGGCGGTCGTGACAAATGTCTCCTTGAGATGACCTCTACCAGCGCGCGGGTCAGTTATCTGGCCAGTGAGGTCACGCGTCGCGTATGATTTTTGCGTTCACGTGACGTTGCTTTGGAAACGACTGGACAGTGGGTGACCTCTGGGGATGACCTTGCATTGGTTGGATAGGGTGTCGTTGTCCTTTGACCACCTGTCTTGCGGGACGCGAATTATGCTCGGCGCTTTTTCATATGATGTCACTATACGACGGACTGAATAGCAGTAAATAACTCAGGTTTCCACATTGCAGATTGCTTTCCATTGATACACACATAATTATAGCTTCGAAGCACGTTACAAGGAAACGTACCACTTTGCCAGCAGACAGCCAATGTCTACCTTCGGGCAGGGTAAAGATCCGATACCCTTCTTCGACAAGAATACAACTTGTATGCCCCCGGGTTGTATACCTACTAAAGATCTGCGCGGGCGCAAATTCGCCGCCCGTGCCCGCCCTGCGCCTGCCCTGCGCCCGCGTCGCATGTTGCATTCGCCCGCTCTGCGCCCGCGCGCTAGATAGGGGTCTGGAAAGGGGAAGGGGGGGGGGGGGGGGCGGGTCCAGTGTCCAGTGTCGACTTTTCATAATTATCAGTGTCGAATATCGATTTTTCACGACGTTTCGGGAGGCATTTTTTCTCTAAAATTCCACTGGGTATTACCCATCACCCCCTTGATCCTTCTCATTAACACGATACCGCCTTCGTATATTAAAGTGGCTTTCTCAAACCAACCTAAGCAATCTAGACATGGGCTTGGTAGTGCATAACACACCTTCGATAATTTGCAGGTGGCATGTGAAAAATACTCTTGTAGGTAAGTGTCAAATAAGGCGAGTCGCCCAAGATTTTCCAACGAATGACCAAGCTAATGGCGTTATTCGAAACCAAGATGTTACACGCTAAGCTCGTAACATGTCATGAGATCTGAAATCTGATTCACGCTTTACAGCTTCAAGCAAAAACCATGTTCAGCCCATCAGTTGCGGCATGCTGGTCACGAAACAATAATGTACTGCGCCGCTTCGCTGCTTTCACTTTCTTTCGGTGTTCTTCCATCACGGGACATATCGCCATGTGCCTCCCCGCCCCCCCCCCGGATGCAATCGACACCATTGCTCTTGCAGGATTTTTTTTTGAAGCGACGAATTTGATAAGACAGTTTCGCCCCAAATAATTACCCCGGCCACACAGACGGCATTGAAACGTGGAGATTCCTTTCATGCGGTGACAATCACGCAGGTTACGACTTGAGAAAGGAGAAGCGTGGGTGTTGGAAGTGGCTATGACTGTATGACCGCGAAAATGCCGACAACGCGGAATCTTTTAAAATATTCTCCCACTGCGGTCACACAGAGTGGGGCAGCGTCCTACCCCCCCCCCCCCCACCCCGCTCCTCTTCCTCCCCCCCCAGAGTTCCGTGTCTACCCATACGTGATCAGACCTATATAACAAGCTATGCTCGGCTTTCAGCGGCCCTACAATAACCGCAAATATGCGCGTCCTCTTGAGAAAAACCGCTCCGACCTTGACCTTGAATGCCACGTGTTATGCACACGGCACGCCACACGTGTATATATATATGTAGTTACAGGGAGAGTTACATACAACATCTTCAGTTGTCGAATTATCTCCCGCGGGCCCTGACCGCTGAATGCCGCCATGGGCGTCCAATTGGTCGCCTCTCTATAAGGGTAATAAACAGGGGTGACCCGCGGCGTAATGTGCATGACCCCTTACGTCCTGTACGACAGGTGGTGGGGAGGGGGGGTGGGGGGGGGGGGAGGGGCGGTCATACAGCTAATGGACAGCGGTCAGAGGCCGGAAATGGACGGAGTTGAGATGACGTTCCAAACACGTTGAAGGATTGTTTCACAGACGTCTGCTTGTCTCTCTGGCAGATATATTTGTACCGGCATGTGTCATTAAAGCCAGCCATGGCCCACTATGAACTGAGCTGCGAAGTTAATCGGGTCGAAAAGTATAGTATCTGACTGATTGGTTGGTTGGTTGGTTATTCAGGACTTTTGAACCACTGTTGGTCATATCGCGTCAATGGGAGAAGGAAGGGAGAGTGGAGCAATGTCCCCGGGGGTAACCGGGGAGCGCTCTAACCCACTGAGCAGGGAGTGGCATCTGACGGGGAGTGGTATCTGACGGGGAGTGGTATCTGACGGGGAGTGGTACCTGACGGGGAGTGGTATCTGACGGGGTGTGGTATCTGACGGGTAGTGGTACCTGACGGGGAGTGGTATCTGACGGGGTGTGGTATCTGAGGGGGAGTGGTACCTGACGGGGAGTGGTATCTGACGGGGAGTGGTATCTGACGGGGAGTGGTACCTGACGGGGAGTGGTACCTGACGGGGAGTGGTATCTGACGGGGAGTGGTACCTGACGAGGAGTGGTATCTGACGGGGAGTGGTATCTGATGGGGAGTGGTACTTGACGGGGAGTGGTATCTGACGGGGTGTGGTATCTGACGGGGAGTGGTATCTGACGGGGAGTGGTATCTGACGGGGAGTGGTACCTGACGGGGAGTGGTATCTGACGGGGAGTGGTATCTGACGGGGAGTGGTATCTGACGGGGAGTGGTATCTGACGGGGAGTGGTATCTGACGGGGTGTGGTATCTGACGGGGAGTGGTATCTGACGGGAGTGGTATCTGACGGGGAGTGGTGGTATCTGACGGGGAGTGGTATCTGACGGGGAGTGGTATCTGACGGGGAGTGGTATCTGACGGGGAGTGGTATCTGACGGGGAGTGGTATCTGACGGAGAGTGGTATCTGACGGGGAGTGGTATCTGACGGGGAGTGGTGGTATCTGACGGGGAGTGGTATCTGACGGGGAATGGTATCTGACGGAGAGTAGTATCTGACGGGGAGTGGTGGTATCTGACGGGGAGTGGTATCTGACGGGGTGTGGTATCTGACGGGGAGTGGTATCTGACGGGGAGTGGTATCTGACGGGGAGTGGTGGTATCTGACGGGGTGTGGTATCTGACGGGGTGTGGTATCTGACGGGGAGTGGTATCTGACGGAGAGTGGTATCTGACGGGGAGTGGTATCTGACGGAGAGTAGTATCTGACGGGGAGTGGTGGTATCTGACGGGGAGTGGTATCTGACGGGGTGTGGTATCTGACGGGGAGTGGTATCTGACGGGGAGTGGTATCTGACGGGGAGTGGTGGTATCTGACGGGGTGTGGTATCTGACGGGGTGTGGTATCTGACGGGGAGTGGTATCTGACGGAGAGTGGTATCTGACGGGGAGTGGTGGTATCTGACGGGGAGTGGTATCTGACGGGGAGTGGTACCTGACGGGGAGTGGTATCTGACGGGGAGTGGTATCTGACGGGGAGTGGTATCTGACGGGGAGTGGTATCTGACGGGGAGTGGTATCTGACGGGGTGTGGTATCTGACGGGGAGTGGTATCTGACGGGAGTGGTATCTGACGGGGAGTGGTGGTATCTGACGGGGAGTGGTATCTGACGGGGAGTGGTATCTGACGGGGAGTGGTATCTGACGGGGAGTGGTATCTGACGGGGAGTGGTATCTGACGGAGAGTGGTATCTGACGGGGAGTGGTATCTGACGGGGAGTGGTATCTGACGGGGAGTGGTATCTGACGGGGAGTGGTATCTGACGGGAAGTGGTGGTATCTGACGGGGAGTGGTATCTGACGGGGAGTGGTGGTATCTGACGGGGAGTGGTATCTGACGGGGAGTGGTATCTGACGGGGAGTGGTATCTGACGGGGAGTGGTATCTGACGGGGTGTGGTATCTGACGGGAGTGGTATCTGACGGGGAGTGGTATCTGACGGGGAGTGGTGGTATCTGACGGGGAGTGGTATCTGACGGGGAATGGTATCTGACGGAGAGTAGTATCTGACGGGGAGTGGTGGTATCTGACGGGGAGTGGTATCTGACGGGGTGTGGTATCTGACGGGGAGTGGTATCTGACGGGGAGTGGTATCTGACGGGGAGTGGTGGTATCTGACGGGGAGTGGTATCTGACGGGGTGTGGTATCTGACGGGGAGTGGTATCTGACGGGGAGTGGTATCTGACGGGGAGTGGTGGTATCTGACGGGTAGTGGTATCTGACGGGGAGTGGTATCTGACGGGAAGTGGTGGTATCTGACGGGGAGTGGTATCTGACGGGGAGTGGTGGTATCTGACGGGGAGTGGTATCTGACGGGGAGTGGTATCTGACGGGAAGTGGTATCTGACGGGGAGTGGTATCTGACGGGGAATGGTATCTGACGGAGAGTAGTATCTGACAAGGAAATGTATCTGACGGGGAGTGGTGTCTGACGGGGAGTGGTATCTGACGGGGAGTGGTATCTGACGGGGAGTGGTATCTGACGGGGAGTGGTATCTGACGGGGTGTGGTATCTGGCAGGGTGTGGTATCTGACGGGGAGTGGTATCTGACGGGGAGTGGTATCTGACGGGGAGTGGTATCTGACGGGAAGTGGTATCTGACGGGGAGTGGTATCTGACGGGGAATGGTATCTGACGGAGAGTAGTATCTGACAAGGAAATGTATCTGACGGGGAGTGGTGTCTGACGGGGAGTGGTATCTGACGGGGAGTGGAATCTGACGGGGAGTGGTATCTGACGGGGTGTGGTATCTGACGGGGAGTGGTATCTGACGGGAAGTGGTATCTGACGGGGAGTGGTATCTGACGGGGAATGGTATCTGACGGGGAGTGGTATCTGACGGGGAGTGGTATCTGACGGGAAGTGGTATCTGACGGGGAGTGGTATCTGACGGGGAGTGGTATCTGACGGGAAGTGGTATCTGACGGGGAGTGGTATCTGACGGGGAATGGTATCTGACGGAGAGTAGTATCTGACAAGGAAATGTATCTGACGGGGAGTGGTGTCTGACGGGGAGTGGTATCTGACGGGGAGTGGAATCTGACGGGGAGTGGTATCTGACGGGGAGTGGTGGTATCTGACGGGGAGTGGTATCTGACGGGGAATGGTATCTGACGGAGAGTAGTATCTGACGGGGAGTGGTGGTATCTGACGGGGAGTGGTATCTGACGGGGTGTGGTATCTGACGGGGAGTGGTATCTGACGGGGAGTGGTATCTGACGGGGAGTGGTGGTATCTGACGGGGAGTGGTATCTGACGGGGTGTGGTATCTGACGGGGAGTGGTATCTGACGGGGAGTGGTATCTGACGGGGAGTGGTGGTATCTGACGGGTAGTGGTATCTGACGGGGTGTGGTATCTGACGGGGAATGGCATCTGACGGGGAGTGGTATCTGACGGGGAGTGGTATCTGACATCTGACGGGGAGTGGTATCTGACGGGGAGTGATATCTGACTGGGGAGTGGTATCTGACATCTGACGGGGAGTGGTATCTGACGGGGAGTGATATCTGACGGGGAGTGGTATCTGACGCGGAGTGGTATCTGACGGAGAGTGATATCTGACTGGGGAGTGGTATCTGACGGGGAGTGGTACCTGACGGATAGTAGTATCTGACGGGGTGTGGTATCTGACGGGCAGTGGCGTCTGACGGGGAGTGGTATCTGACAGGGAGTGGTATCTGACGGGGAGTGGTGTCTGACGGGGAGTGGTATCTGACGAAGAGTAGTATCTGACGGGTAGTGGTATCTGACGGGGAGTGGTATCTGACGGGGAGTGGTATCTGACGGGGAGTGGTATCTGACGAAGAGTAGTATCTGACGGGTAGTGGTATCTGACGGGGAGTGGTATCTGACGGATAGTAGTATCTGACGGGGTGTGGTATCTGACGGGCAGTGGCGTCTGACGGGGAGTGGTATCTGACAGGGAGTGGTATCTGACGGGGAGTGGTGTCTGACGGGGAGTGGTATCTGACGAAGAGTTGTATCTGACGGGTAGTGGTATCTGACGGGGAGTGGTATCTGACGGGGAGTGGTATCTGACGGGGAGTGGTATCTGACGGGGAGTGGTATCTGACGGGGAGTGGTATCTGACGGGGAGTGGTAACTGACAGGTTGTGGTATCTGACGGGGTGTGGTATTTGACGGGGAGTGGTATCTGACGAAGAGTGGTATTTGACGGGGAGTGGCGTCTGACGGGGAGTGGTATCTGACGCGGAGTGGTATTTGACGGGGAGTGGCGTCTGGCGGGGAGTGGTATCTGACGCGGAGTGGTATTTGACGGGGAGTGGTATCTGGCAGGGTGTGGTATCTGACGGGGAGTGGTATTTGACGGGGAGTGGTATCTGACGCGGAGTGGTATTTGACGGGGAGTGGTATCTGGCAGGGTGTGGTATCTGACGGGGTGTGGTATCTGACGGGGAGTGGTATCTGACGGGGAGTGGTATCTGACGGGGAGTGGTATCTGACGGGGAGTGGTATCTGACGGGGTGTGGTGTCTGACGGGGAGTGGTATCTGACGGGGAGTGGTAACTGACAGGTTGTGGTATCTGACGGGGTGTGGTATTTGACGGGGAGTGGTATCTGACGGGGTGTGGTGTCTGACGGGGAGTGGTATCTGACGGGGTGTGGTATCTGACGGGGAGTGGTGTCTGACGGGAGGTGGTATCTGACGGAGAGTAGTATCTGACGGGGAGGGGTATCTGACGGGGAGTAGTATCTGACGGGGAGTGGTATCTGACGGGGAGTGGTATCTGACGGGGAGTGGTATTTGACGGGGAGTGGTATCTGACGGGGAGTGGTGTCTGACGGGAGGTGGTATCTGACGGAGAGTAGTATCTGACGGGTAGTGGTATCTGACGGGGAGTGGTATCTGACGGGGAGTGGTATCTGACGGGGAGTGGTATCTGACGGGGAGTGGTAACTGACAGGTTGTGGTATCTGACGGGGTGTGGTATTTGACGGGGAGTGGTATCTGACGGAGAGTTGTATTTGACGGGGAGTGGCGTCTGGCGGGGAGTGGTATTTGACGGGGAGTGGTATCTGACGGAGAGTGGTATTTGACGGGGAGTGGCGTCTGGCGGGGAGTGGTATCTGACGCGGAGTGGTATTTGACGGGGAGTGGTATCTGGCAGGGTGTGGTATCTGACGGGGAGTGGTATTTGACGGGGAGTGGTATGTGACGCGGAGTGGTATTTGACGGGGAGTGGTATCTGGCAGGGTGTGGTATCTGACGGGGTGTGGTATCTGACGAGGTGTTGTTCCCAGCGGTGATATATTTCTCACTGATTCGTACACCCCATTCACTGCCCACTTGACATATACATTGAGCAGTCTTGCTCTGGAAAGCGCTCAGAATCTGATAACATCTCGAGCCTCAATTACCATCTCTGCAAACGTCGCATTCTCTGCCGCCCTTTCATACTGTTCAAACGAAAAGAAATATATGTTTATAAAGATAGTCCCCTGTCATGTTAGATAAAGCTTGGAGCTGTGGAAGACACTTCCATATGTATCTATGTCTCTATTTGCGTGGGGCCAAATGACTTTGGCGGGCCGTATTTAGGCGAAAAACTAGGTGTCACTCGGTATGGGGCAGAATGTCCCAACGAGCGCTGAATAAGCGGTCATTATTAATAATTTACGGCTCCATATCTCAGTCATGATGAGAAGATCTCGACACGGAGAAGGCAGACCTAACTGGGATATGGCCATTAACGCCATAGCCTTAGTGACAATGTATTGAAAAGCAGTCAGGGATAGAGGCAGTGTGCGCCATGGAATTCGGCTGTGACGGACGGCTGAGGGGAATGGGAAGGGGGGTGGGGCGGGGTGGGGAGGCGAGGGGATGGTACGGGTGCGTATGTCAGAGGGCGTGCGGGGTGGGGTGGTGCAGGTTGGGGTGAGGAGGGGGGGGGGGGCTCTGTTAATATGTGTCCTTCACATTGATGTTAATTAACCATTTATTCAGGAAATTCGTTTCATCTTTGAGATAACGCTGCCACATGAGATACCGACTGTGCTGTCAGTGAGCAAGCAACCCATATCTAGATTATAGGCCCATGTTCGACATTTGACATTCAGCTAATTAATGGTAAGATTTCTAAAGGAGATAAACAAATGATTTATGTTTGTTCCTTTAAATCAATGTGTTCTGTAATTTTTATATTACCAATCTCTTCTCCATGTCAAATAGGTATATTCTGTCTTGAATTTAAATCCTGAAAGCCTGTGGGTTATCCTGAGAAAAGCAAATTTGTTCACCGGAGCAGAAGTTGGTGGCCGGTTTGATATCCCTGCGCGCCTGTTCGCTGTTCGGTATTCTGTGTGATGTCGCCCGCGGCTCGCTGGGACGTTCGGGCGCGATAAACTAGTCCGCGCAATCTTAGGTTAAAATGGTTGTTTTACAGACTCAATGAGATATAACACATATATATGCACCATAATTTGGTGATACTTTTACTCTTGATTTTAAAATGTAAAAATCTAAGATGGCGCATGTAAGTAGGCTGCTTTAATAATCAACATATTACTCTCCATTTTATTCGAGTGATCAAATGTCATTGAAGAAATTCAGTTTGAATTCTTGACATTCTTGACATTTTCCATCGGTTATCAATTTTTTTGGCTTCGTTATCAATTTACTCGGGTTCGTCATCATTTTCTTGGCTCAGTTATCAATTTTCTTGGCTAACATGAATAATAAAGTAAGCTGACCGGCAAACATGACAGATATCGTATGAAGATTTATACCGTTTTGCCACCAGTTCACTTTCTCTACGTCAATGGGTGTTGCTGGTCCATATACTACAGTATATAAGACGTGCCTATTACTTAGGCACGAACGGGTCGACCGGAGGGTTAATGTAGTTGAACTCTCGCGTTCACCTCTATCGCTTATGACCATCGACTTCCTTTCATGCGACATGAATGACTTCAGAATTCCATTATAATACAAAACGCGAACGCGAGAACACCATTATAGAGAGGAAGGTGTGGGGCCTAGTGGGGGGAGGGGTAACCTTGGATACCCATTGCGGGGCTGACCAGATGGCCGGTGGTCACGTGGTTAAAGAGTGAGTGTATGTCACAGCTTCAAGGGCCAACTAGCGGCGATCGGACAGACTAATTTGTGCAACCTCGGACAACAACAGAACAAACAAGACAAGTTCAAAGGGTGAATGGGGTTTTGCCTGACCCAGCTTTTGAGACATGCGAAGAGCCTTTGACAGTATTGTGTGATAGGTCATTGATTTCGCAGAGAAAAAAACCCGTAAGGTTCGAGGGGCACAGTGGGAGGTCGAGGATCTGTCTTTTTACCCATTAGGTTCCATTTGTGCTCAATCTCACTGGCGCCCAGTTTTTTTGGCCCCAAGGTATCTCATTTCAAGAATCTCGCAATTCTATGGTTGTTAAATCTCGTGGTAAGGTGAATGGATACCTATATATGTAGACATCTTTAAGAGGTGTGAATGATGGACGGTGTGTAACTGAAGTAAATGCATGAATCCCGAAGGCCAAGATAAATGGTGATCTGTAATGGTTTTCATGATGGATTCCTGCAACCGGTACGGGTGTAGCAAAGACCTGCCACCCTCACAAATCGCAGGGGAGGCTTGCAGGGACAGTAAATTAGGGTTGGAAGGCAATTTCAGGGCGCAGGAAAACCGTTAACCTTGTCTCGCAATAACGCATATATAACAAGAAATAAAGAATGGATGTTTATATCACCTCAAGATTCTTGATGAGTTTCAATATATCGCTGCATATGTGTTTGTGGGGGGTTACATTTCGCATGATTTGGAACTCACATGTTTACTGTCTCTCTTCTTTCTTTCTTTCTTTCTTTCTGTCTGTCTCCCTCCTTTGCTGTTTGTTTTTAGCTTTCCCTGTCTCTTTCGTTTTATCTCCCTCTCCTTCTCCATCTCACTGTGTAAATCGTCCCTCTTTCTCTTTACATCTGTTCCGTTCTCACCTTCTTCTTGTGTCTCTATCCCATGCTTTCTTCCTCCTATTATTCTTGGCATGAGTTGCGTTACATATACAGGTACCCTTTAATTTAACCGCCTGTACAATTAGCCGTGTGTGATAAACAATGAGGAAGAGCAGAAGTTCTCCATCCAGTCGATAACGTGAAACTTTGCCCTCCAATAGAAGCCTCAACCATACAAAGAGATGCCTCAGACCTATTGTTGACCTGAAACGGATCACCGCAAATTACCAGTAAATGAGTGTGACAGAAGTGGCGTTCGACGTTCCACAAACTATTGTTCCAGGCGCGACAGGCAGACAAAACAAAGCCGTACTTGTCTTAAAACGGGAATGAAGCGCGAGTTTCTAAAATGAAAAGGTCTAGAAGATACAAAAGAAATGATCTAGCCGCCTAGCTAGACCTAGGCCTGATGGCCCGGGCTGGAGGACGGGGGGTAAGGGGGGGGGGGGGGTAATTAGAGCCTGTTGGTAGGGAGAGATAGGCCGATGGGGTGGGCGTAGGTGGAGATTGGGGCAGGGGAGGGGCGGGATGGGGTTTAGATACTTCGTTCTATTAGAAACGGGTCAAGTTGCATAGTTAGCCCGTTCCAGGAAGGGGGCGTATGCACGACTTGCTGTGTTGCGGTAATTATTAATTTGTTAATGACAGGAGTATAGATGTTGCAACTTGTTTCGTTTCGAAACGGGGCGGGGAAGGGGAGGGGGGGGGGGGTCACAGCAAATTAAGACTGCGTACCGGTTGTATTAAAAAGTGTTTTCCGCGCCAAAAAAAGGGATGTGTAGTAGAGTTGTTTGCCGGGTCCAGGCACCTAACCCCCTTCCCACCATCCCACATGGATCCGCCAATGCAGACTTTCTCGCAAGCATCTGAGACTTGTCGATGAGATCTCGCATTGGAACTAAAGGCCTGGTAAAACTGAGAAGTAATGTCGCGGCGGAGACCACGGTTTAGGGTGTGGTATGCGGGATTGTCCCCATGAACACATGATGTGCTTCTCATGTTTAGGACAAATAGAAATAAATTTTACATCAGAGATTACGTAAGGTTCGATCTCTGACATCATGCACACATTTTATTATGCTCAACCCATAGAACAGTCGCCTTCCGCTATCTTGTTTCCTGACGACACAAGGCGCCCCACCTCATGGGCAGGAGCGCAAAGAGCGCGACCCGGGTGACGAATCTAGGTCACTCCCGGCCGTTCGTGCGCGGAAATTCGAAACTATAGTGTTGTCCGGTGTCGTCCGGTGGGTGCCGCGCGAATGCAGCACATGGAGAGGAGAGGGTCTCAATATCCTGCGTTTTATATAAAGGGGACAGCTGCGCATGGGAGATGGGACACTTCCGCATGTCTCAACGGTACAAAACACACCAAAGCGCCATCTAGCGAATAACTAAGCATCATAACGCAACAGAATGAAAATATACGTGTAGAATATCATAACGTCCGCGTGCCACGTCTCGTGCTGTCCCGTCAAGTTGAAGGCCGCAGCGCCACCACGGAGCGCCCTCTGCTGGGGGAAAATCATGACTCCGTGTTCATAATCGCCACTTAAGCTACACCACTAGTAGCCAACCCCGGCCTCATAGAGGCGCACCAACCATTACCTTGGGGGTGGGGGGGGGGAGCTGATATTGGTGTATGATCAGAGGCGGATCCAGGAATTTGGGGGGGGGGGGTGGGGGTTAAAGACATGCGATTGGGGGGGGGGGGGGGTGGGGAGGGCTGTGACAAAAATCGCGACACATTTTTGATGACCGGAGAGGTGGGGGTCCACTGAAAACTTGCCTTAGATAGTGTTCTATCTCAAAAATGGGGGGAAGCGGTCCACGCCCTAGATGGCCTACATTTTGCATTAAAAACGGCATTCTCCCTTAAAAAAAGGGGGGGGGGGGGTGTCTGGACCAACTGGACGCCCAATGGATCAGCCCTTGTGGATGTACGGCTCTAACACATAACTGGCTGGGAGATCAGTCGAGTTTTCTTGACAGTGTTGGCTACCCAACACGTGATAACGCGAATATCGAGAAATACGCAGGCTGCTATAACGGATCGCGGTAAATATGGCGAATCAAGAATTCCTAGATGCCAATGGCTGGAGAGATGGAAAGTATTCTCCCCTCTAGAAATAGAACCGTGTATTGCATCAGTTCTAGCGACTAATACTCTATATTTATATCGTATCACGACAATAGGGTGGGCCTGGGTAGGTGATAACCCCAACCTTGTGACCGACAACAACGACACACGTCCTACCGTTTACTTTTGCGTTGGACAAAAGCACTGAGCTGATGGAAAGCACATTCAAAATGTCGCCATTACAGTCGGAAGTCTGCGAAGTTTTCCGGAGATTTCCGAAGTTTCGTATGCTGAATACCGAAAAAGAATTTGTTACCGACTTTTCTGGCACCCGAGAAAGCCCCGATACTTTAGTGTGCGTCTAGTGGGGTAGCTTGTGGCCCTTTAAGGCTATGCGAATCCGAATATCTCGATTTAAAATGCGAAGAAAACATTTTTTTTGCATTTTATACACTTCATGTTTGAAAGCAGATGACAACACAGTAAACAACTTAAGGTCTATATTCCGTGATTGGTGCAATTTTTTGGCTTCAGTTTAACATGGGGGGCGGCTTCGCAAATTTTCGGTATTTGGTTATTGGGCACAAAACATGTCGGCAGGGATTTACAAAGGTCCCCAGTCAACTGAAAGTCTTCGACAAAATACTTAATTTACAAGCAGAAATTTACTATTCTTTGCTGCAAAAAGTTTTACTGTCATTGAAGCTCCGAAATGCATTAGCCAAATACTCCTCTCCAAAAATAACAAATATTTTCCTGTCGTGAGAATGCGTCCAACAGGGCCAACCAACGTAAGGAGACGTGACTCTAGTCAGGCAGGGAGGGAGGTACGACTGGACGCCTGTTAAAACTGGCACGTAACGGGACTAGGTAGGTGATGGAGTGTGACTTAGGCAAATTAACAATTAAGAAAAATGCCACATATAAATGGAAACATTAATGTTGTTGATCGAATGAGGTGGGGGGGGGGGGGGGCGGGATGGATGAGGTGGTTGTGGATTTGAATGCGAAAACTTTCGCACAATCTGTTTAGACTGGAGACGGGGGAGGGGGGGGTGGGGTAATATGGCCTCTTCCTGTTTAGAATACGATGAATCACCTCCCGTTCACCCCCCCCCCCCCTCCCCTACTCTCCCCTCCTAATAAATGCGTCTTACGACTCTGCACATATAGCATAGTCACGAAAATGACATCAGCAACATATAACAAAAATCCCCTGGAATGTCGCAAACTGTTCATAATAATAAAAATTATAATAAATATACAATACGTACGACTCCTTTATGCCTTTACATTGGGCAAGCAATTTGGGATTCTACAAGCACGCATAAAACACGTATTTTTTTCAAGAGGTAACAAAGTACCCGTGATCCACTTAAAGCTTGTTGAGAGGTCCGGGACGCCCACCCCTTGTCGTTTATGATGTCACGTGGGTTTCTAAATAACTCATATACAAACAATCGGTTTACTGCCCACCAAGCCACGTGGTAGAGCATGAACCCGTTGTCCACATGCACTATCCTGGCCCCCCCTCCCCTCACCCGCCCGCTCACTTCATCGCCCTCACTCGCGGTGTAACGAGTCTGACCTTCAGATTATGTCAATGGTGGCTGATCACGCGTCAAGATGCTCTTGGAATAATTTTAAATTGTCATAAATAGAACTATAACTAGGTAGTTAAATTGTATGACACAAGGGGCTAATCCGAATACGAGCATAATCTATAATGGGTTTCTGATAACAATGTTAAAAGGAAAATCAACCACCTATGAAATGAGGACATATTTGTCAGTTGCCTAAGTAAACACTTGAACCCTACCTCTAACCCCGGCCGGCTCGTGATGACGTCCACATTGGTTCACATTGATGACGTCCACACATTCTTTCCACATTGATGACGTCAACACAAATTCTGTCCACATTGATGACGTCCACACACACTTAGTTTACATTGATGACGTCCACACACATTCTGTCCACCTTGATGACGTCCACACAGATTTTGTTCACATTGATGACGTCCACACACATTTTGTTCACATTGATGACGTCCACACACATTCTGTCCACATTGATGACGTTCACACACATTTTGTTCAAACTGATGACGTCCACACACATTCTGTCCACATTGATGAAGTCCACACACATTCTGTTCACAATGATGACGTCCACACATATTCTGTTTACTTTGATGACGTCAACACACATTCTGTCCACATTGATGACGTCTACACACAATATGTCCACTTGGATGACGTCCATACACATTCTGTTAACATTGATGACGTCCACACACATTTTGTCCACATTGATGACGTCCACACACATTATGTCGACATAGATGACGTCCACACATACTTATTTCACAATGATGACGTCCACAAACATTCTGTCCACATAGAAGACGTTCCCGCGCATTCTGTTCACATTCTGTTTACACTGATAATGTATAATATGCTGTTACTATCAACTGTTCACACTAAATATGGTTACATTTATTGATTTAGTCTAATATGATTATCGGGTCAGACACTTGGTGTTCAATTTATTAATTAGTGTTTATGTTTTATTAGTTTTAATAAAGAAGTTCCGAGACTGTTATGTCGATAAAAAACCAGGAAAGAGTTATAAAACCTCGTAGAAATGACATGAGTTGAAATGTTAGTGTTTTAAGCCATTTTTGTGCAGCCACGTGAAGGCTAACCCCAACCAAGAAATCTCGCGGGCCAAGCCTCATGGCTAACCACAGCACATCGGGTGACGCGGCCTATAGCCTGAGACAGGGACCTCCTAGAGGTAATGGTAGAGACTCCGCCAAGCAGACCCTAAAAGCCAACCCCAGATGTGAGGACGGCTCCTCGATAACGACTTTGGTATTAGCCTTTAATCACAGGCGCTATCACCCACGCCTTGGCTGACTGACCCAGTGAGACCCGCAGATGAGTGATTAAAGTTAACTCCCTTAATCGATAACACCCACCCCCCTCCCCCCACCCCCCTCCCCAACCCTCCACTCACCCGCAATCCCTTCCCTGAACGATCGTATCGACGACATCTCCATCCCCACCCCCGCTCCCCCACGAGCCACCGCCCCCACCAACCTGCCAATATGAGTGAAACAAGATGGCGACCCGGAAATTTATTGCATCTCGTGGATCCTCCACAATGCCATTGCCGACCCCCATGAGATTTGATTTAGAGTCTTGGTGTGTGTGTGTGGCGGGGGGGGGGGGGGCTCAGATGGGCAGACGGAGTGGGAGTAAGTCCGAATACTCTGTTCTGTGTTATAGTGCCGGTGTCTTCCAAGAGATTTGCTATCCGACGCCGCGCAAGCTAGTTAACGGCTAAAGAACGAAGGAGACCAAAACACCCCCCAGAAAAATGAACAAACGAGTATAGGCGCATAGTGGAAAAGGCAATTCCAGAGATAACGCAAACCTGGTAATGAAGGTGCCCATTCACAATGAAGATTAGTGCAATTGTTCTCGCTCGGTCGAGTTTTCCGAGAGTGCGGACACAGAATGAACTAAGAATGAAGATCTTCATTAATTTGAAGATAAAAAAAGTAGCTATTTTGTCTTGACTGTCCCAATACCCGAGGGGAACGAATCGTCGGCTCCTTGGTAATTGGATAACTGGCAAATCGGGTTAAATTGGGGCCCTGGCGGGTGTAGGTGGGTGTAGGTGGGGGTGGGGACAACCCTGACCCTTCTATTCACCCACGCCGGCCATCGCGTTTTTGCCGTTTGTTCTTGGAAAAGACTGAAAACCATTTCAGAGCAAACGTAGGATCAAAATGACTTTATTAAGCTCCGTAATGGAAACAAAACGTGGAATCGGACTCGGTTTCGTTCCTCTTGCCTTTTACACACTCACAAATTTCCCGCAACAAACCACATATATTACCAAGGGTCTAGAAGGGGTAAATGGCGACACGCGTCAGCATATTTGAAAAAATCGACAATCGACATTGATTCCCAAATTCCGACACTGTAGATCTGAAAAAGCGACATCGACACAGATTTAGTTTAGAAAAAAACTACACTGAACGTCGCGCAAAATCGACATTCCACACCGAAAAAAAAAAAAAATCGACACTGGACAAGGGTCACCCCCCCCCCCTTCCAGACCCCTATTACCATGACAAACAACCTGGCAGAAGTAATAAGTGAGGGCCAGTCACGATCTCCCGGCAGAGGGCGTTCTCCTTAAGATATAGTCCCTCTGTCCCACGTCAATATTTCCATCAGAATTATCCTTCATACACGAAAACAAATCGAAGATATGTGCGCAGTTTGGCATCAAATACATCACTATTTAGCGTTTACTGGGTTTCTGGTACCGTACTGAACGAATTGATTCGATTTTGATTAGTTTGCCTTGTTATTTGCGAACTATGGTTTTTTAGTTCGATCAAGGTCAAAGGCGTAAAGCGCTTTGAAAACCGCTTGTTATTTTGAATTTTATTTTCGTTTACCCCTTGTATTTTGATCGTGCGACAACGGAATGTCTATATTTTTTCAAATTCTGCATCGAAAATGCAAAATTTAAACCTAAACAACCACCTCTAAAGCCATTCGTGATCCCGGTACCGCTGAGGTCAAGCTTGAGATGGGCGGTTACGTGGGGCAGAAGTGACGTCAGGAACGAGCGCCCTCTGCTGGCAGAATTGGCGAGTCATGCCCTCAAAACGTTGGTGGGGGGGGGGGGGGCATGGGGGGGGGGCATGTTCCCAGATCACGGAGAATATTTTTTTTTATTCCCAGATCATAACGAATTAAATACTCCCCGCACACAATGGAAGGGCGGATTCATGATACTAAACGGACGATTTCTCGATTCAAGATTATTTAATATGTAAATTCCCAGTTTACAATTAATTACAATCCTTGATCACCGCGGTCGGCTAATACCCCATTCGCAGTTCACGAAGAATTATTTTCCTCATTCCCAGTTCACGGTGAATTGAAAAGCCTATTCCCGAGGAACGGAAATACCTCTTGCCCTCCCCCCCCCTCCCCACCAACGTTCTCCGAAACATACTGTATACCAAATATTTATTTCAGGGTCATCAATATTTTCGCATACTGGCGACCGGATATCGAGTTGATAGGTTATTCAAAATGATAAAAAAACGGGCAATTAAGATTTTAACAAAAGAGTAAGTAAATTGCACACACGAATCCAATATTAGATATTCGATATTTGATATTTGATATTTGACAGTCTTTATTTGGGAGTCTCGTTGATCAAGTGACCCATCCTACTGCCTTCTTGTTTGAAAATTACAATTATCTCTCTAGACAGTGGGATTCCCTGTAGACATTGTGAGTCACTCCAAACTGTGCGAGTCACTCCAAACAGTGCGAGTCACTATAGAGAGTGTGAGTCACTCTAGACAGTGTGACCCACTCTAGACAGTGGGATTCCCTCTAGACATTGTGAGTCACTCCAAATAGTGTGAGTCATTCTAGACAGTGTAAGCCACTCTAGACGGTGTAAGTCACTCTAGACAGTGGGATTCCCTCTAGACAGTGTGAGTCACTCTAGACAGTCACTCTAGACAGTGTGAGTCACTCTAGACAGTGAGTCACTCTAGACAGTGAGTCACTCTAGACAGTGTGAGTCAACACTCTAGGCAGCGTGAGTCACTCTAGACAGTGTGAGTCACTCTAGACCATGGGTCACTAGAGAGTGTGAGTCACTTTTGACAGTGTCAGTCACTCTAGACAGTGTGAGTCAACACTCTAGGCAGCGTGAGTCACTCTAGAGAGTGTGAGTCACTCTAGACAGTGTAAGTCACTCTAGACAGTGGGATTCCCTCTAGACAGTGTGAGTCACTCTAGACAGTCACTCTAGACAGTGTGAGTCACTCTAGACAGTGAGTCACTCTAGACCGTGGGTCACTAGACAGTGTGAGTCACTCCAGACAGTGAGTCACTCTAGACCATGGGTCACTAGAGAGTGTGAGTCACTTTTGACAGTGTGAGTCACTCTAGACAGTGTGAGTCAACACTCTAGGCAGCGTGAGTCACTCTAGACAGTGTGAGTCACTCTAGAGTGTGTGAGTCACTCTAGAGAGTGTGAGTCATTCTATACGATGAGTCACTCCAGACAGTGTGAGTCCCTCTAGACAGTATGGCGCACTCTAGACAGTGTGAGTCACTCCAAACAGTGTGAGACACTCTAGACAGTGTAAGTAACTGTAGACAGTGAGTCACTCTAGACAGTGTAAGTCACTCTAGACAGTGAGTCACTCTAGATAGTGAGTTACGCTAGACAGTGTGAGTCACTCTAGACAGTCAGTCACTCTAGGCAGTGTGAGTCACTCTAGACAGTGTAAGTCATTCCAGACAGTGAGTCACTCTAAACAGTGTCAGTCATTCTAGACAGTGAGTCACTAGACAGTGTGAGTCACACTAGACGGTATGATTCACTCTAGACAGTATGAGTCACTCCATGCAGTGTGAGTCATTCTACACAGTGGGATTCCCCCAAGACATTGTGAGTCACTTCAAACAGTGTGAGTCACTCTAGACAGTCACTCTAGACAGTGTGAGTCACTTTAGACAGTGAGTCATTCTAAAGAGTCACTGTGAGGTTTGCTAGACAATGTGAGGTTTTCTAGACAGTGTGAGGCTTTCTAGACAGTCCATCCCTCTAGACAGTCAGCCATTCTTGACCATGTAAGCCTTTATGCGGAATTTGCGTTTCTCTTAAGATGTAAATCGGGTCACCGGTCGGTTTGAATCCGACAACTGCGTCGAAATGCACCCGTCTTGTGGACACTCGCTCCGGCTGCAGTTACGATGAATGTCAAAGGGGAACCCACAACGTAAACAGCACAGGTCAGTATACGAGTTACGGGGCATTATCCACGTGGATCCAATGGAAAACTGACGACACAGGCTTAACCCCCGCGCCCACCCCCACCGTTCCCCTCACCACTACCCCCACCCCCCACCCTCCCCCTCCGTTGTGCTTTGACAATGAGGTAAGACAAGACGGGCAAGGGTTTGTTTTATTTATTGACTCTGCGGTGTTGGTTTTGGTGACTGAGCACTGTGGGTACAACTGGATAGACAGGCTCTGACTACTTGAACGTTGAGCGGCTCCACGGCTATATCTGGTGCACACACAGGTGTAAGCTAGTGCGTTGTGCAAGAGGGCGTGTTAACTTGCACAAAGAACAAAGACCCTAGGCCGGACATAAAGTATCCCAGTTTTTGCC
Source organism: Arenicola marina (assembly GCA_964019135.1). Classification (NCBI taxonomy): domain Eukaryota; kingdom Metazoa; phylum Annelida; class Polychaeta; family Arenicolidae; genus Arenicola; species Arenicola marina. Next base: position 8,956,704 of record OZ025261.1, on the reverse strand, counting down.
TACTTGACTTCGTAAGGGTTGAAACAAAAACAATGATGACAAAAGAATTGGGTCATTTGCTTCAAGGACGTGAAAACGCCGATGCGTTTTGCAACCTAAGTTTGTGATATATTCCCACGTGAGAAAAACGTGTAGGGACCCAGTGCCCCACTTCGGTTGCGCTGTAAGTAAGGCCGTGGAACGCATGTGAATTGACAGATGACGTGAGCCACAAACACTCTGGTCGCGAGCGAAGGCGGATTCTCGTGCTAAGAAAGACCACGTGTTAAACAACTCACGTCTTGACTGTGACGTCACCGGAAGCGGAAACTTCAACCTAGCGATGGGGAAGCTCAAGGATTGGCTGTCGGAGATCTCACTTCCGGTTTACATTCTGGTGATGCTGTTCGCCGTCAGTTCCTGGATCGACATTAACGGCGTGTGGGTCGAGCTCCCTCTGCTGGTGAACGAGCTGCCCGAGAGTTGGTCGCTGCCCTCCTATCTGACATTGATCTCTCAGATCGCCAATGTCGGCCCCATCGCCTACACCATCGCCATCAGGTATGTGGACAGCAGCCGACTGCAGATTTCGGTCATATATACGATAATAGCAGTCGGCGCCGTGGCCTGTATGCTGCTGGCCTTCCTGTGGCAAGAGACGACGTTCATCGGCGGGACCGAGCACAGCACGGCGCTGTTGGTGTTAACCGGGTTCCTGGCCCTGGTTGACTGCACCTCCTCGGTCGCCTTCCTCCCGTACATGGCGATGTACAAACCCCAGTATATGTCCGGATATTACATCGGGGAAGGCCTCAGCGGCCTGCTGCCAGGTCTCGTCAGCCTCATCCAGGGTCTCGGCGGCGATCCCACGTGCGTGAACGAGACCACGTGGGCCACAAACGAGACTACGGGCGAGAATTACACCGAGTATGCGGTATACCCGGTGTATGATCCCCCATTGTTTCCGGTCCGGGATTTCATGATTTTTTTGTTTTCCATGATCTGTTTGTCCGGACTTGCCTTCTCCTTGCTGCATTACATGCCTTATTGCCAACGACAGCGACTTCCGGTCAAGGCGGCCCCCGTGACGCATGCGCGAGAAGGAAGCGAGGGGGACTTGAAGGCCGTGGAAGGGAAAGATGGCGACGGAAAGGGTGACTCCACCGCCGACAGCCCCGTTAAAATGGCGCCAGCCCACAAGGCAGGAGAGGTGTTCACCTTAACTGATATGACGTCTAAATACTCCGGTCTAACCCTTTCAGAATACAGCCACGTGGGTTCCAAAGTGGAGTTAATAACGCCATCCCAGGCTGATAAATATTCTGTAGGCGGCGGGAGTCAGAAAGAGAAACACGAACTTAGTCGAGGGAATATCGTGTACGTCCTCATCATGACAGGCTGGGCATGCTGCCTCACCAACACAGTGCTGCCCTCTATCGGTTCCTACGCGTGTCTTCCGTACGGGGACATGGCGTACACGCTGGCCGTACGCCTGTCGTCGGTGGCCAATCCCGTGGCTTGTCTCATCGCGCTGTTCCTGCCGAGCCGGTCGCTGGTTCTCATGGGCGTGTTGTCGCTCATGGGATCCGGTCTGATGGGGTACCAGCTCTTCCTGGCCGCCGCCAGCCCCGACCCGCCGCTGGAGGACACTGATGCTGGCGTCGCTCTGGTGGTAAGTGACGTCAGACGCTGCAGTGACGTCATAACGTCCTTCTCTTTCCTCGTCACTCAAATTGTCGAAATAGCTTTTTAATAGAATAAAATGTTTTTAATCAATTGCTTGGAAAAATGTAATTGTTGACAAACAGTAATTAAGGCCAATGGGTTAACGTCTTGCCGAGTGACAAAAAAAAGCGCATTAACAAGAACGAATTCATGCATGATGCTCTCATGCTAACATCGATGTTCTTTTTCAGCACGGTTTGCATTATTTGAACTCTCATGCTAATGTCGACGTTCTCTTCAGCACTGAAAAGTCATTCAAGTCTACTAACACGAATTACAGTTAAACAGCCATACAACATCACGGCGACATATACTAATTATTATTGCGGGAATTATTCTCGAGGAGATACATATATTCCTTACGTATAAAATTGGTCGTTCGGTCAGGTTGAGACGACACAACAACAAAGCCATCTTCGTGCTACATCTGGGAACTCTATAATGCCAATTATATGAAAAACACGTAGAAAGATGGGGACGCTAGCAGGGGCGGATCCAGAAAATATGACTAGGGGGGGGGAGTCAGGGTCGGATCCAGATATGCTGGATAGGGGGGGGGGGGGGGGCGGCGGTTTCGGTTTACATTCGGTTTTCATGTTAAATTGTATAAATTTCGGCCCTAAAAGGGGGGGGGGCGGGTCGGCTTGGGTCCCCCCTGGGGCCTGGATCCGCCCCTGGCTAGTATGAAGTAATGAGGCATATATAAATTGCGACCATATCTTTAAAAAGCACCATTGCCTTATTACCGGAATTCGTATCTTAACCAAAGTGTACTTGCCTGGGTACTGACGGGAAAGCTTGGCTCTGTGCCAAGCTAGCGACGTAATACGTGATACGAACCTCTTGCTCAAGGGCACAGAATAATTTAGGGGAAGAATATAACTTGCGATGAGACCCTTCTAAAGAAAGAAAGGTTATTGTTGAATAATGTACAAAGACACTTAACACTGATTATTATTCTCAAATGACGTGTTTCATAATGAGGCAATAATGCATATTGCAGGGCCTGTGACCTCCAAAGTTCATGTATGTCACATCAGTGGGCATATGTTACATGGCTGACATGGCCATGTCTCTACGGTGGTAATGGTAATGTCTGCATGGCTGCAATAGGGGTGTATGTAGGATGCAATGGTGATGTCTGGACGACTGCAATGGTGATGTCGATACGACTGCAATGGTGATGACTGTGTGGCTGCAATGGTGATGACTGCATGGCTGCAATGGTGATGTATGTGTGGCTGCAATGGTGATGTATGTGTGGCTGCAATGGTGATGACTGTACGGCTGCAATGGTGATGACTGTATGGCTGCAATGGTTATGTCTGGGCGGCTGCAATGGTGATGTATGTACGGCTGCAATGGTGATGTCTGTACGGCTGCAATGGTGATGACTGTATTGCTGCAATGGTGATCTCTGTGCGGCTGCAATGGTGATGTATGTACAGCTGTCTCGATTTTAATCTGATTATCGCACATGTGTTCATCTTATTGTTATCCTTGTTTTCATGCTATTGTTGTTTCTATATCCATACCAGTGTTGTCTGTATAACTCTCATAGTGTGGAACAGCAGACGCCCCGACCCTCTCATCTGGCGCCCTCCTCATCGGCTGCAGCCCCTACTCTTCCCCCCAGCTCCTACCCTCCCCTCTTCTCCCCTACCCCCTCCCGTTCCCCACCCCTTCTGTCCTCTCCTCTCCAGCTCTCCCTCCCCTTTCTTATCCCCTCCTCCCCTCCCCTCTTCTCCCCTATCCCCTCCCGTTTCCCACTCCCTCCTCTCCTTCCCCCCCGACATTTCCCTCCCACCCTATCCTCCCCTCCCCTCCCTTCCCGCGTCATATTCCCTCCCACATGCAGCCCTGTCCCAAACAAACATCCCTTCGATCTCCGCATCATGGCGTCAAGCCCTCCTCTGTCTCTGTCCGAAGGTGGTCACTCAGATTCTGCTGGTGGGCTTCCTGTCCTACGTCAAGGTGTCCGCCGCCATCTTGATGAACGACTCCGGGGGACGAAAGGGACTACTTTGGGTCGGCGGAGTGACACAAATAGGATCGTTCATCGGTGCTGTGGTCACTTTTCTTGTCATCAATGTGTACGAATTGCTGGAGAGTGAATTCGCTTGCTCAGGTTGAAATGGATGCCTGGTGGTTAGCAAAAACAGACCGCTGGTTTAATTTAAACGCTTAATTTCTATCTAGAGAACCAGCTCTCCATTTGTCGGGGCAGGATTACATGGTCCGTTGTCCTTTATTTCTCCACACTGATGCATACATATAGATCTAAATCTGTAGATTTAAAAAATGCTTTTTTAAAGCTTTATTTGATAAAGGATGCAGATATATGAACTTGTTCACAAAGACACGTGTAAGGAAACCAAGTAAGCATCAGAATCGGATCCAGATATGCTGGATAGGAGGGAGGTTTCGAGAGATGGCCCAGCTTTTGGTTTTCCTATGTTAAATGGTATAGATTTCGGCCCTGAAGGAAAGTGGGGGAGGGGGGGGGAGGGCGCGCAGGGGGGGGGGGGGGCAAGGATCGCCTTCCACCACTGGATCCGCCCCTGAACATAATGAAGTATCAAAAGTCCAATACTGGTTAGTGAAAGTAACAGTGTCTAGTAAGGAACATATATCTGATTTGTGTAATATGGTCTATACTTTCAACATGTAAGGTTTAGAGTAATAAAATTGATATCTGATGCGTGTTGTCTTTTGACTGGCATTTAATGCCAATACATACCGTATATAGAGCATATGTTAACGTCTCTAAACGTAACATTTATTTGTAGCAAACGGATTTTTGGCCAAAGTACGGTAAGTAGTACAGACGTTCTTTTTTGGTGCACACGTTACATTGTAGTTCACTGGTACAGCTTGGACTCACAACCGCCTATACCGTGCAGGACCCCCCGGGGGGCACTACATGTCAACGACCCTTTTTTCGTTTTTTTTCTCTCAATCCCAGGAGCAGAACTCTGCAATTTCTCTCGATGTGCCCGTCTGACATCTATTTTCGATGCCTTTTTAACCAAAAATTTCGCTCTGACCACAACATCTCGCCCTTTTCTCTCGCTCTCTATTTGCCCACTATAGGCTGGCGGCACACCTCCACCACGGTACTAATGTGGTGCCTTCCACCCCCGGGGTAGGACCCTTAAATTAAATTCCGTTATCTTTTTGTGTGATTCAATCTTGATCATGAAAGAACACATCTCCATTTCGACTCACATGGTGGTTTCGTAAACTTAATTTTCGTCCTAAATGTGAAAATAATTTCCCTACCAAAGCTGATGGATACCTATTTCTGACAGATTAACAAGCCAGGGATGGTTCATTATTTTGAATAATGGCACGCATTCGCTCGGTAGTTTTTTTATTGTAGACATTTCACATCTAATATTAATGTTATTCAGGACGCTTTAACCACTTCTGGTCGTATCGCGTCAATGGGAGATAGGAGGGAGAGTGGAGCCATGTCCCCGGATCGTAACCCCCTACTCTCTGCGACGGACATGAGATCTTTATCATGCAACCACACAGACATGGCCAAAGCCATGTCTTCATTTAGGGAAAAATACTCGCGATAGTGATTATGGTATTACCCTAAAGATGCTGCATTATTATATAAGCTTTGTTTGCCCTCTATATACATTTCTTGTGCTTAGGTAAATCATACAACAAATCATAAATTATGATAAGGGGGAGGGGGGCGGGGTTGATGGGGGTCATACAGTTAGTGCTCACGGACCTCGAATACTATGCCATAGATTATCATAATGCGTTACACTATCATTCGTTTTATATATTTACATTATATATATATAGATATATATATTTATATAAATAAGATAAGCATTGGGCTTCGTGAGACAAATTATCTTTGGGACAAGAAATGCGGAGTGGGACAAGGTCTGACCATAACGAGTGTATGCAGAACAAAACAAAAAAAGGTCAAATCTTTAAGCAAACATAACCGCTATTTTGTTTTCAATTCATACCCATCTTTATAGCTCTGCATAAATGTCTTGTGCAAAGAATAAAGGAAATGCATAATTAACTTGTCGTCTATGTTGCATAGTACGTTTAGTTTGTAATAAATAATGGCCAGGTTTTTGGTGTTTCGAGTTTGTGACCATTACGTACTATATCCGGTGCGAACAGTTAAGATATGAGAACGAGGCCGTGTAGGTCAAGGCCGTGAGGATGGCTCTACACATGTAGGTAGATATCAGGGGGTGGGGCGATACCTTTACCCGATTTTCGCGATTGGCATCCCAGGAATTCTTGGAGATTCGCGATCAGCTGTTGGCAATTTTTGGAGATTGTTAGACATGCATTTCCTGTTTGAACGCGAAGACTTTTTGCCTATTTACCGCGATTCGTTATAGTAGTCCGCAAATTCCTCAATATTCGCGATATCACCATTAGGGTGTTTTTTTCGCGCCCAGCTTTAAAATGTCAAAATGTTGGAGATTCGACATTGCTCCTTCATAATTCTTGGGGATTCGCGATTCAGAGATGGGTGTATATAACGAGAGTTCTGATATTCGAAATAAACCATCAACAGTTACCACTCTCTCTTTCTCTCACTCTCTTAGGTTGATACTTTATTTGGCAAGTGAACGTGAACAAAAGGGTGAAGTCATGTGGAACATATTCGGCGGAAAGACGTTTCATGAGCTCGTCGCCTCACCAAAATACAGCTTCGAAAAACTAAATCCGGAAATCGGGGGCATCCGCAATGGGAGTTACACGTTTAGCCTACAAAGGCCATGAGGCTAGAAATGTTCAGATGTTCGACGTAGAAGGGTATTCTATGGGCAGACATGTCTTCAGATGTTCAACTGTGACGCGCACTCTCTAGGGGCAGACTTGTCTTCAGATGTTCGACTTAAAAATTACACTTGATAAGGATAACATATTAGGGTAGGACGTTTCCCTGATGTCTCCCACAGTTTACTCGTTTCTGGATCTAATGAATAGGCTGCCCGTGGATCAGGTGATATGTTCTTACTGAGGCCAGATTAGAATCATCTCACTGTATGAACCCAGCTGTTCACACTTCTCCCGACCTACGCAGCCTCTGAATCAAGATGTCTTCTGAAAACGATATTTGTGAAATACCATGTATTGTAAAAAATCCAGTAAATTAGCATTAAACATAGATGAAAATAGCATCCTTTTTATAATACATGAAAATATTTTTCCTTCATAATGCAAGAAAATTGTCCCTTAATAATACATGAAGACTGTATCCCTTAAAAATACATGAAACTAGTGTCCCTTAAAATACATGAAAATAGTATCCCCTAATAATACATGAAAATAGTAATCCCTAATCATACATGAAAATAGGTATCCCCTAATAAGACATGGAAAATAGTATCGCCTAATGATACATGAAAAAATATCCCTTAATAATACATGAAAAATAGTATCCCTTGAGAATAGACGAAAATAACATCTTGTAGGGATAGACATAATAAAGTAATACTGGGCGTAAATAGCATCCCTTAAAATAGACGTGTCAATATAACTTAATTTTTGTGAAAGGCGGAACAAATAAAATAATAGAGATATTTGTCAAACTGAATGTTCATTAACGCATTGTATTTTCCAGTAGTTAACTCATTGCAGGGAATTAAGGGATGTAGTTTCTAATATTGAAACCAGTTGCAAGGACGAAACAACATGTATTTGCTGGTACTTAACCCGTTGCAGGGAATTAATGGGATGTGTTGTTTAGTATTTAACCCGTTGTAAAAAAAATAAGAGAAGTCATTGTCCAGTAATTAATCCGTGGGCAGAGAGATTAAGGAATTTCACTCAGTCTTCGTCACAAAGTGTCCAGTATTTAACTAATTGTAAGAGACAGTAAGGACATGTATTTTCTAGCATTTAACTCGTTGCAAGGAATTAGGGGAATGTATTCTCCAGTTGATGGAATTTTTCCTTTGAGCTTGTGTGGTGTTTCTGCTCCATAACACCAGCAAGCTATAGAAGTATGATGGCTGACTTTCGAATCGACGACTGAGTGAAAGTACAGTTCTATGTGGGGGAGGATTAAGTGAAAATAAAGTTCTTTGTGGGCGAGGGACAGAGTGAAAGTACAGGCCTTTGTGGATGAGGATTGAGTGAAAGTGCAGTTCTTTGTAGGCGAGGGCTGAGTGAAACTTATACTTTATTGGAGACGGAACTACGGAAACCAGGAGGACCCACGTGGATAGCAGGGCAAGCGATGTAACACCTGCCTGAACACACTGCGGCGGATACGGGATTATACTGCATCATTGTAC